>JAVJGI010000014.1:84352101-84401233 GCA_035590275.1 Ibycter americanus
AAAGGTAAGTTATAATACAAACAGGTTATACTGTACTAAAAACAAAAAAGAAAGACAGAAATATAGATTATTACAGAGTTGCCTGGTATGGAAGACCCTGCAATCAGTCAGACAGTAGACAGTCAGGAATGGTTCCTCAACCCTTACTCAGTAGTTAATTTCTCTATTATTAACAGTCATACCATCCCCCTCTACATCCCATACTATCATCCTTTCTTGATGGAATTCTGTCCAAAACCTTCATTGCTTTAGAAAAATAGAAACTATAATTTTCAAAACCTGCCACTTCAATATTTTCATGCAGGATAATAAGATTCCTACCATAATTAATAGTTCTTGAGGCATTGTGTACTATTTTTATGTGTGCTCCAAAATAATGGTATTAAGAAGTGGCTCTTTATTTCTCTATTTACTATCATTTTAATTTTCTGTTGTTTTCCTCTGGTGTACCATATTAACCACACTTCCAATTTCAAGCAAAAATGGATATAACTTCTGTCTCATTTACTTTCTAAGCCATGGACAGCTAGATTGTGGGGAATATTTGCAGGATGCATCGCTGTATCTTTGTCCTATTACTGTATGCTTCACATTGGTCCTGTGCTATTGACTTTGAGACACTGAGTTACACAGACTTTTGGTCTCATCCAATAAATATAGTTGTTTCTAAGTTTAGTTTACTAATGCTTATTTTTCTTTTACTCTGCCTTTTTTGATGATATTATTATGGTTTATATTGCACAAGGCAGAAAAGAGATGTGAAATTTTGCCAATATGTCAACTTCTTTCATTTCCTGGGGAGGGGGGAGTGAAGCATTCTAATCACCATCCCTGGAGGTAATTAAAAGACATGTAGATGTGGCACTTAGGGATATGGTTTAGTGGTGGATTTGGCAGTGCTAGTTTAGTGGTTGGACTTGGTTTTAAACGTCTTTTCCAACCTAAATGAATCCAAAGTTTTATGATTTGATTCCCTATGCAAAAACACTACTCCCAGTAGCTCAGGACAGAATCCTAGTTACCATTGCTAATCAAATCATCCTTCATTTGTTCCCTTCCTGAATCCTAATCAGATGAACATTTTCAACATCACCATGGCTGTCTTACATCATTTCCACCCTACCATTTTTCAAACCTACCCTCCTCTCGGTTGTACCTTGACTGTGGCACCATCTTAGGATCTGTGTGGCCTTTGCAGAGTGACTGCATTTTTTGAACTGCTCTACCCCTCTCCTTTAATTAAAGCACATTTGAAAATTCATTTTGTCAATGACACTGAAGGAAATCAGTTGACTTTATTGCCTACATATTGATTTTATTAAAAATACAAGTGGAAGATAGGGTAAAATGTTGTAAGGAAAATTTTAAGAACATTAAAAATGAGCATGGAAATTGATGGAGGAAAAAGGGGGAAATACAAGAAACAGTTTAATTTACAGAAACCCATGAGGAACAGACATGCAATTAATGCACTACACATGATAATACCTGCATCAGTGTGTGTTGCTGATTAAGACCAAAGATGCAGGTAGCATCTTTGTGTAACAGGACAGGATACCTATCCTATACAGGACAGGTATAGCTATGATCCTGTCTTCTTTTCAGCATACCAGTAATTACAAGGTAGGAGGTACAAGTGGCATAAATTTGCATTTTGCCTTGCAGTCACTGTAGATAGCCGAATAAAAAAAGACTAATTACAAAATAGAGTATGGGTTTGGAAAACTAATCTCTTTTCTTTTGCCTCTCCAGGTATATGTGCAATACATGAACCTTCCTGCCTTCTCCCTCTGACTCCCAATTCCATGGATTGTCCTTTTTTACTCCTTTTACTTTGCTCAGGTTCTGGCTCACTTTAGTTTTGAGTGCACTTTTGCAGGTGAATAAATAAAGAGAAATGTGGTTTTGTGGAAAATAAGTTTGGTTTGATATCTTTAGTGTTTCTGTTTCAACAGGCTCCTGTTTCTAAGAGCAAAGATGCTAGTCTTCACATTCTTTACTGATTTCAGGTTAGATGATAAGAGTCTGACTGTACCTTAAAATGGATACATTCGACTGTAACTCTCATAACAGTTCCCCTTCTGCCTTAGTTTTATTGTGGGTTTTTTTTCTGTAAAATTTTAGCAAATTCTGAACAAAACAAACTTGCAAAGAAATAACAATCACATTTGTAATTTTCACTTATAGTGGCACTAGATATATGTTTAATATCTTTCCTCCCCAAACTAGTTCAGCATTTCCAGGGAGAGTTGAAAGATGAGGGTAGTGTGCAGAGCAGCAGAGAAATGCTGTGAGAGCGGATAAATCTGCATGACCCTGGACATGTTCCAACTACCACTCTGTAATGTGCTCCAGCAGCTGCTGGCAAAGCTATCGGTTGCTCCTTGAAAGTCACCTATCATAATCCTGATTCCACAGCACCACTTCATGTAGCCAGTTGCTGAAGCAGTTTATGTACTGGAGATTCAGACTGGATATAACCAGTCCAAGTTGCCTATTTCTGCTGATTGCATGGCAGCAAAAACAGATGTAATACAGAGCCAGGAAACAGACAACTTGGAAAACAGAATGCAAAGTTCAGAGCACGAAGGATAAAAACTAAGTAGGGTACTTTTTAATAAGCAAACAGAAAAAAGGGAAAAAACATCACAAACCATAATAACAATCAACCCAACAAACCGTAGACAGAAAAACACAGAAAGGGATAAATAGTAAAAATAAAGAAGGCTGCAATTATCTCAACAATGGAGATACAGAAGATCTGTAGGTCAGCTAACTTTTTTAAGAGTCTCAAATGAAGTAATAATACAGCCAGATTCCTTTTTTGACCCTTCTTATAGGGCCCTGTTCATTAATACAAATTAAACTTCCTGAAGTAAGTAAAATCCCCTGGTCTGCTGCCAGTTTGCCTCACATGATTGTGCGCTGTCAGCTGAGCACTCTCTCTCAGACTTTCTTTTCTTAATAGTACCTGTCAATTTGCCCCTCTCCAGCTTCTCATGAAATAAGATTAACTGCTCCCTAAAAAGCATGAAGACACCTTGTTACAGGTCATCAATGTGGCAACCCAGCAGCATGATTAACTTTGAGATCTGTGAGAATCATAGATTCATAGAATGGTTTGAGTTTGAAGAAACCTTAAAGATATCTCCTTCCACCCCACGTGCCATGGGCAGGGACACCTTCCACTAGACCAGGTTGCTCAAAGCCCCATCCAGCCTGGCCTTGAACACTTTCAGGGATTGGGCATTCACAACTTCTCTGGGCAACCTGTTCCAGTGCCTCACTACCCTCGCAGTAAAGATTTTCTTCTTAATATCTAATCCAAATTTACCCTTTTTCAGTTTAAAACTGTTACCTCTTGCCCTATCACTACTCTCCCTAATAAAGAGTCCCTCCCCATTTTTCCTGTAAGCCCCCTTGAAGTACTGGAGGGCCACTACAAGGTCTTGCTGGAGCCTTCTCTTCTCCAGGCTGAACAAACCCAACTCTCTCAGCCTGTCTTCATAGAAGAAGTGCTCCAGCACTCTGATCATCTTCACGGCCCTCCGCTGGACCCTCTCTCCAACAGGCTCATGTCCTTTTTACGTTGCAGACTCCGGAGCTGAACAGAGTACTCCAGGTGGAGTCTCATGAGAGTGGAGTAGAGAGCAAGAATCCCCTCCCTCAACCTGCTGGCCATGTTTCTTTTGATGCAGCCCAGGACTTTCTGGGCTGCAAGTGCACGTTGCTGGGTCACACTGAGCTTCTCGCCAACCAACACCCCCAAGTCTTTCTCCTCAGGGCTGCTCTCAACCCATGCTCCACCCAGCCTGTATTGATACTGGGGGTTGCCCTGGACCAGATGCAGGACCTTGTACTTGGCCTTGCTGAATTTCATGATGTTCTCACAGGCCTACTTCTCAAGCCTGTCAAGGTCCCTTTGGGTGGCATCTCTTCCGTTCAGTGTGTTGACTACACCACGCAGCTTTGTGACAAACTTGCTGAGAGTGTCCTCAATGCCACTGTCCATTTTCACCAACAAATAAGTTGAACAGCAGTGGTTCCCTGAGGAACGTCACTTGTCACAGTCTCCACTTGAACACTGAGCTGTTGACCACAATTCTTTGTGTGAACATCCAGCCAATTCCTTACCCATGGAGTGGTCTACCCGTCAAATCTGTGTCTCTCCAGTTTAGAGACAAGGATGTCATGTGGGACAGTGTCAAAAAAATTGGCGTTTTTTGACAATGTCAGAAACTTTTTAATAACCACATAGTGACCAAAAAAGCTACCTGGTGGGGCTTGTTCTATATACCACATCTGGGTCTTTTCCACCCGCCTTTCAGTAATTTTAAATGTTTTTATTTAGAAGATGAAGAGCAAGAGAAAGGCATTTCATCCTAACTCAAGCTGGCGTTTTAAAACATCTGGCAATACGTCTATACAAAATGACTTCAAGAAATAAAAATAAATACTCGATATCTTTTAAATATTATTTTTCTGGGGTTTTTTTTGAGTGTATGTTTTGTTTTGTTTTGTTTTTTTAACTGTCCAACGCTGTCTGTATTGTCAGTAAGTAAGGAAAGGAAGATAGACAGGGTTGCCAAGCTACTAACTGGAAGAAACTCGAGACTCCTGAAGGGAGGAAGGAGGTGACCTTGAAGTTCAGCTATTGCTTGTGGTGAGAGGAGTTCAGGAGGGAGAAGGTTCTTATGCTATAACAGAATATTTATCTGCCTCTCAAGGTTTATTTCTTGAAAAGTAACGTGTTTAGATTATTTATTTATTTCTTTTTCTGATAATCCATAAAAAATTGCTGAAGCTAACAGATGTCACATTAAAAAAGTAGACAAAAAAGCTGAAAAGATGGATAATTTCATATATTTGTATACCAGTTTTGCAAGTTTTTTCTTTATGAGAAAAAATGTAATGGCATTTCTGAATATGTGAAGGACTTGTAGGATTTGAGCTTATTATATAACATGAAAGAAATTATAAATATTACAAAAATAACTGAATTTTATGCTTTGAAGTATGAACTCCTCTACTCAGTTGTCCTGTTCTTTTATTTCTTTTTTTCTTCACTGTAATTGGCCAAGGTTTTTTTTAAAAGGAATTCGCATCTCCTTCTTCCATATTGTATCAACCTTCTGTGATCTCTGGACAAAGAATATGTTAGAGAAACATGTGGTTGAGAAATATCTTGATCATTCCTTGGCAGAAGTAATTATGCCATAGTAAGTTGAAAAAATATGTAAAGCTATAAGCTTAAGGTTTTGGAAGCAGAAAACACAAAACATCCAGTTCTCTGCTTTTGTCATAATGCCTAGGATAGCAGAGGATATATATCTTTAAGTTCCACAGAAATACAGTGTATGTCCAGGCAGTGCAGAATTATAAAAGATGTTTCAAAGTAGTTGTACTTATTTTATGTGGCAACAGGGATCCTGCAACAGCTGGACATCATTTTTTAGCCAAAGCTATTTCAAGCAACATTTTATGTTTAAGGACTATTAAGTAGGCTAAACTGGTTTTGTTTCAAACTGGTACAAAGTTCTCTTGGAAGATCTAGGGTCTTCTCTGCTATAATGAGAAAACCTTGGTAATCTATTTAGCAGATGAAATAGCTTTAAATGGATTTTTTATTATCTCTTCTAACAGCAAAATATGTTTGGGGTTGTATTTTATATTGTATCTGTATACTCTTAATATATTACAGACAAAAAAAAATTGCCAAAAAGATAGAAAATATGCAACTGCAGATTAAAGTTTTTCTTTCTGTTTGCTGAGGCCTGATTAATATCAACTTTGTTTGACAGCCATGCTGTAGTTCTTGTACACTGTGATGCCTTTTGGAAACATGAGGAGGTCCACAAACTCATTAGTCATGTTAGTCCAAGATGCTCACATTACAAAGAACATTTTTTATCTCCTTGCTTTTCCTAGTTATCTTAGCCAAGTCTAGCATTATATCATGTCGTCTTGCTGACTGTATTTGTTCAGTGCCTGTTTTCATACTGTCCTTAATAATCCTTTCAAAAAGAAATTATTTTCAAGCCTGGCTCTGGGAATTTTCCTTCTGAAGTTTTGAATGACTTTTAGCTGGGCTCTTAGCTAGCACTTGCACTGAACATACAAGCATAAGGAATCTTCCAGGTAGAGAAGATGCTCATAGGAAATACAGATGAAAACTTTGTCAGTACTATATTTGAACAGATGAAGGTTTCTCAGAAACTTCTTGTTTTGTCAGAATACAGATTACCATTGTCTAAGTCTAGATATTTATTCCCTGTGCCTTTTGGCTAGAAGCATACTGACACACATGATGCTTTTAGCGTACTATAGACTTTAAGCTGATACCTATAATGTTTGTTCAGTGATGGATGGATGAATTAAATGGTGATTTTGTGTTAGTATGTTGGTTTTATTGCTGTGATTATGCTATTTGGGAATATTTTTCCTCTCTCTCATTTTTAGGTTGTCATTTTATACGCAGTGTTTTATGCTTCAGTTCAAGGAGTTAGATTTCTTTAGTGGTTTTCATTAGTGCTGCATCCTGCAGTTTTCATCCACAGGGATGAGACTGAATCATGCTTTACACTATCACTTGCTAGTCAAACAGCCGTGCAAAACATGGGGCAATCAGATGAATGTAATAATCTGGATTAGATTTAATTCTTGAATATTCTGCAATACTAAGTGGTCACAGAAGTTCTTTCTGGTCACCTTCCCCATAAACATACACTTTGGGAGGTTTTGCTTCAGTGAGCACCATTTTTTCTTCCCCTGTCAGAAAGTCAGGCTTGGTGGGTATTGCTGACAAATTGCCAACTCCTAAACCAGCTACTGTCCAGTAAACTCACATTTAAAATACTTCAAATTACTTATTCTTGGTAAGTTATGCTTCATAAAGGGAAGGCAAAGGAACTTTGTCTTTTTAGTCAGAAAGGCCCAAACACTGAATGAAGGCTGGCAAGAAAACCAGAAGGCAGGTTTTTTGCAGTAATGCCCTTTGCTGTTATTGGTCTAAGAAAGGCCAAGTTTGATAAGATTTTGTCTTACCCCTATTCCCTAGGGAAAAGACACATTCCTATTCTAGCCCTGCTCTTATAAGGGGACACCCTACTACTCAGCAAGTAGCAAATGATTCACTCCTCTACACTGGGCCTAAGTTTTTAAGCTCTGCATGCTCACCCTGAATGGCTCTGTGTAAACTTTTCTACACCAGAGTAGAAGGCAGAGATTCTCTTTCAGTAACTCCCTCTGCATAGTGACAGCTTCCCAAACGGTGGCCTCTTTCCCATGCAGCACCCCAGCCTCACTATTATTCAGTTTCAATTGCTGTTTCAGCATTCTGTTCAGCATTTGTTTCAGACATTATTCAGTTCAGCTGAGCTCAGAATTTGTCCTTGATTCACAGCTCAAATAGTCAGGTAGTCACACAGGATATCCTTAGATAAGTGATCTATTGAGCTACTTTTTGATAAAATAGGCGTGAATGGATAAAAAGATAGAGAAAAAGATAGATATGGGTGTTTATAGATATGCACCAGCTTCCCTTGTGCAATTCTATAAATGCTTAAGAGATGTAAGAGATAACTAAATATACCATCATGTGATGCCTGATATTCCAGCAAAATATTTCAGCTAGGAACCATCTTCCTAGAACTCTTATTCAAACAGAAAACAACAAATTACTGTAAGCATTCTGTCAGGAAAGTTTCCTCTGATATTTTAAGATGATTCCACATGATGGTAGTCAAGACACTTCCATTAGCAGAGCTAACAAATATTTATGTATTTAATATATTTTGGGATGTCTATTCCAGTTACAATGTGAAAGGCTTGATGTGCTGTCTGACAGCTGCTAAAAGTGTGTTATAAAGTCAAGCCTTGAGCCTTGATGGGACTTTTTGTGCCATCCTACAGTCAACATCTGACCCCTCTTCACCTGGGGTGCAATCTTAGTTCTGTCCCTCAGGTCTGGTTTGGTTAGTTGCCTGAAGTTACAGCTCAGGAAGGCAGTGGAGAAGTGACATCTTTAAAACACCATGCTGCCAGACAGCTACTTGGCTTGTAGTTGGAATTGAGAAGAGAGCAGTTATAAAAAAGAGGTCTCATCTTTTCCATAGAGTGCATGAAAGCGATGTTTGACAGCATAGAAAAATGGAGCAAAGCTGGGTTGGCAGAACAAGTTGAGTTTTTTTAAGGGGAAGCTGCAGCTCTCATTATTCACTTAAGAATAAACTATTTCAAATACACCAGGAAAAACGGCAGTTTTTCTTCAATTCTTTTCCTGTATAAAGCAGACCAAACACAAACACACTAAAGTGAATAGAATCTGCACTCTTCAGTTAAAACATTGAATGCTCTTCACTGTTCTACTTTCACAAGTTTTATCCATTGTTAGTGAACAGCTTCCAATTCATTGCTAGCTTCTTTCTGTTGATTTGCAGAGTAATTATTCATAGTTACATTGCATAAGAAGAACCTGTCCCACTGCTTTTAGGGACAGGATAAAACAATCTGAACAGCAGGAGAGGCGATAGTTCAATTAGCAACACTGGCAACTTCTTTGGAATGGCAACATTGCTAGAGCCAAAGAGCTTGCTGGCACTGAGATGTCTCTTGTGAGAAGGAAGCGTGGATTCCTTGGTACAGTTTTGTAGAATAGCACGACAGACAACAAAATGGGTATCCAAGCTGGAAAACTAAAAACACAGTACAAAGCCTTTCCACACTATGGGACCGTGCTGAAAGATTTTTCTCAACAAGAACAGCAAGAGTTTGCTAGGCAATGTATATACCATTTGCTGTTTTCAGTACCTTCATTAAAGAAAGTCTGTCAGTTTGTTAACTTTTCAGATTTATTTTTTTAAACCTGTGTTCCTGTAAACGTGCTCTTTTTTTTCTTTTAAGAGTAGCCAAGTTTCTTGGTTTCTTGTATCTCTGTTGTCATTCCCCTCCTTGCTGAATGTATGAATGAAATGTGTTTCCAGAGCAACTTCTCAATAGTACATCTCCATCAGAGATTTTACGTTGAAAGTAAATAAATTTTCAAAATGTCTTTTAATAAGGAAATATGGTTATGAATGCTGGTCTCATGAAATAGAATTTTTGTGTAGTAATCTGCATAAATACTCCCAAAATGTATCTCTTCCGTAATTAATGTTGACATTTTAGGAGGAAGGAAGGATTACCTTTCTATAAAGCCACAGTCAGTGAAAACAACTTTAAGTTCTATTTTGAGTTCCTATTCCAGATTCCCATTGTGATGTCTTTTTGTGCTTCAGTTTTTTAAGCACTGAGTTATTAAATAATTTTTAAATTCTCTTTTGTTGGAAAGTAAATTTCATCGCTTTTTTTTTTTTTTAAGTTATCCACACAATATAGCAATCAGTGACAAAGAAGCCATTGAGGTGTAGGAGCGTGTCCAGAGAAAGGCAACAAAGATGGTGAAGGGTCTGGAGCACAAGTCTTGTGAGGAGTGGTTGAGGGAACTGAGTTATTTAGTCTAGAGAGGAAAGGAAACTCAGGGGAGACCTTACTGTTCTCTACAACAACTTGTAAAGAGGTTGTAGCAAGGTGGATGTCGGTCTCTTCTCCCAAGTAACAAATGATAGGAGAAGAGGAAATGGCTTCAAGTTGTGCCAGGGGAGGTTTAGATTGAATATTAGGAAAAGATTCTTCACTGAAGGGGTTGTCAAGCACTGGAACAGGCTGCCCAGGGAGGTGGTGGAATCACCATCCCTGGAGGTGTTTAAATAACACACTTAGGAACATGGTTTAGTGGTGGACTTGGCAGTGCTATGTTAATGGTTGGACCTGATAATCTTAAAGGTCTTTTCCAACCTAAATGATTCTATATCTCATCTCTTTAAGGGATGAAATCATGTGAAAATTCAGCTCCTCCAGATCCTCTAAAAGCTCCTGAATTCTGTGGTCAGGTCTGAAAAAAAGGTCTAAAATCTGGCCTACAACAGCATGCTTTCAAATAGGAGTGTCATCTGCAGAGATCCTGCAGGTTACAGCATTTCCCTCCATAGGAAGGGGCATGTTGGTAGGGAACATGAATGTACAAAGTTGTTGCTTTGGAACAGAAAGTAGTTTTAATTGCTCTCAAGGTGAAACCTTTAAAACATTTAATAAAACATTTTTACAAATGCCAATTAGTCATCTTTGCTGTAATTGACTATTTTCACCTTTCAGCAATAGATTGAATTCTGCCAAATAAGTTACCAAATAAAGTTATGATCTACAACTATTTGTTAGAATATTCTCTAAAACAATGAAAGCATATTTGAGAAAGATTGGGCTTTTTTTATTAAGGCTTTTCTAAATGGGATATGAGCTAGGCAGAAAATGAAGGTTTAGAGATAACATTTATGGTGGAAATTAATTTTTACAAATAAAAGTCAATTTGTTTCTGAAAATAACTTTCAGACAACATTTGGCTCTACCTCACCGTAAGCTGGAACACAGAATACAGTATGAAGTATGGAATTGTATTATGATTTATTCTTTCCATACAGGATAGCATTTAACTTACAAAATTTTACAGTTCAAAGTTGTTGGAATAAAACATCTACGCTTAGCAGCGGTTACCACAATAAGAAACTTCAGCTATGTTAATTTCCAGAAGTATTTTCAAAAATTATTGATGCATCTCAGATGTTGTAATTGTGGAGTACTGTTGATCCTTCTGGCAATCACTACTGTACTGCTTTCTATGTGGACTTTCGGGCAGTTATGAGGTTAAAAAAAAATCTCAAAGAAAGTGAGAATCCCTTTGGCCTATAGGATGTTTTGTTCATTCCTTCTAATTATGGGGCTGCAGTACATGGAGTTTTTGAGATGATCAATACTTTGAAAACTCTGTGCTGTTTTACCATCTGTGCTGAGCCTCATGAAAAATTAACACTTTTTACCAGCACCTGAACCAAATCAATAGTTAAGGTAATGAATTCTTGCTATTTGACAGATCATTTTATTACACAGGTAAAATTTGGGGACTACGTGGCTCGTAAGATCTTATTCTTGGTGAACTGGGAATTGCAGGTAATTAAATATTTATAGTGCTTGCATTGAAAGGATTCAGATTATTCTCTTGCTCTAGGACAGATAGAGTTGAGATGTTCAGAGTAACCCTTTGTGACTTAATACACTGTGACACGGCAGAGCTATCCCAAACAGATCCTACCTGTAATACAAAAAGGTATTTTTTACAGATACATATTTACCAAGAAATCAATATTCCATCCTTTAAAAGACTGTGATTTGGAGAAATAAAAAAAAATTCTGTTGCTAAAGCTTGGGCCTTAGAAGCAAAAACATTGGGTTTGAGTCCTGTTTATAGCCTCAACCTTTTATTTCTTCTTGTAGATAATGATGATGTCAAGGCTTCTTGTCACACAATTCAGTCATAGACTAGAGTTTTACTCAGCACTTAGCACTGTGAGGCTTTCATCTGTGTTAGGTCTTACAGGCATTATTAAAATAACAGTTTTAACTATCTTTCTTACTCTTGAAAGAGGTCAAGTAGTTTGCTATATGTGTATCACTTACAAAGAGTTACTTTGAAAGTAAGCTTGAGTATGGGATAATCTGCCTCACGTTGACCTTCACTCCTCATCTAGATGACTGCCTCATCTCCTGGGGGATTAATAAACTGCCATCTATGCTCATGTGGTCCCTGTGTTCCCAAGTGCACACTTCAGCAAGTTTGGTCACACACTCTTTGAGTCCTTCTGAAAGTGTAGTGCAGATGTTCCCATGGTGGTGAGGAATTCTACATACATGCAGAACATAGCTGGGTACCTACATCATGTTGCCTTTACATATATTGTCTACAATCAGTTTGTTGCAGTGATTATATCACTAAAATGATCAAAGGGACACAAAACAGAACAGTTTTCAAAGTTAACTGATATACTTCCATTTTGAAACTTGGATGGTTACATTAATATAGAAAACTGATGTTTGACCGCTTATTTGAATACTTGTTCTACAGCTGCCTATAGTAGGAGCTTGGTGGGGTTTATTTGTTTGTTGTCTTCCTTTCATTTTATTTAGTCTTTAGGACCAGGGAAAATGATGCAGTGACAATGCCGCCTTTGTACAGAATGACAAATTCGTATGTGATCTGAAGAAATAATCTTGACAGTGATAATAAAAATACGTATGTATTTAAAAGTGGAGATAGAGGAGATAGAGAACTTTTTGTGTCAAGAATTAGTGAAAGGAAAACAAATGCAAGAAATGGCAAATGTCAAAGCTGGGGTTTTAATCACCAGTGAGACCTGTGAATTGACTTAAAAGCACAAATGCAAGCACCGAGGCAGTGGTTTCCTGATTCTAAAAGATATTTTAAAGTAAAGGCAAGAGGGAATTACATTAACAAGCTCATGCCCTTCTAGCACATGAACTGAAGATGTTATAGTTAGGTGCACATATGATGTATATCTTAGCAGTCTGTAGTCACTTATAATGTTTCTAATAACTTCAAAATACATTTTCTAGCTTCCACTTAATTATTTTGTTGTGTGGACAAAGAAAACCACTTTCGTTGACAAAGAAGAGTCACTTTCACCATGCAAGGGTGTTGCAATTTGGTTTTGATGTATATATCCCCTTTAAGTTTAATTTCTCTCCAAAAAAGCAAGATTCCTAGTCAGCCGTGGAAGCATGGGAATGTGCTTCAGCAGACTTGGGATCAACTCTAAGTACTGTCAGGGGCTTGCTAAATGCCATTAGGGAAATCACCTTGCAGTCATCTCCTTATGTATGAAGTGCTTTCAGAGCTGCTGCTGAGTTCTGTATAATGCAAGTAGCATTATATTAACATACACTCTATTCCAATCAGGGTGACAAAATTAAGTTTTGAAGATATTTTCTAAGCCTGTTTTATGCTTTAACAGACAGTTCTAATACTGGCAGAGCAAAAGAATAAGTCTATCCCAGCAAAACAACAGACCATAATGTCACTATATGTTAATAAATGTACCCCTTCATTACTTTAAGATTAATATAATGAGAAGGCTGTACAGATGATCCAATGCTTTATTTATTTTACAGGTTTTGCATTTTGAAAATACTAAAAAAAATTAATGGTGGTCAATTAAAAATTAACTAATCACTAATGACCACAAAGGTGAATAACTAGGTCCTTCAAAGAAAATTTTCAGAAGCTGATTTCTTGCTTATTTCTTTTATAAACTATGGAATATATTTGGATATATATGGAATATATATGAATATAGCTGATAAGGACAGAAAAGACTATATAAAAAACAGGAGTAAAATGAAAGAAAGGTAATAATTTTAGCATGTGGTAAACTTCAATCTAGATTTAGCAATTATCAGAACATCACAATGAGACTGAAAATTAGAAGATAGTGCTGTATTTACTTTTAAAATGTTTTTTATAGGTGAACATTATTAATTATCATAGATGTTTCCTTTATTTTTCACTGTTATGTAATTTCTTCTTGAAATTTCCATTTCCTCTAATCATTAAAAAGGTGTTTGCGTTTCAGCTCCATGAAGCAGTCTGTACATACCTGTTTCTACTTGAGTCAATGTATTAACTGTATCTTTCCCTCACACTGTACTTAGTCATGTACTATACAGCTACACCTTATCATGATGATCCCATAGTATATGTGTTAGATGAATCTGTCAGGTAAACTCATTCATGGACAATCATAAGCAAAAATTAGAACCTTTAAGATATCTGTATTAATTTTACTGTGTCTAAACACTGTGAATTTATACAGCTCTTCTGTGGGAAACATCATAGGTGGAGTGATAATCCTCTGAATAGTGTATGTGAAAAATGAAGGGCAAAATGAACTGTATAATTTCCTCTAAAACACTGAACACTGTATCTAATATTTGTGTGAACATACAGTCTACATGTGAAAACCTTCTGAATCTTACTGTATAACTGCATAATTATACCTCTGTAAGGACACCATGAGTCTGCATAAGTCAGTGGTGATTCAGGTAGTATTTGGGTTTAGGAAGGCACTGAAAATAACAGACACTACAGTGGTCCCTAATGCTACTACAATACTTATTGAAGAGTTACACTAGGAAATCAAACAACTGTTGCCCTATTTTAGACGATGGTATAACTATGTGGAAAAGGTGGCAATGAAGCCAAGTAGATGCACAAGAAAATACTCTATCACTGAATTTTTGCAAGCAGTTGCACTTAAATGTGAGGTAAACATGGTACATGCTACTTTCACCTCCCTTCTTTTGCCACCAACTTCCCCTCTCGTCCCATGTATTTTCATTACAGTGTACGTCACAGCACTAATGAAGAATGTCTTCCACAATGCACGTCTTTATGATGTGCTGCACAAACGCAGGTTTCAGGCAAAGATTTTCAAAAAGAGACATGTGAGTCACTATGCCTCAATTTACATCCAAAATCATGGCTAATCTTGGAATAATAGCTACTAATACAGCTAGTGAAAAATCTTAGTTATATCAAACCATAGATTTTTGACTCTAATCCATCTGGAAATGCTTGCTCTCTATTTACAATCATCCAGTAGTCGTTATTCTCCTCAATCCCTCATTCTTCCACCACCGCCTTTTTCTGGCGGGATTCCAACAGTTAAAAAAAATACTACAGATTTATTTAAATCCCATTTTCCAAAATGCAATGCAGTAATAGGAGTTTAATGAGGAACTTCATTATGTGTTCAACAGAGAGCTTTCTCACTGATCTTGCCACAAAAAAAGAATCTTCCCCTCATTATTGGTGTCTTTCTGACTCAGCTAGGCTTTCATGTAAAAATAACACTAAGCTCACAAACTTGTGATGGAGTATCAGTTATATTAGACACAATTTTATTACCTCTTAGCAGTTATTTTTAGAAACCACAGACCAGCTTTTAACATGAGTGTCAGAGTAGCAAAGACAGAAAACATTGTTTGTAGTTGGAATTTCTCTGAGGACATATAGAAGTACCAACACTTAAGGGAGATGGAAACAAAGGCTTAAAAGACAACTAGTATTAACCGAGAAACGTCTAAAACATCTGTATTGATTTTCTGAACAAACCTTGTCAATTTGACATTATTTTAATTTCAGAAGTGCTGATCGGAGATTTCTTGATGTAAAAACCTGCAGAAACTCTGGCATTTACTTCAGATCATGACAAGCCAGAACAGTGTTACATATGTTTCTCACTGCACACCCCTGTGCATGTGTTTTAATCACTCTGAGGGTTTCCTCAGTTTCTGAGGAGCTGATGTCTGAGGAAGTGCCAGACTAGATTTTTTTATGGCTGGTGCAAAATGAAACCAGAAAAAGATATTCTGTTTCTGAAAATTTTGAATCTTGTTTCATCCAATGTGCTATGGATTTGCACACAGTGACTTTGGTGTTCACTAACTGACATTGCAAAAGTCAAAGGCAGGCAACACTCACCTTAAGAAATTATGTAGAAATTATATGTAGAATTTAAGAAATTATTCACCAACAAACCCTTCTGTTATGTTTTGTTCCTAAGATCTTTTCAGGAAGTCAGCAAGCTAACTTTCAGGGAAAATAAAAAGACAAGAAAGGAAGACCATAAGTGTTTCCACATATCTAATGAAGAAGCATAGTTGGTGCTATGAGGTCAAAGCAACACGATTGCTTTGTCTGTCAGGGATGAAAAAAGCTGCAGGTAGTTCGAAGGAGAAGTAAATTAAAACCATAATTAGTGAAAATCAAACATTTAGACATTCTTTAAGTTGTAAAGACTGAATCTTCTAGTAAAATTTCCATAGGTCAGGACAGGGGGTGATATCCATAAAATACATGAGGACATTTTAAACCAAAATACTAAAGACTGAATGTTAATTCATAAGTTCTGTTCTATAATATAATGTTCTTTGTATTTTTATGGCTTACTCAACATAGTGCTGTTTGAAAGTTTAACTTCTATGGTTTTTAATCTCTTTGTTAATGAAGTATCACTCTAATAGTGAACATTTTTAATTTCTTAGAGCTCACAGATTTAAAATGTATTTGATTTTTTGTGGTTAGTGCTAAGTTCCTAAACTCATGTTTTACTCTTAAATACAAGTTGTCTGACCTGAAAGCTTTCTGAGCACCTACAAATTTTGGTAATCAGTTAGATTTGTGCATTCTTAGTGATTCTGAAAAAAATACGTTGCTATTATTTTGGTGCTTAATGACAAATTTGAGGACCTGAATAAAGACAAGGATGTTAAATTTTCTTAAACAAATAGACTAATGTAAATGTTGTACTAATCACCATGTTGTTACACTAACAATCAGGAACTAAAAAAATCACACTCATCCTTGAGAAAATTATTTTAAAGGCATAAAAATTGTGGCTGCTGCTCAGCAATCATTGTAGTTAGTCAACTGGCATTTAAATATAGTACTATAAGCTAAGAACCTGACTGAAACAGTATCATGTCAGAAGACAAATCCCAGCAAATAAATTGTCCATTGCTATTATCTATTGTTGATGTAAATTTGGATTGCGTTTGGGATGACTTGTTGATATAATTTGGACATCTGTGGATAGAGCAAACAAATACTAACCACTGCCTCTTCTCCATTTTCTTCCATAGAGCTGAAATATATAATATAAAAATAAATTTAAATAAACCTCAAACCGTCTAATCCAATGTTATCACGTTAGCAGTGCTTCCTCTGATAGTTACCTGTTTCATGAACACCCTCAAATTTCCCACGCTCAAACCATCTTCTTCCTCCTATTTTTCCTATCCCTGATTTTCCTATTTTCGGTGTAACCCAATATGGTTCTTAGCCATTTCATAGATTTTCTATCATTCTTACATTCTCACCCTCAACTATTTAGACAAGACTGCTTATCAACTTCTTTTTCCCTATACAAATCCTTATCGTAATTGATAGCATGTTTTCTCATATACCATATCCCCACAGGTTGTGCTTGCTTTTCTTGGTGGACAGGTACGTCAAAAAGGAGCTGTCTGGAATGCAAAAGATACAGACATGTTTAGAGTAGCACAGGAAGAGGAAGAAAGGAAGACGTGCTATAGACGAAGAGACTTCTGGAGTGAGAAGGTGAGGTAAAGACAAGTAATAGCTGAATGCAATGAGAAGTGGTGGTGCTGGCATCTGAGAGTACGTGAAGATAGACGTGGACAGCCTGACTCGGTTTCCTGTTGGTACCAGTGACTGCAGCATGCAACTGAATTAACAGGCTGCTATTTTCCATTTGTCTGAATGCAGACTTCAGAATTATATTTCTCAAATACAGTTCACTTGAACATACTTCAAAACAGTTGGATATTTGCATAGAAAACCCTTTTACCAAGACAGAAACTTGTATAGTTGGGCTGGTGAACAAGCATTAGAAATCAGAGATCAGTCAAAAGGTTTCTTGTTGCCTTGAAACTGGAAACTACTAAAACCTGGTTTACGTTGGTTTAAAATGACAAGTATGTTAAGGAAGACATGCAAAATGAGGAATTCTATTTTCACGGGCATGTCTGAGCTCAATT
Source organism: Ibycter americanus (assembly GCA_035590275.1). Lineage (NCBI taxonomy): Eukaryota > Metazoa > Chordata > Aves > Falconiformes > Falconidae > Ibycter > Ibycter americanus. Next base: position 84,369,607 of record JAVJGI010000014.1, read on the forward strand.
TTCATGGAAGATCCAGTTATGAACATGTGGAAATGAAAAGCTTAATGCCTGTAGATTCAGTGCCACAGTTTCTGTCATAGGAAGTATGACTCATCTTTGGGAACCTGCTGTAAATGAGACTGGTAGGGCTAAAGACACAGATTTGTCAGAACTTTTGAAATTTAGATCCCTTTAAGATCTTATCTGCTTCTCTAAAAATGTCAAAAATCTCCATTTGTCTCTCATTGGTCTCTCATGAAACAAAGAAAGCCTTTATGTAAGAGATCGTGTTGCACATGATTGCTTGATGTCTTGGTGTCCCTGATGATGTCCAGGTGACCCTGCTTGAACATGGAGGTTGGACCAGATAACCTCCAGAGGTCTAACCTCAACCATTCTGTGATTCTGAGATACAATAGGAAGGAGGTAATCCATGGTAACAGGAAAAGGTATCCATTCTCTGTTTGGGTCAGTGTTTAGGCCCTGTGTTCCAGACATCCCCAAGAAGTTAACTGGATTCGGTACCTGCCTGCATGAGCACACAAGTGTTCTCAGAAAGGGTCCTTGGCTTAAGCTGAAATCTTAAAACCCATGGTGTGGCAGAAGCCAAAAATTGCGAGTTGGAAATTGCTTCCTTTTTCTTAATAGAAAGCAACAGTAATTTCTTCTCAATAAAAAATAAGGAAATTCCTGTAGATATTTTTTAAGAAATAAATGTTTAACAGGCATGTAAAACAGTTGTCCTATAGAAGCTTTAGTTTCTACTAAACAGCCAATGCTGGTATGTAGTTATGGTTACCAAATAGCTGAGGATAACCAGGGAAGATGTATACTGTTTCCTTTGTCTCCTGAGGAAAAAATGACAGAACATACACATTTTACAAAACTTTTCAGTCCTGCTTACATAAGTTTCCTGGCATTTAAGATGTTTAAGATCTAATTCATTTTTTGTACTCCCTCACCTTTTCAATTGGGAAACTCTTTGCTCATATAAGCTGTTTTAAAACTATATTTTATAAGTTATTTTAAAAATAGTACTTTTAGTAACTCAAGAGTAGCTAAAATACCTATTAGAATACAGTGAGACTGTAAGTAAAATTAAACAGTAAAAAAAACAAAAAAGGAATTTTCATAATTTTGCATCAGAACTAACAAAATGATGTCAAATTCCATTTCAAACTCACCATGTCATATTTCAAGAGTAGTCTTAACACCTGAAAAGCTTGGATAAAATCAGACACTTTTGTCAGAGTAATTTACATGTTCTCTGCACATTTGTCAAGCTAAACTATATATATTTATACTATATGATAGCACCGTATAACAAGTCATACCAAACACCATGTTTTCTTTATGCTTTATGTTTTTTGTAGCAGGAGACTTTCAATAAATAAAAGGGCTTACATTTAAAAATACTAGGCCAGATGAGCAGCCTACAGAGTGCATACGGTTCATGGCACCATCGTGTATGGCCTGGTGACTTCTCTACTATGGATTCTCCCAGGTATTACTGACAGTGAATAAAAGCCATCAATTTGTTGTGCACCTTGTGAGCCTGCGCATGAAGTCTCTACGTTTCTTGAATCACCTCCTGCATCCATGTTTGAAGGGGTTGCTGTTTGACTTCAGAAAGTGGTCAGTCAGGCAAGATAGAGAAGAGATATAAGGAGGCACAGACAAATAGGAAAGGGACATACTTTATGGAGAAGAGGCATATGGTAATGAAATAATGTGTCTTAGATCTTACAGGCCGTGTAAATCAAAAAAATAAGTCAAACCAAACTTTATTCCTGTGCTCTGGCCATAAAATATTTCTCATCTCTCCTAGGTTTTCCTCTCAAACTTTTTCCTCCAATAGTTGGTTTTTTCCTTCTTGTAAACATGCAATGAATGGAAATCTTATGTTCTGCCTTCAACAAGTATCAGATACCTGTTAATGTTAATAAAAGCCTTAACAAACCCTTGACATTCTCCACTCCTTTGATACATAGAAAGCCCTTTTTCACCTGCCATCAAACATCAATATAGATGTCAACATTATCAGGTGCAAAATATTTATTCAGTTCCTTTTCCTGAAAAGTCTTGCCATCACTGCCATTGTTTCTATTGCAGAAAGAGTCAATGATGATGGTCCTCTCTGTGATGGATGTTGGAATGTCAGGTAATTTCAACAGGCACTGACATTACAGGTGATCTAATTAATATTGGTATGTTCATGTAGTTTGAGGTTCTGTGGCAGTGGCAGCTCTCCCTTTGACATCAGTGGTAGAACAAATCCAACCTTAGAGGATAAAAGAGACTGTTCTCAGTCTTGGTGTTAACATTAAGGCCACCTTTCTCTGGCAGAACAGCCTGCATTGCTGTATAATCAATTTATAAAGATACAGTAGCCTGTTTAATCACACCAAGTGTCAATGTTGGCATTTTACTTGATCATGTAGATCCCCAAAAGACTAGAGCTTGTTTTGCTCCATGGCAGGATTTCAGTGCACAGACAGCACTATAAATATTCCCTCAAAGCTATATTGGCTATAGAAATTGCTGTGTGCTTTCAGGTGGTGCAGTATGATGTTAGAGCACTTAAAGCAAGATACCAAAAGCAGGGATTGTGTTGGAGGAAAAAAGTAAACAATTTCAGGCAAAAATCAAGATTGCAGTTTTAAAAGCAACATGTCTTCAGTAAACCTGAGGAGGCAAGAAAGATGATCTTTTCAAAAGGACAGATTGAACCATTCTACGGGAATCATGTTGAAAGAGTTAATTTTTGCCCATTCTGCTACTCTGAGCCAAACCTAAAGTTCTAATACATTTTTTACAAATGCCTTCCTCAAAGAAATTCAGTGAAATCTTCACTAGGGAAAAAAAGAGCAGACACCAGATTTCTTTTTCTTTATGAAAGAATATGGTATTACTGGCATGCAAAAAAATAATTTTAGCATGTGTACATGTGCTAGACTATACTGACATCCATCCACCCAGTGACTGTTTTTTTTACCCATCTTTCAGTAATATGTCAATCGTTTGTCAGCATTTTAAAAATACCAGGTCTATATAACCAGGAATGAACATCCTAATTGTGGGAAAGTAAATTCTGCAAGAGTTTCATTTATTTTCTTAGAAGGAAAAAGAAGAATAACAAAAAAATATTCATAATCTGTGGACTTTTTACATTTGCAAAATTCCTATATTCTTCTAAATTTTTCACTGTTTTCCTGGAAAGATTTCACCTTCAAAATACTTAATAGAACTAATGTTCATATGCATTTGTTCAAGTAGGAACTCCAAATAACAAGAATGCACATGCAGACAGATAAACACACCTGGAAACATATGTTTAAGTTGGTAATTACTATCCTCTTGAATAGCATGTTCATATATTGTGTGAACATCAGAGGCTACTAAATTTCCTCAGTAATTTTTGTCAAATTGTCATCCACATCATCTTTTTTTTGTTTTCTCCCGACTAAAGTTTCCAAAATTAAATTATTTCAAAAACAAGAGATTCAATAAAACAAAAGTAAATATAGGAATGGACAGAAATAGAGTCTCTTTGAGACTCAATTGACTTGCCAAGATAAACATTCTCTACTCATGATAGAATATTTTTTTTCCAAATGTCTGTTTCATTAATGTGGTCCAGAGTTGAATAAAAAGAAAGTATAAAAAATGCATATATTATAAGGTACCAATGGAGAATATCTGCATCATATAGTTATACTGGAGCTCTACTCTCAGTCTATAAACTGCTGTAGTGGGGGAAGTAGTCTAACGATATTTTTTGTATTAAACTTTGGATGTCTAATTGTTTTGTACATACCAGTGTCAATTTTTCTTTAGTCATTTGTACTTTCATTCTCCTTAGAATTACATAAATCCTGAGTTTGATGCTGAACACTTTCTTCAAGAAAAAAAACCATCCGAAATACAAAGAAAATACCATTGAACCCAGTGAAAGCAGAAATTTATGTAAGTACTATATCCTTTTTAAAACATGTTTGGGACCATTTTTTTATTTGGGTAAACACAATAAATATTGGTATGAACATCTGCTGAGAGACCTCCTCAAATCCCGGATCTCTTTGTCTTTTTCTTTCTACTGTTCTTTCCTGGCCTTTATATCACGAGGATATATTGATATTTCTGTCTAGACAGGAGGTGGTTACATGACTACAGCAGGGCACAAAGCTCAAACATTTAAAGGCACTCTCACATGTAAAAGGAAAAGAAAAAACACAACACCAAAAGACCACCTCCTAACCCTTTTCATATAATTATTATTTATGGAAAGTTAACACCCAGAAAGGAATAATTATAAGGAATATGTAAAGCATAGCAAAGTGTTGGAGACTTGCTGCCTAATTCGTTCATAAATCCTTTATGGCTCCATTTGAAAGCCTCAAGAAAGATAGCAAATGCGAATATTCCCTATGGACCTTTTGCTTTCTGACAGAGATGCCCAACGGCTTCATGATGTACCTCACAAATTAGGTAACTTTTGATTTTGTTGATTTGGGCCAACTGAGAAATGAAACTTTTAACGTTGCTAGGAGTTGAAACGAAGATATTTTCTTAAGATATAGCAAAGAAACACAGCACACATTCATAGGATTCTCCATAGAAAGATCTCAGGTTATTTCCTCTGCATTCTGTTACACAAAGAGAAAAAACATGACTGATCTTACAGCGCATGTGAGTTTGACACCAATATGCAGTGATTTCAAGGTGTTTATGCTGAAGTGACTATGATATGAATTGGACTAACATGAGCATTCAAGGGTCTTCTTAATTTAATGATACTGAAGAGAGAGTGTTTTATCCAGAAGAAACCCTGCGCAGTTCAAAGGTGCACATGTCTGATACAACCTTTGGTTTTATATTTACAAGCTTAAAGCTATCTTTCCCTTCTTTGTTTGGTAGTGGCAGAAAGAGCTTAGCCGTGGCTCATACTTCTCCCTTTCTGCCTTTAAGTCTTTCAGAGCAGCTGATACGCTTAACCCTTCTGCATGTCAATCACTTGATTTCTCAGACAGCAGTATGGTCTCTGTGGAGTTGCAGGGCAGGACTTCCCCTTGCAGCCTGTTCCTAATATGAATGCTTGTAGAATGGCAGTCAGAATGTAACCAAGCATTTTTGACAAACACAAATTAATCACAAAGTGTGTTGCAGTGCAGGTGAAGCACAGAAGATTCTACATTTCCTGCACCTATAGTTGTATTACTATCCTATAATGTATCATGTCAGATACCTACTGTTGCTGCACTGATCCAATGCTGGATGAAGAAGATTTCACTTGTGGTAGTTTAAATTTCATTTTTCTTGCTACCTATAAACTAAAATTCTGACGGTGACACCTTCAAAAACACTCAGAAATTAAGCCGGACTTCTGAATTTCGATACTAAGATAGTAGAACAAGGTTATTAAATGATCAATTTATAGGCTTAGAGAGGAAAGTCAGGTGACAGAAAACCAGACAGCACAGATTTGCTAAGAATAAATTATGTCAAACCAATCTAATTTCCTCCTCTGACAGGACGACTGGCTCAGTCAATGAGGAAGAAGCTGAAGTTGTGCTGTATATTGACTTCAGTGCTGTACATTGACAATAATGTATATTGACATTATTGATAATGTCTCATGTGTCATTCTCATAAGCAACATGCAGTGCACATGAAATTACCATACAAATGATTTTAAAACTTCACTTCAGCAGAAGCTGTCAGTGATTTTTTCTTAAATAAAGGTACCAATTCTCACAGAGCTCAGCAGAGGTCTATCTTAGACCTGGTTCTAATCCATACTCTACAGTGTGATAGTGTAGATGATACATTTACAAAATGCGTAGATGGCACCACAGAGGGTGGTGCAAATTCTTAAAGAACTGGCACCGAATTTAGAAATATCTTCATCAGTAGAAGAAATGATCCAAATAGATGGTGAGATCCAGTAAAAAGAAGTCCTACTTTTCAGGAGAAAGCAAATGTTTAAATGACTATATATGGTACAATTAGATAAGAAACAATATTGTAGAAAAACTGTCTAAAAGATTTAATGAATGACAAGATAAAAATTAATTACAAATATTGAACTGTTGGAGAAACCACATTTAATTTCAGGATTATCACATGTAAGACATGGACAGAAATTATTCTGCTCGACTTAGTGCTGAAGGCCTCATAGGACTACAATTTAAAGAAATGTAAATGTAGGCAAATCCAGGGGAGAGTAACAGGACAAGACTTTTAGTAAGAGTGACATTTAAGAAAAGGAGGACAAATTTCAACCATTTTACAAATGGGAAGATAAATAAGCAGAACGTGTAGTCTTCCACTATAGAAGATAGTATACTAAAAAGGCAAGTAACTAAATGCTTGTTCTCTGTGCTGTGCTTGCAGGGCAGGGCAATAAAATACTGACTTAATAGGCAGTAAGGGAGATTTAGGAATATGTTCTAAAGATACAAAGCAGTGAGTTGAACCAGCTACTGATGCAGGCTGTGGAATTGTTTCACTGGAGTTTTTAAAAATGGGTTTGCTATGTGCTGGCCTTTCTTATTCACTCACTTCAACATTTCTGTGATTATTCAAAACATGGCTTCTTTTTTCCTGTAAATTGCATGCCTCAGATACATACTTCACTTTACCTTTTTTTGTTACAATATTTTATGGTTTCTTACAAATAAGAGGTGGCTAGATTAAAAGCTTATAGAATTTTCTCTCCACGTATCAAATGCAGTTTATATATTCTTTGGGATACTGTGGAAAAATACAACATATCAGCAAACTATTGTAACAAGAAAAAAAGAAATCAAAAGGGCAGATTTTCAAAAGTCATAGTTTATTTACACTGTTCTGGTTTTCAGAAAAGTGGTTGGTTTTATTCCCCTATCCACTACTGACCCTGTTCAGATGGTGTTGGATTATGTCTTTCCCCTCACCTCATATTATTTTACACAGTAGGGTTTCTACAGTTGGGAACCGTACATTGCAATTTTTTGTACAAGTTTATAGGTTGATTCCACCCACCAAGCACAAGCACACAGATTAGCTAAAAGCACTTTGAAATCTGCAAGCTTTTTCTATAATTTACAGCTATTGGGTATACTGATGAGTATAAATGTATATTGTTTTGAAACCTTGTTCTACTACGGAAAGAAGAAATAGTGGCTGGTGTTGGGCATAGTATATGTGTAAGCACACGCACACTGATTTTCAGTGGCACTATGCCATCTTACACCAACGAGTAGTCCAGACTGCCCACTGAATGGCAGATTGCTGAAAACAAGGAAAGTCTGCCAGAGAAAGGATGGCCACAACCTTGTCATGTTTCTTTTATTTTTTCTCTAGGAATCCACTACAAGCCATTGCTCAAACTGTTTTTCCTCTGCTTTGGGATACGAAACAGACCCTGCAGTCACTGTAATCCTTCAGGTCAAGTGGCCACCTCCTGGTCCTGTGGATCAACAGTGATGCCAGGTTCTCACTGATCCTGCTGCTTATTAGGGGCAAAGGAGATGACAGGGCAAACAAAATTTGTTTTGGGAAAAACTGTATTTCTGTATGGAAGAACAGAGAGAGGAGAGGCAAGGTAAAGCATTGGTAGTATAGGGCAGGGGTAAAAAGAGTATGATGGATAGTCCACTCTGTCCCACCAAGTTGAAGTCCTCTGCAGAAGGCAGAAGGTGGTGTAGTGGAAAATCTGGGCATGGTAAGAGCTCCAGGCTCATAGCACCATGCCCACAGAGAGGTGAGGTAATGCCAAGAGCCGCCATGCCCCCAGAGTCACAGCTCCTGCCATGAGTGTTAGTGCAGGGAGTGTGTCGGGAGACAGTAACTCAGAACAGTGGTAATGTCTGGGGAAGCAGTGGTCAGGATGATGATTTATTCCCCTCTTCTGCTTCTCCCTTTCTTTGATGCAGTGCAAAGTAGGAAAAGAGCAGAGAGAAAACTCCAGGAGTAGGATCTACTGTCAGTATGGCCCCCTCCCAAGTAGCAGGACTCCTATACCTTATTGCTGGAGATGGCATACTGACCTACAGAGGTAAACCTGCTTTTTATTTTCTCACTCACCTAGAGGCATAGTACACAGTGAAGCTGATGACAGAAAAAAGTGCTTCTATAATTATGATTTATTTTAGAACAACAATCGAGTTTGTGCAATATATAAAATATACAGTATGTGACAGATCTGTTAATTCTTGGAAAAAAAATCTGTATTTATAATACTGCCAATCCCAGTTCTTCCCAACCCCAAGCTTTGTTTATGTAATATTCAAAAACACAACAGGGTGCAGGTACTGTGAATCAGAATCATACCAATACCTATTTGCTAGTCTGGTGGATTCTTTGTAACTTAACAATCTTAATGGTCACAGTAGAACAAAAGTCCCAGAATGATGAAACATGCACGTATATATGTAAAAACAATACCCCACTGAGCCTGTGAATTGAAATGAGGATAAGGAACTTGAGCAAATGAGTCTTCTTCAATGACAGCAATAAGTGCTCAAACACTTAATTCCACTGTTTGGCTAGAGAACTAAGTTTCTTCAAGATATTCTTCCACAGATTTTTAGAACTATGAGACTGTAATGAGTGGAAGGAAGAGAAAAATACCCGGTAAACTGTCCTTGAGTATTCCAAGATTCCTCAGAGTCTGTGTGAACTTTTTTCTGTATGAGTGATTATGAGAAATCACTGATCTAGAAGAGTACATGCAGCAAGGTTATTCGCTTCACAGATATCCTCACTGTTGCAACAGTAGTCTGAGTTACAAAAAAAAGTTTGATCCATTTTCTAGAGGTAAAAATAGTTTCCTCTTCTGCTGAACAGACATCTTATGTGAGAGCTGAATCTTCTTTCTTGGTTCTGGTCAGCAAGGCTGCTGCAAACACTGACTTTTTTTCTTTTTTTTAAGGTTTGCCAGCTTGGCTTTTGTTAAGTCTACAAGAAATATTGTACCAGCCAATGGGATGGAACTCCAAGGCTGCTAGAAGATGGTGAGATAAAAAGATCCAGTTTGGTGCCCAAGTTTGACATTAGTGATAAGGCATTTGTCCAAATAAGAAGGACAAGCCCACGCAAACCTCAGAAGTTCAACAAGGCCAAGTACAAGGTCCTGCATCTGGTTGAGGCTATCCCAAGCACAAATACAGGCTGTGTGGAGAATGGATTGAGAGCAGCCCTGAGGAGAAAGATTTGGGGGTGTTGGTTGGCAAGAAGCTCAATGTGACCCAGCAATGTGCACTTGCAGCCCAGAAAGCCAACCGTATCCTGGGCTGCATCAAAAGAAGCGTGGCCAGCAGGTTGAGGGAGGGGATTTTTGCCCTCTACTCCACTCTCACGAGACTCCACCTGGAGTACTCTGTTCAGCTCTGGGACCCCCAACATCAGAAGGACATGGACCTGTTGGAGAGAGTCCAGAGGAGGGCCATGAAGGTGATCAGAGGGCTGGAGCACCTCTCCTATGAAGACAGGCTGAGAGAGCGGGTTTGTTCAGCTTGGAGAAGAAAAGGCTCCAGGGACACCTCTCAGCAGCTTTCCAGTGCCTAAAGGGGCCTACAGGAAAGCTGGGGAGGGACTTTTTACAAGGACATGTAGTGATAGGACATGGGGAGATGGCTTTAAAGTGAAAGAGGGCAGATTTAGATTAGGTATAAGGAAGAAATACTTTACTACGAGGGTGGTGAGACACTGGAACAGGTTGCCCAGAGCAGTTGTGGATGTCCAATCCCTGGCAGTGCTCAAGGCCAGGCTGGATGGGGCTTTGAGCAACGTGGTCTAGTGGAAGGTGCCCCTGCCCATGGCAGGGGGGTTGGAACTAGATGATCTTTAAGGTCCCTTCCAACCCAAACCATTCTATGATTCTGTGATGATGGTTCTATGACACGGTTATCTGACTAGAACCCTGATTTTATCCAAGTGCATATTAATATAGACTTTACCTGAATAAGAATTTCACACCCTGGGATATTAGGGTAGCAAAGTGGTAGTACTGGAACATAGCCTTCTTTTTTAGAACGCTGCATTCTGGTATCTGGATTTCAATAGCTGTTAACTTCAATTGTAGCATAATTGTTCTCAAAAAAAACCCCAAAAACCTCTCTTCCACATTTTTATTGTAAAATATTTACTGCCTTTTAATGGAAAACAACATTAAATACTTTCTCTCCAAGAAGTTCTGCAGTTCCTAGAAATCACCTGCATACAACACAATTTCATCATTTCCGCCACATACTCCCAAGACTTCAAATACAAGTGCCTGCTTTTCACGCTTTGAAAGAGACTTTTACAGAAACTATTGTGCTAATACTAGTCTGTAGAGCACTCCACCCTTCCTCTACTTTTGAACTTGGCTCACTCAGACTGACTGCTTATATTCTACACAAGATGTGAAAGAATTACAGACCAGTTTTGGGCAACAGATGTTATGTGTTGGGCTTTTGATGTGAATTATAGATGCAATACTGGTGCTACTTTTACTTTACAGCTCCTAGGAGTGATTCCCGGGTTTTGCACTTGAAAGCATGCTCTGGCCATATCCTTGTTCTCTGTGAGGACAAGGCACAGATTTGCAGCATCTTCCCTTTCACAAATCCTATTTGGTACATAAAGGAAACCAGGCCACGTTCTCAAGATGTGTGCCATTAAATGCTCCAAACAGGTACTGGTCTGGGTGACTATAAAAAACTAGGATCTTTAGCAGTAAGAATGCCATTGTATATGTCAAAAAGAAAGCCTACACCTAGGTTAGGTAAATAAATTATTTTTTGTTGCTTTCTAAAGTGCTAATCTTGGGTCTAAAAATTGAGTGATCTCTTAGCTCTGTTAAGAGAAGAAAGATGTATAAATTGCTGAATGAGGAATTTCGATATCAGGATAAGAGAAGATCCTGAACAGAAAACACTAAATATTTATTTCTATATATCTTAGAAATTAGTCATAATTTCTATAAATGGAAAAGCCTTCTGAAACAATTTCTTGTGGTACACAGACTCTGAAGACGTATTTGTTCCATCAACAAGAACCACTGCTTGACACTTTTTTCAGAAGACAAGATGAAAGCAAGTTGGACCACTGCTAATACCTGCCAGTTTATTGCAGCACCTCTGGAAACAGTTTTATTCTTCTGCCAACTGAAGAAGGTGGCATGACCTTGTGTGTTCCTGTTCAGGAATATCAGAAGAGTTGTGCTCAGCTTATGAAGAGAAAACTGTGTTAGAGAGAAGTTTGGAGCATTGCTTTGGCAGTTTTCTAATGTAATGAGAGGAGTTAAATCATGCAGGAAGTTTGAGAATAGCATTTTGATTCCTGCTGAAAAGATAGTAATTATGATGAGTGTGAATTTTGCCTTCTTTTCTAAGTTACTGTTACACTGATGCAGTTTTCCTCAGTGCTGCTGTCTCATCTGGAGGTCAAATGCTGTGTGACAAGAAATTTTCAGACTCACTTCATAGCCTGGAGTCTTGAAAGGGACAAGCAGTACCAGTGAAAGTGGGCTGCAGCAAGCACACAAGAACATTTACAGTTCCTCTTGGGACATTAATCTGCCTCTTGACTCATTTACAGTGACTCCTTTTTTCCATACTTTTTCCAGTCACTAAGGTATTAGAGCATGCCTCTGGTGCCCTGTGAGCAAAGTGGAGTGAAGAGAGTCAGACCAGAGCACACAAAACAGGAAAGCATAGGAGGAAAGAGGGATCCTTTGGGCACAAAGTGACAGAGCATAAGATCAGTACTCAGGAGATAAAAGGAACTGATCCAAGCACTGCAGAGCCCTGATGTATCACAGATACTAGGCAGATGTTTGCAGCATTTGCTCCACTGCCAGATTCTTCTGTTATTTCTGGGCATTCATCCATTTACTCTGATGCCTCAGCCACCAGTTTCTTCTTTCCCATCTGACAGCTGCTGATACCCATTTTGGCAACTATACGTACACTTCTGCTTTACTTGCTCAGTCTTCCTCATTTAAAGAAAAACTTGGGGTTTTATACATAATTTCAAAATATCTGTCATTGATTAGTTCCTCTTTGAACAATCTTCCTTTTCCTGCCAATAAATTCCACATGTGGGACATGGAGAGATTATCAAAAGAGATAAAGAGCAAGAATCCCTGGAAAGAATCTGAACTGAAAGAATTCTGTTACTCCTGAGATCCATTAAATGACCGCTAATGGGCACCAATATACTATGTAACCTTATAAGTAGATAGCTATTTTCCTATGAAATCCTCTGATATCCTAAAGGATATCAGTTTTCCTAGAAAATGTCTATTAAGCATTTCTAAAATACCTTACAAAAGTCAAAACTAAAATATCTCCACTTGGAAGATCTGAATTTTAAAATTTTCTTTAAATCATGCAAAACAGAATATGTAGATACTTTTTTCCCATATCATGTGATCTAAAAATTCAGAAATGTAATTCAGTTTCTACATGTACAGAAGAGTTTAGCGGCAAAAACTAAATACAGTTGAGGCTTTAGAACTTATTCTTACTTTGCAGAATTAAGAAAGCTGCACACTCTTTGTACTATTAACTGTGAACACAAGCAAATGAGAAAAGTGAAGAGAAAAATGGTATAACCAACAAATAAGCTCAACTTGGTACTGAAACTTTTGCTTCTTTCCTAAAAGTGTTTAATAAAGTAATTAATGTAATGCAGAAAATTTTGACAACATCAGAAGAGCTCCTGTTCTTTCTGCCTGCACTCATAGAAGTCATTGTGGTTGTAAAAGAGTCAGCACAACCTTGAAAATGGATTTGCTGCACTCAAACCTATTACAACTGCTTTGCACACAGGATAGGTACATTGAATTTTGTTGTAAAAACTGTAGTTTCACATCATGCTACAGAAAGAAAAGGCATAAGGAACCTTTTCTGTTAATTTTTTATCTGGTGTTAAGGTATATTGCAGTTATGACAAATGTATATTTCATTGTTCTCTGCAGAAGAAGCCTTTTGATCATGCCTGAAATACATGTCAGTACTGCAGATGTGAAAAGGACTGTTAAAATGTAACTCGTGCAACACTTGCAGTGCTGAACATGATGCATACCAATATCACCTCTGTAACTGGTAACTATGGTTTCCTGTTGATAATGATACTAAAATGTAAGTGAGGAATGTGTTATTTTCATCCTATTCTCCTTACTTACCTCAGTCAATGTCCAGAGAAGACTTGGCCTCTATTATTTTCTGCTATGGTTTTTGTCATGAAAATGAAGCATCAAGTTATTCATTTCCATCAAAAGAGAGACAGAAGGGTAGAAGCAGGAACTGAATACCACAGACCATTTTCAGAACTTTAGATAGAACATTGCTGGTATTATTATGAATTAAAATAGCAGAAATGTATGTTACAAAATAACTGTTAGAATTCTTTTAGGAAAAGTGCATGTTAAAAATGTTCACGGCTAAAACAGTATGTAGTTCCACACATAGATTTTCACAAGCTCCAAAATGATTTAGGAATACAAATTCCATGATTTGCAATAGCACTTCAGTTCCAAAGGAAAAGAAATATTTTTAAATATTCAACTCAAAGTCTTATTCCATACTAAGGAATAATTACTTTTCAATTATGCAAACTTCCACCCCTAACAATGTAGGAGGAGTTCACATCTGACAGTTCAGATCATCAGAATTCCCAGACTGAATCACACAATGCAAAGAGCTTGGGGCACTGTGTTAATGGTCTTCCTCTGTGCTGTATGTGCTATAGGTATTTTGATATCTTGTTTATATGATGAGGGCACTAGTAAAGTTTGATCACAAGAATGTTAGCACAGTATGAATCTTTCACTTTTACAACCACAAGAATGAATACAGCACACAAACAGCACTGTTTTGGCTACAAGTTCGTTCTGTGATTTGTTGAAAGTCTGCAAAGTGAGGAACATTTCAAAAAAAGCCAAACACAGAAACACATTCTGTTTATAAAACCGAATGTTAAGACCACCAGCCTATCTGATAAAGTTACCACCTGGTAATCTGTGGGGACTGAAACTGCCTTCTTTTTGCTCTCTCCCTGTTCATCATTCCTCTTTCTGTGCTTCTGCATCATGATGCTGCATAGAGAGTTCTAGTAAAACAACCATTTGACTACTTCTGGGAAAGTTTGCATGCATGCTTTGGATTGCCCTGCTTGGACTCCCTGTAGCTCCATTCTTTGATTCCCCTCTCCTTCTTCCGTGTTTCCCTAGTGCAGTCAGCCTGATAAAAATGATGCAGTGGTCCCATCAACGATCACTATGCAAATCCCATTGAACAGGGTTTTTTTTTCCCCCCTCTCTGATCTCTAGGGAACCCTCAAAAGACCACTCCCTTCCCATTCCTTCGGAAGGCAATATTCTCTTTGAAATTTCCTTTGAAATAAAGCAGGCATGACCAATGCCAAGCAGAAAGTTGTGAAGAAATGGATTAAAACTCAGGGATTCCTGTTTCCGATTCACTCACCTAATAACTAAGAATGCTTGTAGTAAACTACTATGATTTCGTATAAGAAAAAGTATCTTGAAATTGACTGAAGATGTACCTAATGTCAGTACAAAAGGCCTGATAGTACTGGAGGGGATAAGAACCTAGTTTTTCTTGGCTACTATTTTAGCAGTGTAAGCAAACTCAACCAATTTCATTCTCTCATTCCGAACATCCAGCTTTAAGTTGTATCTTCTTTTAATCATGCACAATTGGAAGCGACTTTTGTTGGATTTAGGCCCTAGCATTTGAGTCTATTAACATGAGGGGTTTGGGAAAATCAGTGATTCCTGAGATAATGATTGTTCATAGGAGAGAAAGAGGTAAAAAACCTGGAGTCAGGACCCTAAAACATTAAGCAAACACTCCCCCTTCTCTGATGCTGGAGGAAGAGGATATATTCCAGAGATCTGTCAAATAATTGCAAGTTTGGAAGCTATAGATCTAAACCAGGAAACCCTACCGTGCATTCTGTAACCTATATGTTACTGTTCAAAGTCAGCTTTGATTTCATAATGCTGGCAAGGTCTGCTAGCACTGTAATTGAAGCTTTTATATTTTAAAAGACTTACAAGTAACATTCCTAGAATTTCTAGGGGAAAACACTTCTTACAAAGATGTAGTTTTTCCTCTTAAAGATTATGTGAATTTTTTCCAAATATTTCAGTTGAATTGGATGTAATTATAAATAGAGAAGACTTTAAAAGCATCCAAGTCTTCAATTCGCTTTTCCCCTTTTGCCTGGTACTACTCCTCCCCAGCTCTTCCAAAAACTTCATATTTGGATGAAGAGTCTGTTTATTCTGTTTGGTCTATTAGCAAGATATGTTCCATGGGCAGAGTAAAAAGCAAACTTTTGCCACCAGTTGGCAGGCTTCACTCCCATTCAAATAGGAAACCACTTTAGGTGCTCTTTTGCAGCTCCCTTCCCCCTTAATTTCTTGGAGAAAACCAAGGGAAAAAACAAATTCCTTCCTCAGCTCTCTGAAGCTGTTCCTTGGAATATTTTATTTATAAAACTAACATTTTTTCATCTTTATACCCATCCCATGACTATTTCCAACACAGCTCTCCCCATACCACGGCAGAGCCTTCCTGTTGCCATTTTTCTTCTTTAACAGTTGAGCCTGGGGAAAGTGTACTGCTTATTTAACCTTTGCTTTGCAACTGTGTGTATGCAGTCAATTAAAATCAAGTAGCCAAAGTAAATAATTGAGCTAACCCTTGTGTTTGAGGAAAAGGGAGTTTCATGAGGAAGAGCATAGAGATGTCAGCAGGAACAGCTTATAGATTAGATGTGGTTTAGGCTTCTGGTATTGGAGCATGGATCTGATGCACAAACTGTCATCTTTGATGATCAACACGGTAGACCTAGCTATTCAGGCTTTTTATCCCCTTATGACAGGTGTCAGAGTTGCATTGGTAGTTCCTTCATCAATTTTATTTTGTGTTGATAAGCAGATTTTTTTTTTTTTTTTTTTTTTTATTCTGCACATATGGCTAGGAAGTCCTATAGGACCAAAGAATGTTCTTTTTATAGTGACTAGCTACAGAGACAAGAAAGTCATCATACATCCTGAGGCTAGTTTACATGGATATCAAGCAGTTATTCACAGTACACAGTTAAAAAAGTGAAGTTTCATGAGACAGAGAACAGATCTATCTGGTTATTTGGCTGCGTTGCAAATCCATACAGATCAGAAATGTGAGGAAAAATCATATTTTCAGCAGTATTTCAGTCAAATCCTCAGTGAGTGCAAATGCGTGGGCTACTGGTGAGTATTTTGTGTTTAATTAACAGGAGGCATGATATTTGTATTGATTAGGATAGGCAGATTGTAAGGTCAGATATATTATCTTTAGAAGCTTGTCTTTCAGAGAATGGCAAATACAAGGACACACAAATACAAGAACACTCTATTCACTTGGAACTTAAAGAACTTTCATTCCTAGTATTTTCTGCAAAAATAACTGCATGCACAGTCATCAGCATTCTTGCTTACCTTAGGCTGGCTCTGAGGGACATGTCATGACAGGGAGGTTTGCATCAGACTGTAGATGAAAGTCCCAGCTGGCAGTGGAGAAAATTCTGGTGTGCCACTTGACAAAAATATACCAAGAACCAGGTTTTGCAAGTTCCAGGTATCCAGGTGAGAGTTTTAGTAGTGACAATAGTAACAATAATAATGGATCCTTTTTTGTTTGAAGCTGATAAGCAGCTGCTACAGCTCAATGCTAGATTCACCAGCAGGTGGGTGACAGCAAATAAACTACAGCTGTGTTTGCTGTGGTTCTCATTTTATTTTAAATTATTTATAAATAGCACTGGCAGCAATTTAGGCATTACCAAATGATATGCCCTTTAAATGTTTAGCTAATTTTTTTTTGACTACTGAGCAGGTAGGAGCTAGATAGAAGATAATGTCAGACAGGTGCAGAGTACAACTCTTTCCAGGCCTATGACTCCCATTGTCACTTCAGCAATAATGAAGTTTTGAATAAGCCATTACAAAGGAAATTCAGCTAGTGCTTTAATTTAACAATGTGCTGCAAAGCACCCAACCACACAAATATTCCTCAAGCAGCACCATCTGGGTATGTCACAATGTTGACAGAAGCATAGCCTAAAAATTTAGCCAGATGGGGTAAGACTTATTGTTCTGGTTCAATCTTGCCCTCATGCAGAACATACTGGTATCCTGTTACACTGTATCCGAATAACAAATGCTAATACCATGTCGATCTCCCACATGAGGTCCCATTCAACTGTGCATCACCAATGTGCCATTTGTGCTGACGTTCTTCTGTTACTGCACCTGCAATATGTACAGCTGTGATGTTCTCAGCCCAGAGCTGACCATTTTGCTTAGCTAGTCATCGGTCACCTCTCATTTGCTCCTCCAGCCAACTCTTCATTCCAA
Organism: Ibycter americanus; assembly: GCA_035590275.1. Lineage (NCBI taxonomy): Eukaryota > Metazoa > Chordata > Aves > Falconiformes > Falconidae > Ibycter > Ibycter americanus. The sequence goes on from JAVJGI010000014.1 coordinate 84,386,984, forward strand.
CTAATACCTGAATATCTGTGTTGGGGGGGGGGGTCGGCAGTTTTTTGGTTGTTTGTTTTTATCCTGTTCCATTTCTCATGCTTAGAAGAGATTCCTTGTAAATATCTTCAAGGATCTGCTTTTCAATACATACTTTTACAAGTCATATTTCCAAGTACACTTGCAAAACATTTGACAAATGCAGGTGTCCTGTCATACTGCCCAAACATGTCTTTTTCTTATCTTGTCCTCCCTTGTCTATCTGAGAACATCTGTTGTCCTGTCTCCTAGATTATAAGCACTTTGGCAGAATGTTGCAGAACTTATTTTAACTGTTTGCTCATCACTGCCAAATGTCTTAGGTGGTGGATGGGGAGAAAAAACATTTTTATACCAGTGACAGGCTCAGCCTGTTGCAATACCTTATAAAAAGTAATATCTGAACTGTGAATGAGGGTTGAGGATCTAAACTCGTAACCGCCTTGTGCACAGTGCTCACTGTTCTTCTGCACTGGGATTAAAGGGAGATGTATATATTGAGAAACGCTTTTAGCAAGAAAATATCAAGAACAGATTTACTGAACTAGACCTTTCTTTCTACTGCAGACTGACACATAGCTGTGGAGCCAGCCCTCCTCCAACAGAGCAGAGATACCTTCTGCTCAAAAGGCAACATGGTGCCTCAGGAACTGAGATCTCTGACACACAATGCAGGGACAGGCAGATAGTGTTTTAGTTGTGTGCATACTCTGATCTTACTTTTATCAGTTCTGCTCCATGAGGCAGTGGGAGCTTGCAACAGGGCAGGGATGGCACAGACCCTTTGTATTCGAAGGCAAAGATTATGATTTTGTTTCCTGGTTTCAGCTGGGATAGAGTTAATCTTCTTCCTAGCAGCTGGTACAGTGCTGTGTTTTGGATTTAGGATGAGAATAATGTTGATAATATACTGATGTTTTCAGTTGTTGTCAAGTAGTTCTTACCCTAAGTCAAGGACTTTTCAGCTTCTCATGCTTTGCCAGTGAGAAGGCTGGAGGGGCAAAAGAAGTTGGGAGGGGACACAGCCAGGACAACTGACCTGAACTGGCCAAAGGGATATTCCATACCATATGACATCATGTTCTATATATAAACTGGGGGGAGTTGACCAGTTGGTGGGGAGGGGGTTGCTGCTCAGGGACTGGCTGGGGATCTGTCAGCAGGTGGTAAGCAATTGCATTGTGCATCACTTGTTGACTTGGGTTTTTTCTCTTGAGCTTTAGTTTCTTTCTCTTTTTGTTATCTACCCTCTCATTACAATTATTATTAGTAGTATTAGTAATAGTATTATATTTTACTTTATTTCAATTATTAAACAGTTCTTATCTCAACCCTTGGATTTTACCTTTTTCCAATTCTCTTCCCCATCCCACTGGGGGCAGGGAGCAGAGTGAGTGAGCAGCTGCATGGTACTTAGTTTCCAGGGGGTTAAAGCATGATATTTTGTCACCTGCATTTGCCTACTTAGTTAGGAAAGGCAACTGATGTTTCTCAACCTCATGTAAAAGCAATATGTCACATTTTCATATCATTACAGGCCAGGAGTCACTGCCTGCAGTCCACTCACTGCAAGAAACTGTGGATACAGAATTAAATGAGGAACAGAACTCATCTCAGGGCAGTTTATTATCCATTTCCAGAGGACTCATGGAAGGAATGAGAAGAGAGGGGAAGAAAACAAAAGGAAGAAGGATGAAGTGCACTGTAAGGATCCCCAGGGAACTCAAAAATGAACTTTTTTAGTTCAAAAGAAATGTTACTTCACTGTCACAGGCAAAAAAAGTTTCAAGTCCAGGAAGCTGTTTTGCTGCTGGTCTAAACAAAACTAAACACTAATTTGAGCACTGAGGAAAAGAGTGTGCAATTACACGTCCATTCACTGCATAGGTATGCTCAAGCCCACCTGTCCAAACCTCCCCTATTTTCACCAGTTTCCCCTGCACCTGTCAAAATGTTTACTTGGGAAGACAAATGCCATCTTCTCCCAGCTTTTTATTGTTGAGCACGATGCCATGTGGTGTGGGATATGGCGCTGGTCAGCTGTGGCCAACTGTCCCGGCTGTGTCCCCTCCCAGCTCCTTGTGCACCGCAGCCTGCTCCTGGTGGGGTGGGGTGAGGGGCAGGAAAGGCCCTGACCCTGTGCGAGCGCCGCTCAGCAATAATGAAAACATCCCTCTGTTATCAAGGGTGTTCTCAGCATAAATGCAAAACATAGTCCCATACAAGATACTATGGAAAAAATTAACTCTATCCCAGTGAAAATCAGCACAGCTGCAGTCCCTCAGGCGTGTTCCTGCTCCCGTGTGGGTCATCAGCAATCACAGTCCCACACAGTGTTCCTGTCCCTTTTGGCTCCTCAGGGTGTCCCCCTCTAGCCTGTACCCTGCAGCTGCCAGTTTCTTTCCTAAATATGCTTGTGCAGGAGTGCTGTATGCTCCTCAGATTTTCTCCTCCATTTTGGGAGGATTTTTCCGCCACTGTTCGCCTCAGCCTCCGAGCTGGCTGGAACCAGCTCAGGACAGCTGACAGCCTTCTCCTCCTCAGGGCACCACTGACGCTCCCAGCTACATCAACCCTGACACTTGTGCCCGTTATACATGGGCTTATCTTTTACTTTTATTTCTGGGCTCTGCATGAGAAACAAATTTCAGGGACAAGGAAAAAGGCTGTAAAATGGAGTAAAGGCTCAGAAACCTCAAGAGGAGAAGTGGGAGAAGTGATAAAAGGAAAAAAAAATACAAATCCTTGTTTGGAAGAGGTGGGGAACTGTGTGCCCCTGTTTGCTTGTATCCTTTTCACTCCTAGTTGTTCTCCCACTTCATCCCCGGCGGGGGGGGTCTCGGCCTGTGGCCTGTGTGGGGCACAGGCCTCCGCTGCCACCCCAGCCCTGCCTGCCCTGTGCCCGCTTCTCTGTCTGCCCGTCTCAGGCCGCGGGGAGGCTTCCCCCCACTTTCTTTTTTTTTTTTTTGTTTGGTTTTTTTTTTTTTACTTTGTCAGCTCACAGGCCTGGCAGAAAAGAGAGAGAGCGAGAGCGAGAGAGTAGGTGAATGAAATCTTCTTGCTTTCCCCATAGCTCTTCATTCACACACCTCTGCATGTTAGTTCTCAGATACAAATGACCACACTTGCAGCACTGTTCCTCACTTACCTCTGCGGAAGGATGTTGGAAAGTAGATTGTTAATTCAGCCATGTTGTAGTACAATGTATAGCCCATGTAAATAGGTGAAGTGTAGCTTGTGATCACCCTCAACTAAAGGTGCCCGTGCCAGGCAGCAGGGTGCCTGTGCTGAGCAAGGATGGACCCTGGTTCTGCCAGAGGCAGGTGTTTCAGGTGGAGCACCCGGTGATGCAGGGATGAACAAACTCCGTGCCATCAGACTGCCTGCAACAGGTTCATATTGGAAATATCCTGCTTCAATAAACACTGGGCAGAGTGCTAACTCTTAACCCTGACTCTGTATTTCCCTCACTTTATCCTAATCACTTTTAATTTGCTTTCCACATTTGCTGGAAGGCAGTGTTTCCCCAGCAGAGACTTTATATAGATCAGTCCTTTTGCAGCCTTTCAGGCTCAATGTACAAGTTCGCATTCCGTAGTAATGTAGCATAGAAAACATGAAAAGGTGGTCAAGGTAATTTCTAGTGTGTGAGATCTTATACAATGTTGTGATAAGCTTTGCAATCACTGAATCATTACACTAATTGTTTGTCACTGTGCACATGTGTATATAATCAGGAGCCTTTAACGGAATACATTACATTACTCCTGTGTCAGATATGGTGTGTCTCAATCCATCAAGAGGATGAGTTAGAAATAGTTGGAAATGAATGCAGGGGAGTGTTTAAGCCAGAAGCAGAGGTTCTAATTATTTCACACTAAGTATTTCACGTACTCACTAAACTGAGTTATCATGCTGCTATTGATTATAATTGTTTTCTGTCATTGGCATGATCGTTCTGTGATTTCTGTGTCTAATGAAAATTCATTTTAACTAGAAAATTGTTTTTGTACTATCCTGGATTCACTAAGAGAATGTTTGGAAGGTGGCTATGCTGCTACTTTTACCTCTTAACACATCTTGAAACTATTTTCTATGCTTAATAAAACTTCATTGAGAAAATCTAAATGAGTGCATTTAATTCTTCAGTGCACCTCACAGTGCTTACACGTAGAAGACATTTCTGGTTTCTGTAGTATGAACATATATAATTAGCAGAAAATAAAAGAAGTAATTTGTTTTTATCTATCTTGACATTATTAGAAACAGACAGAAAGTGAACTGAAGTTATGTCTCTTTTTGAAAGTTGTGTGATACAATGCATCAGTAAGAACCAGGTATTGAAGCTCAGTGATACCTGTCCGATGCAATCCACCTGAGGTGCTTTCCGACAAATTAAGTTTGATAGAGCTTTCAACACTGAGATTGAAGTCAAACAAAACTAGGCCTTTTTAAGTGGCATAAAGATGGTCAAATGTGTCTTTTAACTCTAGTGTTTAACTCAGTGAAGGCTGAAGGTTTCATCTCACCTCCTCCTGCTTTCCAGCCTTAGGAAGTGACTGAAGCCTTGTTGTGAGACTAAACAGGAGGATGCCCTGGGGCAGACCTGAGGGAGAGGCAAATCATGGTCCTGTTTTCTCTGTCAGAGTGGATATAGCAAAAAAGGAACACTCTGCTTCATTTATTTGGTCCACAACTACATCTGAACTCTTGAGCTAAATTTCTGTTAGGCAATGTGGGGCTCTCCTGAAGTAGTGTGAAAGGAAGGAGGGAAGAGAAGACAAATGGAGAAATCTTTCTTCCTGCTTCAGAGTTTCCAATTATGCAGTCTTATTGTGGGAAATGCTCTGAAAGAAGGAGCTATGTGTTATCTTGTTACCCTCTCAGATACATATACACAAAAGTCTATGGCTGCTAGTTTGGGCATGGGCCAGAAAACATGTAATGAGCTGGTTTTGATTACGCTAGAAAATTGATGAACAATAACTGCAAAAGCCAAACTTCTGCTGTGAAAGAGCATACACACTTTTAAAAAGATACAATTGCCATTGTGTAATCTGTTATTTTTGAGCATGTCTTACTGTAGAAGGGACCACTGATATCTGAGGCCAATGATAACTATGTTGTGTTTGTTATAACATGATGTAGATACTAGGGAAACAGACAGATAAACTTCAGCAAGAGGAATACTGTTTTACTAATATGACACTGTTCCTAAAGAAAAAGCACATCTATTCTTTCCTGCAACAAGTTTCATAGTTGGAGCCTTTAGTATTACTATAATGTAACATCTCACCTATAAATAGCATCATAAACCCTATTTCATGTATAAAATGCTTCGAAAAATGTTATGTTTTTTAAACCTTTGAAGTCATTTACAGTTGAGCTATAAGAATATCAGAAGCAATTTATTAATATATTTTAATGACATTTAAAAATTAATGATTTTCTTAGTCTTACATAGTCAAAAGACAGTGAAAATATGGGGAATAATGACAGAAAAGCAGTAGGAAAAGTAATGTGATTTATTCTCATTGTGGAAGACTGTCCTGGGTTGCAAAAAAAAAAAAAAAAATTCTGCAGTCCCCTATTTGTCTTCCGCTATCTTAAGCCTTTGACAGGTTGCTAATAAAGGACATGATATCCAGTTTTAGTCAAATTGTGCAAGCTGCGTCTCCATTGTATGGAACACCTGTATGTATTTTATTGACCTAACAGAAAAGAAAATCTCTTTCAAGCCTTCTCCTCACTCTTGCATTCATTTGGTAGCTTCTCAAAAAAAACTTGCTGGGTTTTGCATCCTGATCGGCTTTTTGTGAATACCCTTGGATGCACAGAATGAATGCAGCGAATATCTTACCTAGCTGACTTATCAAAAGCGGAAAACCCAGTCAAGGCTTATTGAAAAGCTGAGTTATACTGGTGCTGTGGTCCAGTTTTTCAGGTTGTCAGTGCTTGAAATTTTAATGCTACTCACCTATCACACTGTTACTTACTTTGCCTGATAAACAAGCTATGCTGGAAGAGAATTATTCTCCCATTGCATTTCTCTCCTACAGGTGATGGAAAAATACTTAGAAATAAATTGCCAAAACATAAGTGCCATTTCTCAGAGTTTCATGGGCTGTAGTCTTTGATGCTAACACAGTTAATGTACAATATGCTTTTTTATGTAAATACTAAATGTACATGAACACACTACAGAAAATACAAATACCTCAGATGCTCAGCAATACATTATGCCTCAGAGCCGGCCATTTTAGAGTAAGAATTTCCTTATCTTTTTCCTTCCTGAAAGAACAATCGTCCCAGAAACACCAAGGTGAGTGGTGTGGCTACTGCGCCTGGGGGAAGGTTGCATCCAGAGGGACCTTGACAGGCTTGAAAACTCAGCCAATGTGAACCTCGTGAAGTTCAAAAAGTGTAAGTGCAAGTTCCTGCCCCTGGGTTGGGGCAATCACCAGCATCAATACAGATTGGGTGATGAATGGTTTGAGACCAGCCCTGCAGAGAAGGACCTGGAGATACCAATGGACAAAAGATTATATATGATCCAGCAATGTTAGCTTGCAACCCAGAAAGCCAGCCATATCCTGACCTGCATAAAAAGAAGTGTGGACAGTGGGTCAAGTACTGTATTCAGCTCTCATGAGACCCCACCTGGAGTACTGCATCCAGCTCTGGGACCCTCAGCACAAGAAAGACACGGGCCTGCTAAAGTGGGTCTAGAGGAGGGCCACAAAAATCATCCGAGGGCTGCAGCACTTCTCCTATGAAGAAAAGCTGAGAGACTTGGTGGTGTTCAGCCTAAAGAAGAGAAGGTTCCAGGGAGACCTTATTGCAGCCTTTCAATACTTACCAGGGTTCACAGGAAAGACAGAGACTTTTTACCAAGGTCTGTAGTAACAGGACAAGGGGTAATGCTTTTAAAGTGAAAGAGGGTGGGTGTAGATTGGAAATTAGGAAGAATGGGGTTTTTTTAGGATTAGGGTGTTGAGACACTAGAACAGACTGCCCAGAGAAGTGGTGGATGCCCCATCCCTGGAAAGGTTCAGGGTCAGGTTGGATGAGGCTTTGAGCAACTTGATCTAGTGACAAGTGTCCCTTGTAGGTAGGGGGGCTGGACTAAATGATCTTTAGAGGTTTCTTCCAACTCAAACCATTCTGTGATTCTATGAAACCTTACTTTTCTGAACAAAATGTTGTACAAGTATTTGTTTTAAAAAGTTCTTGCCAGATCCTCTGTAAATGTACCTTGTGTTGTGCACTGAAATCAGAGATGATTAACAGTATGACTTCAAATTTTCACCTTTTGTGCTTAACTGCCTGATAATTGTTCCTTTTTATTCCTTCTTTCTAAAACATTTTAGTTTTCAGATGCCATAGCAGGATCTTGATCTTGGAGTGATTCAGCATAACCTCAGGGTTACACCCTTGCAGAGTTTACATGACCTTACAGGCACAAAGTTAAGGCTGGATGAATTTTCTAAATCAGGCAATGAGATACTGAGTGGGGCTGGATTTTATTGTTATTGGGGACCTGCTATATACTTCACCATTTCATTCTGAACTGAACCTTCTTGACAGTTAGCATTTTTAACATAAAGCTATAGAGCCCTCTCTCTGGATATTAACCATAAAATGAGGATAATATTTTGAGGACATTCAATGAACATCACTGAAATGTACGTTCAAGCTTAACTTTTTATTATACATAAGCTACTGTGATAAAAAACATTAAGGCTGCAAAGACAAGCACTCTAAAGCAATATTCACTCTGTACTTTCTTCCCTTGTGAGCTCTGTTGAGCAGAGACACTTTTTTGTATTTATCCATCAAATATCAGTCTTATTCTTGGGGGCATATGAATAAATAATATTAATAATAGATGCTGCAGAGAACTAATGTTGTCATGAAATTTTGGATTTAATGTGGATGACATAAGTAGTTCATCTTCATTTTGCAATTTGAAGGCATTTTCTGCAGACTGTAACTCTCTCTCTTCTTTCTACCTTATACAATAAATATTTTATCCAACAGACCTGACTGTCAAACCTGGAATATTTTCCAGGTTAATCAGGTGGTTCCTATTTCATTATGTCCTAGAACAGAATTCTTCACTACTGCTGCTCACATACCACAAAAGAAATAGAGCATAACAGGCAATGTCCCATTCAAGCATCCATGTACACAAATGCTAAACTCCTACCATCCATCATCACTGCAACATACTTACATTCAGTTGCTTCATTTCTTTGGCGGAATCTAGCTAGGTGTGAAGCACTGAATTATGAAGAAATAATTGGCTCTTTTCTTTTAATTCTGATCAAGTTGCATTCAAGTAAAATAAAAAATGAATGAGCTTGAATTACCATTTTGAGCCTGCTCCAGCTCCTTAAGGATCAGGATGACAAACCTTCAAGAGCTGGATGTTCTTCAGTGTCTACATAAGGCATACTTTATAGTTTGTCAGTCAGCATTTCTTTAAGTAATAGCTTTACATATGCACATATTCACACTGCTTGGACAAACTAATAATTAGGCATGATGAATATCAGTATAGGCAACATGCTATTGCAGTTACTAAACTCTACATCTGTATTTGCACCAATGTCTTCCTAAACTACATCTGAAGGAAAGGCTTTTGGAACTAATTTTTCATTAATGAGCCATAGTTTCGATTACTTTGTTCATAGGTCCTTTTTTCCTACTCTTTATCCCAAAATCCCATAGCCTGGGTCACTGTGGAGGCCAAATCATGTATCTAGTGAACAGACAGAGATTGCTTGAAAACTTGAAGGACAAGTACCCTGCCATAACATTAATGCTATTGTAGACATGTTGGAAAGTTTTATAGATGGAGCAATAGTTTTCACTTTTAGGTTTTTGTTCCATCAGCTGACACAGTCAGAATTAGACAAGCTCCTGGTAACCTCCACAGGCTGCTCAGTAACTCTGTGGCTGCAGTCAGCTTTTTTTCCTCATTTATTAATTGATTTGAACTCAGAGCAATTGTTTTCCCAATTAGTAACCTGGAAGGAGCTTGGGATGTTAATATCAGATATTGCACTGCAGTTAAGTCATTGCTATAAGTGATTTCACTTTTTTGCATTTATGCATTGATTCTTCCCAACCAGGAAACACCTTGAATACCACAATTTTTTATTGAATTAAAAAGAGGCAGGCAAGTTCTCTTTTCAGAATAAAATACTAGATCTCTTCCACTGGTGTTTTCTTCTTTAATTGACGTTTTTGAGGTATTGGCTCTTCCATATTGCTAAGAGGTAGCTCAACAAGGGAAAAAACATGTAAGTCAGAATCATTTATTCACTTGAAATTTGGTAGTTATCGTTTGTTAAAAGACAATCCCTCAACAAAAAAATTAAAATAAACAAGATAATAATTAAAACATCTATTTCAAATAGCTCTATTATTATATTTCTTTCAGTACTAGAAAACATATGCCACGTAAAAACCAGCAAATTGAGTCTTTTTCAATTTTCTATACACTGCACAAGGCCATTCTATGAAATGATATAGGAAATCATAGTGGTTTCAGAGTCAGAGGATGCCTCTCTTTGTTATGTGTAGAACTCTCAAAAATACTGCTTTGAATATAGTATTCAAGGATAATACATTTTTCTGGAACAAATCAGACAAGTTTTCTTCATATCCTGAACATGCCTATTCAGAATTTCAAGTTGTTAGCTATAAAATACCACTTCAAGTTTCACTTTCTTCTCTTATATTTCACTAAGAAAGACAACTCTTAATGTGTCAAAGGTTACTGAGACAGTTTGCGTGACTTTTCCTGGCTTTTATATTTATGGTAATTTTCACTGAATTCAAGAAAAAATGTAAGCAAACCCAAGGCTACTGTACTAGTTTTGAAGAAAAATGTGCAAATATTTAGCTGGAACAACACAAAAATAGTTCTCACACTTCATATTAGTTTAAAATAACTAATAAGGTAACAGCAGCAAGTATGGAACCAATTCTGTCACCACAAGTAGTTAACTAATTTAGTAAATCGTAAAAAGTAATTTACTATTAAGTAAATCAAAATCTGGAAATGGTGATATTTACTTTTTTAATCACTTGTAATTTTTTCTTGAGAAAAAATGAAAGAAAATTTCAAATTGAATGTTGCTCTTTAATATTAAATATTATTCCAAAATGCTTGAGTTCAGGTTTTTTCATCCCTTTTATACCATAGCTACAAGGGAAGTGGGATTGAAATAAAAAAGCAAGAGCTGAAGAATCTGGAATTCAAAGTCAAGGGGCTTGGCTGTTCCTTGCTATTGGTGCCTGCACAGAGATTCTATTTCTGTGCAGCCTGCTTGGGAACAGAGTATGTGTGTGGCTGGACAGAGAGAAAGGTTTTTCTTCTGTCCCCCGTCTGTTCCTCTGGCCAATGGAGTTGAATCAGTGCATGAAGGCCTGGGAGGCAAAGTGGGAAACAGGGAAGGGGAGCAGTCATAATTTGCAGCTCATATTGACTTCTCTGGTACAAAAAGAGAGAAGTTTTCTGGTTTAGAGACTTAATTCAGACCTGTTATTACTCCAAGGATGCAATCTAATGCACAGGGTGTTGAAGTTCCTTCTAAGTGTTTCCCAGGAATTATTTTTCTCTAGCAGTATTTCTAATCTCAACAACTGAAATAAGTAAGTCACTTGAATCAAACTGAAGTCCTAATAGTAGCGTGATTTGATAACGTGGGGGAATTTGGACCCTGCTGATGGTAAGAGGAGAAGTTACCATTGACTCAGTGAGGCCAGTGCTTCACTTGCATTCACTGCATTTCTGCCTGGTCTGAGGTACTCTGCAAATTGTTCTGCAAAACATCCCATTTTCTCCTAGAATTTGTACGCTTTTAGTGCCAATAAAGAATGGGAAATATAATGATGAAAAATACAGAGAAAATTTTCATGTTTTCTCTCTCTGTGCTTTCCCTTGTTCTGTCATCTTCATTTGCTTGTCCTCCCGGGCTTAGCTCACATCACAACTCACTGTGTGAGGTTGGTTGTAGGGGACAGCTGAATGCTATGGTGTTCCAACAGGGAGAGAGGCACTAAACGACCCTTATATATGCAATGTCTCAATTACAATGGAGGGGGGCCGGGGGCGGGAGGAAGTGCAACTTAGAAATAGCAATGCAGAGAAGCCTGAGTTTAAAAAAGGAAAATGTTCCATGCCATAGACAATCTTTTTAGTTCCATGTAGGATCTACTGACCGCAGGATGAGTTTCAGATGCAGTACTTATTTGGATGCATGAAAAAGCAGAACGGCATGCTCTTCTTCTCGGCGTTACTTTGGAAACATTTTCTTTGCATCACTATCACTGCCTTTATTTTAGTGCCATCTCAGAGAAACTGATCTTTCACATTCATACCAGTCCTGTGTACCTGGGTTGCATGGATAACATAACATTATTAATGCTCCTTCCCTGCCAAACTGGAAACCACAACTTCTGCTGACACTAAGAGCTATACATTTGAGTGAACCTGGGACAAAACAGCAGTACCAACTCACTATTTGATCACTGCTTTGTGGAGTGCTGGCTTCAAGGCTGACTGAGTCAGCTGACAGTGACAGCCCACAGTAACAAAACCGTAGTGATAGCATCCTTACGCTTGTTATCTTCTGTGGTGTCTGAAATCTTGATACATTGTCTGCCCAAGTGTAGTGTGTCTAGAAGCCATAAAATAAATGTGATGCCATGTTGCAATTAACATCACTGGTGTTTCAAAGCATAAAGCTGTTAGGGAGACTTGCCTGCAGGGTTTTCTGGGAACACGCTATGTATGACACAAAAAAGGCTGAAAGGAAGAGATGAATAAAGTTTTGCTGAGCCAGAAAGCACAAACTGAAATTACTGACAACTAAGATATGGAATTTTCTATATTAATGGTGCTCTTAATTTCTGACATAGAGATGACTCGCCTTAAGCTTTTAGATACAGTGACAGTGAGCGGCTATGAATCAAACAATGTTTTACTTCAGCCTTTAACAGCTGCTAAAAAATTGTCATACAGTGGAAAGGATGATGTCTGGTCCAGTGTCACCAAGTCAGATGTTATGAAATAAGCCTCCCTTCTAAGGTTTTGGTGGTATTATTTTACTATGCAGCTTCTGAGGAAGAAAGAACTGAAGACCACTGCATAGCCAGTGATGTATTGTCTTGCGCTCTGCATGACCAGCATTGCCTGTTTTATCTTATGAGACTGTTTCAGTTGGAGCTTAATAAGAGGGCTCTGAAATAGATCTGCACTAATTCTTGGAAATATTCAGCTTGACAGATAATAAGTAACGTCTACCTGCTGATATCACTGTTCCAAATAGCAAAGGACCAGCTCACAGAAACCCAATAATGAGGAAGTTCCTTCAGATGAAGCTTTGTGCAAGCCTGCTCTAATAGGGGAGAATATACTGTAAAGGAAAAGTATAGTTCAATCTGAAAAACTCAAGTCTGTATTCAACACGTGATCCTGTAGGCTTGATCTTGACTCTCTAAGGCACTAGATTTTAGGGGTTTTGCAAGATGCTTTTGCATTTATAACTTCACAGTAAACTCAAATTATCCTGGATATATTTTTTTTTCTTACTAAAATACAATGCTTTGGACTTGGACAATATTTATTGATTGTATTGACCAGCACTTTGGCTACATTCGTAGTTACTTATTTAAATATAAATAATGAATCATACTTTCCTGGAAGTTTCCAGTGCCCTACTGTGACTTAAAATTACAAAATAAAAAACCAGAACAGGTGCAGGGTTCCAAGCCAGTGAACAATGAGAAAACAGCACCTTTTAAAGATCAATTTTTCCTCTGAGTTTATTTATAATGTTGCAGGGTACTAACCACTTGCTTCCAGACTGCATAGTCTGAGGAGCTGTTCCTGTGCCAATTTTATGACCAGAGCCTATGCAAATCAGACACAAGATCCAGGGGATATAGCACTTCCCATTCTGCTGTTTCCCACTCTGTGGAATAGCTGTTGCATCTGTCTCTATCTGGGATTTTTTGTTTTGGTAAAAAAAAGAGAATTTGAACATGCCACCTACAGATAAGACCAGAGTTACTATTTTATTAGCCTGTTTTCAGCCTGAGAGCAAAGGGCATGCACAGCATTCTGCTGTAGCAGATTGACTACTAAAATGAAAACTAGTCTATTTATATGCACAAGTCTCTTTTGGTATCTTCCTCCATTTATTTGGTAGAATAACATTATGTTCATTTGTGACTATTTGTGATTATTTTTTTATCTTTGGAGAGGAACTGGTATATGTCTCAGAGCAGTTGCCATCTGGCTTTCATGGGTATGGAGAGCCAAACTCAGTCTTGGTTTTTCCCTCTGTCATCTTGATAGTGATCACTGTAGGGACAGAGAAGAACAGATGATTAACAAGATATCAAAAGTAGTGATAACTGGGAAGTGCCTGATGCTGGTTTATCCCTTAATGAGATAAACTTAATTAATGCATGACTGATTATTGTTTCTCTCTTTTTTTTCAATCACAGTATGAGGCAGAGAGAACCCCAGCTAGGATAGCAAACAGATGTGCCATCTGGGAGACACTGCATGTGAAATCTGAGAAATACTGGTTTCTCCCATATATTAAAAAAATAAGGTGGAAAACATGGACATTCTTAAAGCTAAATAAAGACTCAATTTTGCAGATCAGAAAACAGCTAAAAGGCTGAATCTGAGATTCAGATGAAAGGCTCATCTGAAGATGAGGAATAAGAGAGTGAAACGATTCAGTTTAATCCGTAAAACTGTACTGTATGGCACCATTATTCAGAATGGAAGAAATCTAATTCAGTCTCCAGGTGTGTTTATATTTCCTCTGCCATTTTCTTTGCCCATGCATATTTATATGGTCAAATTTGCTTGGTTTCATGATTCGTTTCTCCAAAGTAAGATGTCTTGATCACTGCAGATCAGACATGCTGTGGCCAGCAGGTCAAGGAAGGTCATTCTTCACCTCTCTTCTCATGAGACCCCACCTGGAGTACTGCATCCAGCTCTGGGACCCTCAGCGCAAGAAAGACACCGGCCTGCTAAAGTGGGTCCAGAGGAGGGCCACAAAAATCATCCGAGGGCTGCAGCACTTCTCCTATGAAGAAAAGCTGAGAGACTTGGTGTTGTTCAGCCTAAAGAAGAGAAGGTTCCAGGGAGACCTTATTGCAGCCTTTCAATACTTAACCAGGGTTCATAGGAAA
>JAVJGI010000014.1:84411036-84437132 GCA_035590275.1 Ibycter americanus
TGTGTTTGGGGGAAATGGTGGGAGAACAGTAAAATGGAAGCTAAAGGAGCAAAAGGCACTAAGTGATCAGAAGACGCTTTATGGTCTTGTGTCCAGCCAGTAAAGTGAGAATGCCCTCTCCGAGTTAGCTTTTTGCCAAGTCCTACAGAGTTTTTAAAGTTGTCACACTTAAAATCACTAGAAATATAAGCAGGTTTTAGCATTCACCATGAAGTTTCACCTGTTATTTTCTCAGTCGGTCTGTAATACAGGGCACCTCTTTGTTAAAAAATTGGGTCTGGGGGCGTAATTCAGTGGGTTCAGGTGAAATGTTGCTGGTTTTGATGATTCCCCAGTGGAAGGCTATAGTGCTAAGAGAGGGTCCTCCTGAGTTCTGAGTTTTTTGATGAGAGTAGTAGCTGATAAAAATAGCCAAGCACAAGTAAGAGTCCAATAAACAGTAACAGTGCTTTTCTTGCGACTGCTTCTGAAACACGGGGCAGCATTCAGCAGTAGGATAACTAGAAAGATATTGATCAGTTAGAGAGAATTTAACAAAGAACAACAAATTAATTACTAGAGGATGACAAGGATTTAGGAGATGGATTAAAGGTACTAAATTAGGTATGTGATGACTAAGCAAAGAATGATGTTCAGATAACATCTGAAATTTGCTCAGGTTCACTCTCTGAGGTGGTGCTAAGTGGTTCGTATGACAGAGAATGTGTACCAGGTCAAAAAGATGCACATTTGCTTATGTGAGAAGGATGACCCATCATTTCCAGGACGAGTAGGGGAATGTGCTTGCTAGCAGTACTGAGGCAGCTGCAGGGCAGCTGGGCAGCCTTTGCAGCCAAACAGCATGCAGCTAGCTGCACTTCTGTGCTCCTGCCTCCCTCCTGCTCAGGGAATGCCATGTGTCAACTGCTTACAGATTCATGTATGGTCCTGATGCTGCCTCACAAATGACCCCACAGTAAGGCCTTAGCCATATGAGAGTGTAAAGAGATGTGCAGCAGTATGACTCTTACGCTGAGTGTATAAGATTCGATGGGTGAGAAAAGTGTGAAGGTTGCTAGTTGTATGCAAAAAAAGAAGTATTTAATGCTTTAAGGGAAGATATATCTAAGAATAAAATTTAAAAAAAATTAAAAATTAGGTTATCAAAAAAACAAACCACAACAAAAAACACAAAAGTGAGTTCTGCTGAGGAACTGCCTCCTAATAGAATCTGGAGGATGATTCACCACTGGTATTTTTAACATTATTCTGTATAAAACAGTAGAAATTGTGCTTTTGGGACTAAGCCTCCCTTAGAGAAATGGGCTTCACGATCAATGAATCTTCTCTGATTTTAATGTCTGCAATTTTCTGAGTATGTTCTAAACAATGTTCATTTTTCTGCCCTGGTAGGTACTGCTGCTGAGCGAGAGGAATCTGTGTACTGTTCCCATGAAAACACTGGAGTGCAATGAAAAAATGCTTGTGAAGGATAATTAGAGCTATTAGCTAATAGACTAATAATATTTTTCTCATTATGTGGGGGGAGGGAGGAGGAGGAAGGAGGCAGGCAGGCCTCATGCCAGAATCTCTGAGTCACAATTAAAAGCTCTGCTGCAGTCTTGCAGTGTTTCCCTTTTACGATGCCTGCCAGTTGTGTCCCCAGTAAGGACACGTGAATGCTGCCATTTCGTCCCCGTTGCACTGTATCTCTTCTGTGTGCATAGAGGGAGGGCAGGCACTGTCAGCTTATTAACCCTGTGTGATTTTTATTTCTGCCTTATCCCAGAGAAGTCACAGAACTTTCTGTGTTTTTTGCAAGTGAAAGACAAGTTGCAAACAGAAATTACAACCTTAGATGTACCCTTTCTTTCCATGAGCACAGAGGAAGCTGTTGTGAGAGAAGAAAGATAACTGAAGTCTCCAGCATTCGGAGACTGGAGGCTTACTGTGAAACTCCTTCATGGGACTAATTTGCATCTCCTGCACAGATGCTGATTCTGCAGGGAGAGGGAAATCACTGGTTTGGGCTCTGCCCTTCAGTCCTTTCTTCTCTGCACTCATACACAGCCCAGGAATAATCTGGCATTATGAGGATTATAATGAGGATTCCCTGCTTAGTTGCTCTTTCCCAAGTCTGATGCAGACAAAATTTTCTTTCTGTATATCTGTTGGAAGAATAACATGTCATGTGGCAAATATGCAGTCTGAGTGATGGTGGTTGTGGGACTGAGGAAGCAATAATAAGTTGTGGCCAATTCTTATGATCAAAAGATGACCAGGGAATATGTGTCTAGTTTGCTGTAACAGTTCAAGTTGGCACTGAAGTCAGAACACGAATTGCAGCTGCACCACCGACATTGGATCCCTGGTACTATTACTTGTACAACTGTTCATCTCTTTCACATGTTTTTGGCTTTCTCAGTGGTCTAATTTCTAAACCATGCTGACAGAATAAAAAAAAAGGGAGGTCTTGTTTTATACTTATGAATGTTACAAATTCTGTAATGCTTATCTTGCTTATTAAACTCTTGAAGTGTTTATCAAACCCTTGTTAAACCCTTTGAGTAACAGTGATGACTTGCTGAAGTAGGCAAGAGTGATGTTTTCTGGATCAACTGGTGCAGATTTAGAAAGCTGCTGTTAGCCTTCAGGATGAATGTAGATGCCAGTTACAAGCAAACAAACAAACAAACAAACAACAACAAAAAAGACTCACTATCTTTGAATAAAATTCTTCCTGTCGGCTTGAATGATAGGTGATGAATAGCTAATCATAACTGTGCCAGCAAATTTGTCAGCTCTGTTTCATCTAGAAAGTACTGCTTTTTGCTCATAAAGGTTAAACTGCCACTATGTCTTCTTAAAATCTCGGTTATCTACAGCTGTGCTAGAAGTTAAAATCCAGCTGCCTGTGTGGTTTAACAGTTTAATAGATAATAGACTTTTTTTTTTTCCTTCTGAGGCTTGGAAACTGAAATAGCCTAAAAGATTTATGGTTGACCTTCTAGGGTTTCTTTAGTGGTTCTGTGTTGTTTCTCATTCCAGTTCACTCAGAGTTGCCTCAAAAGTTTATTAGAAAAAATCAGTAGGTTCATATATAAAACTGGGGTTAAGGCCCAGGAGTTAAAGATGGAGATAGGGGTAAGAGTTTGTTTGGTTTCATGTAATTGTTTCACTATACCAAAGAAATTCAGTCTCCAAATTGAATTTAACTTCTGCTCTATAAAAATAATTCTCTACCTGCCGAGAGCTTCAACAGTGTGATAATGTTCCAGCGATATTTGTTGCCACATGATTTATTTTCCAGTAATTAAAATTCTAGGGTTATTAAGTGGGAAAGCAAAAGGAGAGATTTTTTAAATGTAATTGTTTTAACATTATTTTTCCTATGTAAACAATAAAGCAAGAGTTTGTTTATTTGATTGTTTACATTTATTTTGGCATGCAGGGGTCTTTAACTTAATAAGGGAATATTATTGTTGTGATTCAACCCCAGCTGACAACTAAGTACCACACAGCCACTCGCCCCAGCCCCCTCCAACCCCCATCAGTGCGATGGGGAGGAGAATCAGAAAAAAGATAAAACCTATAGGCTGAGATAAGAACATCATCATCATCATCATCATGTAATTGTAGTGAAAAGGGAGGCAACAAAAAGAGAGAGAGAAATAAAACCCAAGAAAAACAAGTGATGCACAATACAATTGCTCGCCACCTGCTGACCAATGCCCAGCCAGTCCCCCAGCAGTGATCAGCCCCTCCCGACCAACTCCCCCCAGTTCATATACTGAGCATGATGTTCTATGGTATGGAATATCCCTTTGGCTAGTTCAATCAGCTGTCCTGGCTCTGCTCCCTTCCAGCTTCTTGTGCACCTGCTCACAGGCAAAGCATGGGAAACTGAAAATTCCTTGACTTAGGGTAAGTACTACTTAGCAACAACTAAAACATCACTGTGTTATCAACATTATTCTCATACCAAATCAAAAAACATAGCACTGTACCAGCTACTAAGAAAATTAACTCTATCCCAGCTGAAACCTGCCTAAATATTCATGAATTTATAGCCTATGAATTTAGCCTATAATTTAGCCTATAAATTCAATGTAGACGGTAGGATTGAGTTTATTACAGTTTATTACATGAAACTGAGCACCAAATAACTTCTAATGTTTTTTCAGTAACTTTCATCGGTAACACAAGCATATGGTGTTTTCTTATCAGAAGTGAATTGTGAAATCTGTCTTCCAGTCAAAATATAGGAGTTAGTCATGAATGAGGAGCACTTAGGAAAAATTATCATATTAAAAAAGGTTCTTCTAACCTAGACAAAGTGTAGCAAGATACTCTACCTGCAAAGGTTCTGAAGATAAATAAAAGTACCATTTGAAAAGTCTGTGTTTTGAAATTCATATTTTTGTTCCTCAAGTAATTAATACAGACATTAATCTGGTATACAGGACATTGCCCCTCATCGGCTTTTAATGTTATCGTCTGCCATATAAAAAGAAAATCTTCATAGTACAAATTTGTTAAAATAAGAAAGGAAACCTAACTCTTTTGCATATAGAGTGTGCTATGCAATTGTAGTCCTAATTTTGACTGATTGTGTCAATGACCCAGTTATCAACTGTACCCGAGTGTACTTAGTACCTTTGCAGTCATGGAGTAGTAGTGCAAAGGGTTCAATAAAGGTGGGGAAAATAAAGGGAGCTACTGATTGTAGATGCTTTGAGCTATAGAAAAATTGGAGGACACTAATACCTCATTAATAATTCTTTTTAAGTTTTTGTCCTAATTAACTTCTGTCTTAATCCATAAACATGATCCCTATATTTGGGTTTTTTTTGTGTACATAAAAAATGGCCAATCTTCCAAAGTGGACTGGAAGATTGTATTTTTTTCTCCCTGGTTTTTCCTAACACTGTGAAAGTCATTATTAGATCTCCCCTGCCAAGTTCCTGTTATACTCAGACAACTGGACTTGGATTCAGTTTCCCCACAAGGCAGTCTGCTATTTTAATGGTCAAGCAATCAGGTCACCTTTTAAAACTAGCAGTACAGTGTTTGATTGGCAGATACGTATATTAAAAATAATGCTTTCATTATGGCTTTTATTTTCTGCTATGCTCTAGTATCTTTCTTCTCTCGCTAGTCTACTAACTGTGGGAGTGTATGCACATGAAAAAAATACTGTCCCTGATCCCTTTGGCCTGCTTGTAATATCCCTCTCTAAGGTCTCTTTTTTGGAGCCAGTTATATACTGAACTTCAAATGCTGCCTTTCCAGCTCTTTTCAGTTGTGCAGAGCTGCTCTGTTACCCTTCCAGCTCAACTTGTAGCTTTCCCGCCTGGGAGCCAGGGCGCTGTCAGCTCAGTTTCCATCCTCAGCCTCACACCCGCACCCACCACCAGCAGTACAGAAATAGCAGGCTGGATATTACCTCTTCTGGCCTCTCCTTTACTGATATACAGGTACAATCACTAAACGACACCCTGCGTCAGGCTGGGCAGCCACAGAATTTTCTCTGCTTTGCAATATGTGGTTTGCTGAACAAGAAAGACCAGACTTGTGAAATGGCTCCGCAGGTGGTTGCCAGGAGGAGAGCATATATCTTCTAATCAGGTCTTAGGCCTGAGTCTTTTCAAGCTATACTTAAATGCCTGGGATAGCGCTGGGACAGACTTTGACACAGATAAAGGCAGAGGATAACCTATAGGTGAACCCTGGGACCATAGAGGTTATGGTCCTATCATTTCTTCTTAGCTTCATATATTTGAAAGTAGCGAAAGGCACAGCCCAGGTCAGTTTGTTCTGCTGTTGGTTAAAGTCAGCTCTTAGCTACTCCAGTGCAACACTCAACATCACGGGGATCCCATGAAGGATCATTCCTAAACATGGAATCAGTCCTAAATATGAAATACAACCATGAGTTTGTTGACTGAGATCAGCACCTCATTAAAATAAGTGGTAGGAGAGAGAATGGTGCAGGAAATTAAATGTTTCCCCTTTTTGCCAGTGGGTGACCAAACAGGTAGCCAGCCAAAATTCCTTCTTAGTTACAGCGGGAATATATTTTTTTAAGGTTTTGATAGCTGCTTCCTCCACCAGTTCAGGGTCCTTCCCTACCTACGCTGTATTCTGGATTTTCCTTCAGTTTTGCTGAATCTTAACTTCTGTATGTCTTGTCTCGTTGACTGCCGATTGTTGCTATACCTTAGCACTGATGTCCTAGGAAAACTTCAGTGCATGTCAGTATACAACCTAGGTAGTTGCCATTTAGTTGTTTACTACATGGCAATCAAATGAAGAACAGGTCACATTTAGTTTGGAAGGAAAGATTAAGAAGTCACTTAAATATTTTTTTTTGAGAGATTTTTTTGAATGTTGCAGCCTTTAAATGTTTTTAATGTCAACATCTGAAATATATAATTAGCATTCATTTTTTGGTGAGATTTTCATTGCAGAAATTGTAGTCCTGAGCCACAGAACCCTCTGCCCTGTGTCTAGTTTGACAAAATATGATTCACAATAAACCTTTTAATTCTGCACACTCATTAAAATGGTTCTTGTCCTAATAATCTAGATAAAGGGCAGAGAAATGATTGCTTAGTGCTTTCTCCTACACTTGCAAAGGAGATCTAAAGAAGGGTCTCTTTGTCATGTGAATAAGATCTTCTCCCCAATTTCTTTAAAGTCTTGAATTATCTCATTATCAGAGTAGCTTACCCCATATCTTCTTATTATTATCCAGGCTTCAGGATATGGACTAGGAGCAGTTTAAAATCACCCTTTTACTTCTGTACTTTCTAACAGAGAGATGCAGGCAACCTTCTGGTGCACAGATTCACCTTCTCTAACTACTATTTGTTGTGACTTATCCACTGCCCCTTGAAAACTAAGGTTTTCTTCATTCAGCTGGAGAATGCATTATTTTCTTATTTTCAGCTTTCTTAGAATGAATTTATTTTGCGCTAAATATACTGAGTAGTATCTAAGCCAGAGAAAAAAATGACTGCTTTTTCAATTTATGGCAAAAAAGGTAAAATAAAGAATGAGTAGCAGCAGTAGCAAAGTTATGTATTTGACCCACGTATTCCTTCCAATACTGGCAGTTCCTTTCTACAAGGGACTTTCAGATCACAGTTTTATCTAATGGAAGCATCTCAGTACACCACAGGGGTAGTCTCTACAAATGAGGTCTGACATTTATAAATGTCTTGAAACTAAAGGGGAATAGCAAACAACTCTTTTGGTATGATTCAGGCTTCAATGTAAATAATGTCTTATCTGGTTAGAAGCGACAGTGTTTAATAGACCTTTTCCAAGTATACTGGATCTGGCTGGGATGAAGTTAACTTTCTTCATTGCAGCCCGTAAGGTGCTGCGCTTTGGATTTGTGGCCAAAGTAGTGTTGAGAACACACCAAAGCTTCACCTACTGCTGAACAGTGTTTACACAGCATCAAGGCTCTCTTTCTGTTTCCTACTCTGCCCTTCTCTCCCTGCCCACCTTCAGTGAGTAGACTAGGGGTGGACAAGGGGTTTGGAGGTGACATGGATTGAACAAACACCTGGCCCAAACTGACAAAGGGATATTCCATATCACATAATGACATGCTCAACAATAAAAGCTCAAGGAAAAGATGAGGAAGGAGGGACATCCATGGTTATGGTGTTCTTCCCAAGCAGCTGTTACACATGCTGAGGCCCTGATTTCCAGGATATGGCTAAACATCCTCCTGCCAATGGGAAGAATTGAATTACTTCCCCTTCTTACTTTGGTTGTGCATGCAGCTTTTGTTTTCCATATTAAACTGTCATTACCTTGATCCACAAGTCAACTTCCTTCTGTTTTCTTCCCATCACACCAGAGAAGGGAGTGAGTAGGTGGGTGAACACTTGGCTGTTAGCCAAGGCTAGCCCACCACACCAAGTATTAGTAGTAGAATCAGTTTCAGAAGTTTCTGGACGTATATATTCAAGAAATGATTCTGCAGTCTGATCCCTGCCACCCCCACTCCCACCACACACCACCCTCACCATCTATGGAAGTTCTATGATGCAGTAATCGACCCCAAACCTGCTGTTATCACTCTGGTCTTAGTTTTTAGTTGCATGTAGAAATTCCTGGATAAATATTTGGAATCCAGATATAACAGAATTCAGGAGCAGTCTGTCCAGCAATGTTTTAAAGGCTCAGTCATATGTTTTACTGATCAGTAGAAAAAGCCTAATAGCAACTGTTGGATCACCACTTTCTGTTAGCTGGAGTGCTTCATATTTCTGGCTAAAGATGAATGACCTTGGAAGTAGCAACCATTCGAATAATAATAAGGGCAAATTTTAAATAATGCTTAAGCAATTGTGACTTCTAGGTCCTTCTGAGACTGAAACTTTAACTCCCCAAATCACTAGCCAAAATACATTTAGGATCCTTGGTACCTTATACATTTTTGAAAATATACTTTGCAAAAAGTATATTCAGACCTTTTGAAAATGTATGTGGTCCCCTTGCAAGGTAATTTAAAAGGCAGTCAAGCTGTGTGGGAAGTCTAAGTAGTTGTGGACATTTGCTACTGAATTAATTTCTTAGATACCTGATCAAATACAATGATATGGCCATAGCATAAGGCTAGAAAACCTTCCCTGTCCCTCTGCTCATGAAAGGTTTACCAACACATGTAAAAATGGACAAGCTATAAGGAAGGCTCAGTAAGAGGGTATGTATTTGTGGAGGGCTCAGCAGTCACAGCTCTCTTGCCTTCAACAGAAATGCGAAATGCTAAAAAGTTCTGAAAATCAGGCCTTACAACATATTTACCTTAGTAGACCCGACTTGATAGTTTCTCAGAAACAAAGTCTGCAGTTTGTTTGTTCTTGGCAAACAGTGATCCCTGCCATTCATAAACTTCATACCATTACAAACAGTCATGTGTAAACTGTTATGCTTATTTGACATATTAATGAGTCACAATACTAGCCATTAACTGAAATCATAAACACTGCACGTGGTGACTGCACATGCAGGGAGATAGCAAGCTGAAATCCCAGCAGCATTGTTAACATTTTTATATAGTGGCAGAGGTGTGCATGACATTGTGTGAAGGCAGGACTCTTTTCCTATTAGTACAGGGAGATCAGGGCACTCTGATGCCATGCCTGGTACGTCCATGCATCACAGGCAGAGTTTGCAATTCCAGCAGGAAACAGAAATGGAGGGCAGGCAGAAAGTGTTTTAATTCTCATCCTGGAACCATCAGATTACATGATAAATTACCAGCCCCAGAACACACAAGAGGTTTGTGACAGAGCACAGAATTATGCTTTAGTTTCTTATGAACCAGATTAATACTTTTCTTAGTGGATTGCCCTTCTTTTAATTAACTGAAACACCTCAGCATTGAATCAAAATGGAATGAAAGACAAGAAAATATATCACAGGTGCTTTTTATGTAGTAATAGTGGTGAATAATTAATTGAACAAATGACAAAGACATCACACTTTTTCTTAAAAATTAATTCTTGCTGGTAGGTATTTTCAGCAGCTACATTGAATGCCCAAGACAATTATATCATCTGTACTGTTGTAACAGCAAGGAGGAAAGACAAAGGAATAACAACACAACAAAAAGAATGTAAGATTTCCAAATAAGGAAAAAACCTAACAAAACAATGTTGGTTTATTAATAATCCTAGTTTATATACCCATTAAGTGCTTTTTTAAATGAATTATCCATTCTCAGAAAATAAGCGAAAGAACATTCTGAACTTTTCTGCAAAGACTTCCATTTTGATGAAAATCCAAAGTAAAGACAATAATTTGGAAAGCCTTCACTAACACTTTTGCTGAATGTCTCCCATAACTGTTTCAATTCACTGGAGGTAACTTACATCAGAATAGCTCAAAATTCTGAAACGCCAAGTTAGGCTTGGTGTTATATGAAGCAAATGTTGAAATGCTACAGGGGCTGTCTGCAGTGCTTGTAATAGGGCTTTTCCAGAGTTCAACTGTTTACTTTGCTTAGGAACAACACGTAGTTGGTAGCTTTGAAAGTTAAGTTATTTATTCTGGTGCCTCAGTGTTGGTGTCATTCTTTTACATGAGAATGAACATTTCAGTTATTCCAGTGTTATCCAAACTGATGTTGTTCAGTATGTGTAGACAATGCCAGATCCATGCAACTTCTGTACTTAGAAGGAACAACCACATTCCCATTGTTTGCTTTGGCACCCCTGCTATAGGGATGCAATGTATTTCCTACTCCGGGCCAGTTTTACTCTCTGAGGAAATACTGAGGGTAGTAAGAACACCACTTTTTTTTTCCTTCCTGGAGAGAACACGGCTGTCCCCTCACTAGAGCCTCATTGTGAAAGATGCTTATAAATTATGTGCAAAGAAATTTGTATATGTGCTAGAGAAGACGGATAGAGACTGTATGTTCAGTTATTCTTGCTCCCTCCTTTCTGCAAATTTACCTAAAGACTTGAGAACTGAGTCCATTCATAAATGTCTCCATTCACTTTAAGGGTTGTTTCAACAAACTCATATTAAATTCAATGCCTGCAAATTAATTAGCTGAGTTAGACCATTGGGTTAAAAAACACATTAGCTCTCCAGCACTACAGACTTTGGAGAAGCCAATGCCTTTGTCAGAGGATGACTAAACTGAGGGCTGTCAACATATTAGCCACACTGGGAAAAGGCCGATACTGCAAACAACAATTTTAATTATCCTAGGAGACCTATATACTGTATTAGAACAGTGGGGTAGCTCCTTAATTATTGCTATTTACAGTTACTGAGCAGATATAGTAAAATAGAGCAGGTTTACACTGTTTAACTAACAACACAAACTATTTTTTCCTGGCATAGATGTGGAGACTAATTTAATCAAATGTCAGGCCAGAAAGTTTGCTGAGGATCTTAGTAAGTACACAGCTGGAGCAGCACAGAGAGCCCTAGCAAGAAATTTGTGGAGTTTTTATTTTTTTCTGACAGTTCTGTAATCCAGAAGAGCTGGCTGTCCAGGCTGCTCAAGATTAATTGTGCCTGAAAGCAATAGAAAATGGATCTTTAGTTTTGCATATTACCGCTTATCAAATAAAAAATGCTCAAAAGCTTTTCTCTATCTCCAAAGAGTAAGTGGTTGGTAGTGACTTTTTGCTAGTTACATTTCATATTCATCAGTGCTGGTAACTCAAAAAGCTTCTATTTCATACTGCATACATAAGTGGCCACATACTCATTTGCACATTAATTTATGTAAGGAAATACAATTAAAAGGACTAAAATTTGGAAATGGCAGAACATCTCCATTGACATTTTACCCCTCTGCCCCCATGCATCCCTGACATTCTGTCTCTGAATATTATAAAAAAATTGTTAACTACAGATCATTTACTATTTTCTCTTCAGGACTTTGGCCTCAGCTAACACGCAGATGTCTCAATAATGAAATAGAGGAAAGGGATACTTTTTTATATATCCCTTTTCTCGTTCATTTCTGAAGCTGACAGGTGGATAGTGACCGAAGCAGGGAACTGCAGGAATGGAAGGCATGACTTAGTTTTCCTGGGAAAATTAGTTCTATACCTGTCCTCTCTGAAAACTCTATATGCCATGATTTGAAACCCAGATGTGTTCTTCATCTTTGGGTGTCTGGTCTGTATCTCTAGGTCTGCTTTGCAAAATGTTGAATGTTCTCAGTTGCTAACAAAGTCCATGGCAACTAACATCAATATGTAAGTTATTGTGTAATGCTAAAATATAATTTTGACAGTCTGAAATATTTCACGCTGAACACCCAACATATTTTACTTTAGTCTGTGTCTCAGCTCCCTGTCTCCTAAATGGAGATAATGCACTCAAATTTCACATGGGTTTTACAATGATGAATGAATTTTCTGCAAAGTACTCAGATTCTGGGGTGATGAGCATCATAAAAATGTCCAGGAGGAAATTAATAATTTTGTTTTCCAAGCAGAGCTTGAACGGTGTTTTTTAAAAAAGGCCCAGGGCAACATATTGAACAATGAAGCTAAAAAAAAAAATATGCTAATTAAGTCTTTTGGATGCAATGAGTTAGGTAGGAGCATTCTTGAGAGAACTCAGGGTGTGATCATGTAATTAAAGACTGCAATTTGTATGAAAAAGATAACCAAATTAAGGTCATACTGGTAACCTTGGTTGTGTCCATTTTTAATTTTTGGCAGCTTAACTTCACAGCCTTGATCATATTCTTCTGAGAGAGGAAATGTTGTGTGAATGTAATAGCAGCAAAACCAAATCAATGGCATGGTCTTGACACCCACTTGGTTCACTAACAGAATTGGGACCTTAAGAATCACCCCATATTTCTCTTCTCCTTGGATTAAATAAGTAAACGACAGCAGCAACAGCGTGTTTTCCTCTGGACCAACACCGAAATGGTATGGGATACATGTTTTCTTAGACAGCAGATATGAGTTTTGGGAATCATAGATTTTATTTCAAACTCTAAGGGAGCAAGTGGGCACGATCTTTCATACCCCCCCTTTTAGTCACCTCCTGTCTCAAGTCTCTTTTATCTCTTCTAATTCCACTCCCAGCTCTCTTGTCAAATCTGTCTTTGTTCTCCATTCAGTACTCCTTACATAATTCATCTTCTGTCTCCTTCACAACAGCTGCCAGTCCTAATCTCTGTCTCAGGGAAAAACTTCTCAGTTCACATAGTCTAAATCAAGTTATGATCAAAGTGATTTATTGATTTATTAATGACATATCAGGAACTATACATTCAAGATCAAAGTCAATACACCACTCTAGACATTTACAAAACGTTAATACACACCTGCACATTTCTAAACACTTCTCCAGAGCTAGTACCCAAAAGTTATAATCACACATGTGTGTGCACACAGACATTGACACAACCCCTTCTGTAAAGAAAAGCTGGTTACCATCACATACATCCCTCCTGGGAGTGGGGGTTCACCTACTTGCACATGCCTCCTGTTAGAGTTGAGGTTGCTCTAGGTTTGTCTATACTCATGCCACTCGTACAGGCTCCTAATTCACACACCAGTGAGGAAGATCTTACTGAGGTCACCTGTGCACACCTGAGAAGCAGATCTACTCATCACACCCCACAGGGACAGTCCACCACCTGGATGCACAATTCTCAAGGCATCTGATGAGGAGGCTGCTCTGTGTGGCCTTGACAGAAGTTGTGGTGCCAGCAGGCAGATTCCCAGCAGTGCCAAAGCAGGTTTGCTGCTGTTTTCAGTCTAAGGTGTGTCTGTACTCTTACAAAATTTCATGCTGCTTTTATACTTTTTCTCAGCTTGACTTCCCTTTGCTTCCAAAGTCTCTTTGTAATTCTGTGGTTACTGTTTAATCTGACTGATGATTGTTTTACTCTTTAACAAGATCAGTTTGGGACCGAATGTGTGCTTAGGCAGTTTGGAGTGTTGATTTACACCACACTCACACACTCATGTTTCTGTCTTAACAGCTGTTGTTATTCAGGCTATGTCAGCAAGGGTGGTCTGTGCAAGCAGCTTCTCATCACAGCTTTCTTTTTCCCTCCTGGAAACCTTCTCCCAGCCTCCATGTACTTCCCCTACATCTGTGCCTAGTCTCAGTTTTGTAACATGTCCCTCCCTGCAATCCCACTGTCTCCCACCACTTCCTCATCACTTTTCCTGACCCTGCTCTCCTTCCTTATCCAGGCAGATCCTCTGCTGAAAGTTATGATGAAAGCTGCCTTTGGGAGTGGGGGGAAAATCCAATCCAGTGGGAAAAAAAATATGTCTTTATATCAGACAGTGAATGTCCTTCCACCCACATGATAGTCAAAAAACAGAACAGAGTTAACATCAGCATTTTTGAAGGTACTTAATAACATAAAATAGAATCCAGACCAAGCTTTGGGCCTAGACTGCTTGCCTATCATAAAACTATGATAACACAATGCTATCATAATTTTGCCCCAAACTCAGTTCAGCTCACAGTTGGATCATCTGCGTATGTGTAAGAATTTCTACGAAGCTGCAGAGGTCATGGAGGGCCCCCTTCTGCCACTTGTTTTTCTGTACTGCCCCAGCAGAACACAAGGCGCCTCCCACTGTGCCCACAGAGAAAAAACGTACAGCCAGGCTGACCATAAGCTTTCTGTCCTGCTTCCAGACCACTCTTTTTTGTGGTCATCCATGATAAATAGCAGCTTGACAGCTGATCTTACATTGTTTTTCCAAGGAGACTGCTTTGTGTAGAATTGCTGGAGGATATAAGGCACTTAAAGCAGTGTTTTCAAAGTCTTTGCATATGACTCCCAGCAACAAATCAATAGAGTTCAGCAGTATCTTATGGGCTAGCACTACTCTTGTTTGAAATTAATCCTAAATCATTGATTTAAGTAGTGCTAAACCAAAGAAATCTGCATCAACATTTGTAGTTAGTGGAAGAAACTCTGTTATTATTTTTTTCTACTTATTTGGTTTGGTTTCAGGAGCTCTAGGAGAACACAAAGGAATAGGCTGCCCAGAGCATCTGTGGATGCCCCATCCCTGGCAGTGCTCAAGGCCAGGCTGAATGGGGCTTTGAGCAACCTGGTCTAGCGGAAGGTGTCCCTGCCCATGGCAAAGGGTTTGGAACTGGATGATCTTTAAGGTCCCTTCCAACCCAAACCATTCTGTGATGCTGTGGTTCTATGAATGGTAATCCCCAAAACCCTTACCTATCCTCAAAATAGAGTGGAGACAAGGCCAGGGACTGCCCTTTGTATAAGAACCTGTGACCAGTTGATTGGGTCTTGAAGATTTAGTTTCTGGCCATCTCCCTATCACCTTGCCAACTGCTCTGCCAATTAGTGTCTACTATTTCTCTCTTCATTTTTGGGTTTAGTTTTTTTTTCAGAATTAAGGTGTGAGACATGAAAGTCTTTATTGCATACATAAAAAATAATTTCACATTGCACAAAGCAAGTTTTCTTCGCCTGATGGCTTGGCAAGAAAAAGTCCTCATTCATTGCACCAAATATCAGAACATCAAGATGCTGATTAAACGGAGGGGGCAGAAAAAGTAAAACACATCCTTTTTCCAACTAATCTGCCACGGTGCAGTCAGCAAGATACCTTTCTTAAGTCAAAATCCTCCTGAAGGTGAAGCCTTACCTCACATCACATATATGTTAGTAATGCCTGTGCATTTTTTAATTATTTTTTTTCTGAGTGATTTCTATACAAGTGAGATTCATTGACCTATGTTTGGAATATGTGGGGAACATTCAGATGTCCCTCTAGCTCTCACACTCCTTGGAAAAAGAGAGCCATTGTGTTAGGAATGACTATTGAAGTCATTGAACTTCACTATTTTGAAGCTTTAAAAGTACTTTTTTCCTTTTTAATATGGTTGGTGCATGAAAAAAACGTAAGGTCGACTAACAATGACAAGTAAAATCAAGTTACTGGCAGCAAAAGGGCAAATCCAAAGTCTATATATATGGAACAAGTAAGTGAAGACATTTTAAAAGCTATACCTTCCTAAATCCTTTACCTAGGTCTCACTACATACCTGGGGTTTAAAGTTGCTTACAAGCAAGCATATTATAGAACTTGTAAGAATATGTTTTTTGTGATGTCCCAGTTCTTACTGACCTCTTATAAAGCATTGTAAATAGCTAAGAATTGAAAGCTCAAAAATATAGAATGGTGAGTGAGACAGACTTTCATTAGCTCCTGGAAAAAGTGTGCTTTTTTCCCTGTAGACCATAGATAATAAGTTTGCAGACAACAAAAGACCAGCTGACGAACAAGCAGCTGAGTTGTGGGTAACAGAGCTGAGTGGTTTGAAAGATGTTGTTGTTACTACCTGACCTACATCTGAACTACTTGCAGCTTGGGGAAGGGAGAGAGGATTATACTGAGCATTTGAGAGTTTCTAAAACAAATCATAACTGGTACTCTTCGTTCTCATCGTAAACAGTGTGTCAGACAATCTTACACAGGAATCCTGCCTTTTCAGGGAAAGTAGTGACAGCAGGCAAAGAATTTCTTCAAACTATTTTCTATTCCTTATGGTGCCAACGCCAGTAAGTTAGACAAACTTTTAGTACCGGTTAGTCTTTGTGGCCATGCTTGATGTTTGCTAATGCTGTCTTAGAGCAAGCTAAATTAAAAGGTAGACAGTGTGCAGGAGCAAGCAGGACTCTCATCTGCTTCACAGAGTAAGACTATGAACAGTCAGGACAAGACATCCTGAAAAGAAGTTTTAGGTAAAAATCTAAATTAGCTGCACCACCACATAATTAAAAAATGCATAAGTCAAAGGATGGAATTTAGTGAGGGTACTAAAGCTGTTAACAGGTGGAAATAGACTGCAGAAGACATCTAATAGAGTGACACTGTGTAATCTCTTACGTTTTCAACCACACAAGAACCTTTTAAACTCAGCTGAGATTGCAAGTGAGCTGAATCTTGTGTTTTCCAAGCACAAATGTTCAGCAATATCTGACTGTTACGGTAAACTCATCACAAAGCTGTGTATGGCTAGAAGATATCACTGTAAAAACAGGTTTCATGTAAGTCAGTTATGGCAAAGTATAAACTTCCCAGGTCAATGTATACATCAGGATTTCAGACTCCAATGAAAAAATTGAATATATCCATATGTATTAAGGTCAATCCAATGATCACCTTCTGCATTTGGTTCACCAAAGTCTAATTTCACAGACATTTTAGTTTTATTTGGGGAGAAGGTAGTGAATCTAGTTCAGTGACCCAGTGTTATGTGACTTGAGTGCCGGAGACCTAATATTTCATGAAAGAAATGTCATGAAATTACATCCCCATTGGAAGAAAAGACTCCTTGAGGCTATGTATTAACCAAAATCTTTATTCCAATCCTTTGCAGAGACAGACATGAAGGTTCAGATTCAGAAATTCAGACTATTAGGAGTTGTCATGCTGAATGTTGTAGCACCCACAATTAAAGGTATAGTTTAATCAACATCTGTTCGCAGTCACATATTAAGAAACATACATACTTATGACCTTACAAATGAGTATACTTACACACTGACTGGGGAGAATTATGTTCCTTAACATGGCTTCCTAACAGGCAACCTGATAGATGTGATGCTCGTCAAACAACAATGCCAGGAGATTAAATTCCTTGTATGAATATAGGGCTTGTGGCTGGAGAACCCTATTCAATTTATCCTTTTTGCCAGATGATACTGGATCAAACTGTTTATTTCTTTAATTCCAAGCTATACAAAAATCCCTGAGATGGGACAGAAATTACAGAACTATATTAACCACCACCACTGAACTAGCATGGCTCGCTTCCTTGGTTAAGCTCTTTAAAAGACTGAGCAGTTCTGGAAAGGAAGGGAACCTGAAATAATCACTTATTTTGAATAGAAAGAACTGTGGCTCCTGTGCTTTGGGCTGGCCTTCGTGCTGTCAGGATGTATTAGGTGTACTGTGAAGTTTACCAGACCAGACCTCAGGGGACTTTGGTAGAGGGATGCCTAAGCTGTGAATTCCTGACAGCCATAGGCACTGATTCATGCAGCTCCGCCAGCTTGGTGGTCTATCTCAGCATGCATAGCAGCAAAACTTTCAGCACCTACTTAAGCTTTGTGTTGAAAACTTTTAGTGCTTGTGCATGCTGAAGCACTGTAGCAGCAAAGCAGCTTTTTTGGCGAATCCCGTCAGAGTTAAGTACATGAATGCAGCCTAAAATGAAATTGCAGTGCCACAATTCCTTTGTGAGGCTCTGCGTAAGTTTTCTGAAACAAAATTCACCTCTTCTGTTAGGCATGTCTGTCAGCATGAAAAAGATTTAAAGGTCATTCATTTGCAAAGTGGTATGACCAGAATCTCAAGGCTGGTAAAGCAAGTCTTGCTGAGGAGGCTGAAATGAAAGGGATGAAACACCTGAATTCTTCCTGCAGGCTCCCTGATTTCCTACAGTGCTCTTCTGATTTTTTCTGTGCAACTCTCTTCTGATGAACTTTTACAATTAGAGCATTCCACCATGCCATAGCACTTACACAGCAAAACGGCTATGAATGGAAAAAAGCGTGTATGTGGAAGATAGTGCTTCTTTTTCTCACTAGGCTATTTATTTACATTGTGTAATTTTTAAAACTTGTTTGATGAAAGACCCTTCACTTTATTCTCAAAAGTAGTTTTATTTTTTGTTCTAAAGCTTTTGAGAAAGTACACAGACTGAAGATTACTACACACTAATTCACACTTCACTGCAAAGATACAGGGGAATCTGGAGTACAGACTAAAAATCAATGGCAACCTTGTTGTAGGTAACAAAGAAAAATTTTAAAGATACAAATGTTTAGCAGACATACATATCCCATTAAATTTCAGTGTCAGTGGGAGTCTTCTGCAGTTTAGGAAATCTTCACTTTTTCGAATTTTTTTAAAAAACAATGCAAAGGAAGTACATTAGCAATGCTTTGTAAAAACACCACATCCATAACTTCACTTCAGATACCATACTACAATATGATAGCAGCTCTCTGTGAACATGCTAAGGGCACAGAGAAAACAAGGAAGTCCTTGGGAACGGGGAACATGAATGGGAATACGGAAAACAACTGAATAAAAGTATGATGAAAAAAATGTTTTCCCCTCTTCATCTTTCACAGATTGATGTGACTAAATCCTTCAGCTGTTGTTATAGTACAAATATTAAATAGTCTACCCTAAGAGATCACAATTTGTAATGATACTATCCAACAACAGAATTATGCAAGTAGGCCCCTAAAGGACTTTTTCTCAGCTGTTAATGTCAGTATAAAGAGCAGATGTGAGTGTAAGATGAGTCATGTCGACTGTTGTACCGAGAACTCAACTAATATGAAGATTGCTATTCCAAAGCATAACTCCATATAAGGATCTCTTAAGTGTAGTCTATTTTGTGTTAAGAAAATCTATTTGTATAACTGTCAGCACTCTAAGAAGTTACCTTTTAGCCCTAATATTTATGCACTGTTAGGCAGGAAGAAGAAAAGAAAAAAGAAGAAAAAAGAAGAAATTGCAATTGTGTGAATTATCAAAAGGCCACTACATCTGTCTTCATTCTAAAATTACTAGTGTACTACCATGACATTAAGATGGCTTAATTTCTGCTTTTGCCCACTTTTTTCCTGACTTTCTGTCAGCCCTCTCCACAAGCAGTTTTGTTGCTTTAAAGGAGGCAGGCAAGAGAACTGCCAAATCCAGGTACTTCTATTCTTGCATTGTTTTCATGGGGAAGGTGCATCAAAGTGGACTTTGGGTATGAAGAAGATACATTTTTTATTATTACTGTGGAAGGAATTATTAATGGTCTGCTTGATTATCCCTTCCGATTTAAAACCGGTGGAAGAGGGAAATTTTTGTTCAGTATTCTCTGCTTTTGGACTGTTTATGTCTTAAGTTACATAATGCCTGTATAATTTATAATTCATTTTAATGATCCATTTGTTTCACTTCGTTCTAGTGAATGGTCTAGGGACCAGCTAATCAGAATGATTTACATCATTCTCACAATGGCACCTGAAGACCCAAATCACAATTCCTCTTATAATCAAAGGATGGAAAATTCAGAGACATCACTTTGACCTTCCTAACTGCCATCTCACTGCCTAAAAATCCTGTACTTGGCTCCTCTGGAGTGGTTCAGAAAGCTGTGATGAAGCAACTGGGCTTCCTACACAGCCAATAAGACTCTAAGAGTCTCCAAAGAGTAATTCACAGTGACTGGTAAGAAACAGGCACTTCTGAAAGCTAAGCCATAAAAAATATAAAGAAATTAGGGACCTACCTACGGCCTATACAAGACAGCTGAGAATGTGAGAATATGGAGCTGACTCCAAAGGCTGCATCTATGCCCACTTATAATACACTCCTCTTTTTGTACAAAAACTTGTGGCATCTAATGGACTAGAAGCAGGAAAGATGAAGATTTGCTAATGACAAATAATCAGGTTGTAGATTTGTCTAGGTAGCTCACCTTTCTGCCTGACAAAACTCCTTCACAAGTCTCTGTATGTGTATAGACCCATGAAGAGAGAGCCTTCCATTCACAGCTTCAGCAAAGGGTGAGCGTTCAGCACCCTCTCATACTTTTTCTATAGTTTTTCAGTGACTTTCTCAGTGTATTATTACTTGGGTTTTATTATCCTTTTGGGGCACATAACTCTCACCAGTCTTTGTACATTATCTGCTGGAAGCCTTTAAACCTTAGACTTAGACTCATTAGTAGCACTTAGAGCACAGACTGACTCTTACTCTTTGAATGACCTTACTGGGGCCAGATTCTTAATTTTTAGGCAGTCCAATACTTAAACTCTTTGAATTGTGTCCTTAGGCTTATTCAGGAACTGTGGAAATTGAGAACAAGTATAAGACCTTGTGCGTAAATCATTGTTTAATTTTTTGTTGCTGTTGTTTATATTGCTAAAATAACCTACACTGGGTTTTTTTTAAAGAAGTAGTTTAAACATCTTACCACAATGCATTGCTTTCAGTGTTCACCAAGTATAAGGGCTGGCTTCTAAATACAGAAGGATTTTGCCACTTAACATAATGGGAACAAGATCAGACCATACATGAAAGATCCATCCAAAGAACAAAAATACTAATGTTTTCATTGCAGAAAGGTCTAGGTCCTTTAAGATTTTCATGAGAAACTGCCTTCAATTAAATAAGGCACCATCGGAAGACAACAAATGAAAGAAGCTGGAAGCTCCTGAGGATGAGACAGGCAACAGACACTGGAATGAATGATGCCTTTGGAGCAGCTCCTAGTCATAAAATGAGAGCAGACCTTGCGGGCTGGAGGCTAAGGCTGGCCTGAAGACATTAGAAAAGGGAAAAAAGACTCTTGACAAATAGCTCTGCTGAGATTAAATAACAAAGAAGGGATGTAGGATGGGGGTTTTTTTCTGTTCTTTTTTTCTTTTCTTTTCTAGTATTAAATTCTGGGATTTCAAACAGAGGAGGAGGCGGAAATTCCATATGCTAATAATAACGGCTTAGGATAGGAGAGAGGGTGAGCAACATCAGCTCTTATTGCAACAGTGAGGGGGAGGGAGCATTTGGCATGCAAACTGCAAGGACATTTAAGACTGGTCTGTTAGAAACAAAGGCTCTGGGCTCCAGCAGTCCCTAAAATCTACCTAGAATTATAAAAAATGAAAAGCTAGAAGGGACTTTAGGCTGTTTACTTTATCCTTCCTTTTGACCATGGCTTCTTCCTGGTTAGTTTCCTTTGCATGACACTCATCTAGCAAAGGGCGTCAACATGTGCCCAGCTTTAAACACATCATTTAGATTATTCATCCCTTGAGTCTCTTGTTGAATCATGGCTCATACAGATTGTTAGCAGGTCACTCTTACAGAAAAACTAATGAAGTTAGCTTTGGGCTAATAAAACTGCACCATTGTAATAAGGAGCAGAAACCCATACATATGACTGTGTATTTCAGGCATCATCTCCTACATCAGTTCTTCTTAATTTTTCTTAATAATGGGTGGTGCAGCAGTGTCTGACAGATGGTATATTCAATAACTGTACTCTGTAATACCCATTTTGAGCATAGGTACGTAAGTGTCATCCCTGCATTCTTCATTATTGCTAAGGAGAATGCTATTAGTGACCACCAGTTCCTGAACGTCACTAATAATGATGAACAGTGAGCTAAGCTTATGGTATTCATGATGCTGTGGCAACTGGTACTACTATTGAGACCAAGGATTGCTGTTGGCACTTCCTCCTTCATCAGTTCCCTGACTCATCAGAGTCTGTGAGCTTTTCTCTTTGGTTTGGTTTTGTGTGTGTGTGTGTGTGTGTTCTGCTCATTGCTAAGTGCCTTTCAGAGTTAAAATGTGCAAAAGGAATGCTATAATGAGATGTTATTTTCAGTGTGCATGTGCCAGGGACTGAAAGGTTGCAAGGTTCCTAGATTAACAACGTCTGAAACCTGAATGATTCCTGTACAAAGTAGTCCAAGTAATTTTGTCTAAAAATTCTTTTGTCAATCCCAACACCTTTCAGCTGAAGTAGAGTATATCTTCTTAAAAACACACATCCAGTACAACCAACAGAATCTTTTTTTCTCTGTTCTTTGGTAATTATTCCAGTAGCTAACCGTCTGCTCTTAAAAGATATACCTTAATGCCAGGCTGAATTTCTCTAGCCTTAACTGCCAGTTACTCACTGTTATTGTGCTTTTGTTAAAGTAAATACCAGTTTTCTTTTGTCAAGTCTACATACAGATTGTTCCAAACTCCCACCATGTCCTTCTCTTTGAGAAACTATTTCACTCTGAGATCTATTTTCTGAAATAACTTTTGTCTATCTTTTCTGAAACAGTTAAATTTGCAGTATTCTCTTTGAAGCACACACCTCAGAACTACATACAGCTCACCAGTGGTGGTCTCCTCAGCCCTGTATACAGGGCTGCTAACATCCCTGTTTCATATTCAAGGAGAGCTGAGTCCTGCTTGTCACAGCTTTGCACTGAAAATTCATAAACAACTGAAAGTTCATAAACAACTATTTATCCACCCTGACTCCCAATCCCTTTCTAGAATTACTGCTTGTCAGGACAAAGTCCCACGTCCTTTAACTATGATCTGTGTAAACAACATACTTAGCTTTACTTCAGGCAAGTTTTGTAAGGAGAAATATCTTTTATGAGATCAACATATATACTCAGAAAAGAGAAAAAGAGAAGCCTTGGGCATGTGAGCTCTCCTTCATTTCTGTGTGGAAACTCTGATCAAAATCAGACAGATACACACCCGAATATTGAATAGCCCAGACATTAAGGCACTCACCCATTTCAAAAAAGGAAGGGGCACATCTCACAAGTCCCTGGTGACAGACCTAACTATTGGGCTATTGCCTACTCTGTGGCAGCTGTCCTCCCTCTCTTTTGTTGCTGGGTTGCTCCTTTTTAAAAATTTTCTCTTACTGAAAGTTGTCCTTCAGCTAAAGAGGGCTTTGTGCATGAGATTTGGGGTTGGAGTGATTTTCCAGTTAAACCCATTGATCCAATAAAAACCCAGCACCTCTTCCTACAAACCTTGCCTCACTTTTACACCATTAAGCCACCACAGCTGCAACAACAATACTACTTTTAGCTGCATAAAATGGTTGTTGTGTATTTGGAGCCAATTTACCAAACGATCTGAATACCTGTCTAGATCAGCTTTGTCATCTGTAAGCCTTAGCAGGCATTCTTTAAGATTTTCTTCAGAATTATATTTAACAATATCTTAATATTGTTAATTTTTTCAGTACCTCTATAATTATTTGTTTCTCATTTCATCAAATAGAAAATGAAGACTGAGAGCAGATAATCTTTTCCCAAATCTGAAGTCATTTATGGTTTTGGCACAGGTTATTTTAATTTCCTGGGAGAAATCAATAAAAAATAATGAATTTTGTTAAAGAAATTAATCTGGTTTTGCAGCATCCTAATGTGTATTATGACATGCTGTAGAAAGGAGGTCTTTCTTAGATACGTTTCATCTTGTCTATTTCACAACTCTGAAACTATCCCTCTTCTTCCTACAAATGAAGAGAGGAATTTTTTTTCCTCCTTTTTCAACTTACTCACCACCTCGAATTCCAGAGCTCCTAGTCCTTCAGCAGCTTAGCTAATATCTAAAGAGATCACTTAATGTAATATCTGACAAATCATTTCAGCATTTGTTTCCCTGGTGAATCCAGTGACTGTGTGTTGACCTGCCTTGTAGGACCAGGCATGTTGGCCATTACCTAACACACCTTACTTCAGTGTTTCTCATGGACTTAACTCAGACTCAAGGGCAAGTTGGTTCTTCCATGTAAGTGTAAGGTTAAAGTGAATTTCTGTCAGGTACTTAAACCAAAATAAACAGTACAAGCTGATACTGTGAAGTAGAGAGGAATGCTGTAATATTTGTGACTGTCAGTAGACATTGTCAAAGTTCAATAGCAATCAGGCCTGTGCCTTGCTTATTTCTGTACTGAAATTGCTGCGAGATACACTGGACAAATAATACTCATACGAGGAAGAATTCACTATGAAGAAGCCAACACTGTCTTTCCTTCCAGTGATGCCGTACAAAGTATTTGTGACACCAGAGTTTTCTCTACTCTTTCTTTTGATCAAATGGTGCAATGACTCATCAGTCAAGAATAAACTGAAATGCAGATTATTAATAACTCTGATTCACACTTTGTATAATTGTAAGTTTTAATTAAGAAGAAGCAGTTTGGATTTTATACAATTCTTTTCACATGATATGAAATCACAGAATTAGTAGTGTAATTTTATTTAGGAATATGCGTAAAGCATAACTAGATGGTGGATATGAATATTGCTGATAATAAAACAGGAACGATTCTGACCTAGACAGAAAATCAATAAGTGTGATCATTAAAATATACACACATTGTAATAATAATCCAATCTGGCCAGCTTCTTTTATTTAAGGATATAGTGTGCCAATGCCAAGACTATTAGTGTAAATGGCCAATAATGCTATTATCATTTAGTACCGTCTGTATTAACACTGAAGGAGAACAAACAAAAAACATCAAAAGCATGAATAATAAAAGTTAATATTGCCAGAAAAAGAATCCTACAACTGAAGGAGCAAAGCACTATCGCTGCACTTTTAGCTAAAACCTTTGTGCTCACCCCATGTTCTCAACCAAACTCTGTTCCTCAGTCACAGGCTGTTATGGTTGTTTTAGGCTGTTTCCAGCTTTGAAGTTCCATTTCCAATAAGGAGAAGGGGAAAAGAAAAAGGTAGAAATCCTTAACAAGATAATAGAACTTTTAAGGACATATATTCAAATGGTACTTGTATGTTCACTTTAAAGACAGAAAAAAATTAGAGCCCTCAACTTCAAGGAAGACCAGAGATCAGCTAAAGAGGTGGGAAGAAAGAAAACCAAAAGAAATTAATACATTGTCAGAGCAGAGAGCACGTAGGACAGGCAGATCAGAAAAGAAGTTGCGGGGTGGGGAAGATAAGGGAGAGGACAGTGTAAGACAAAAAGGAAGTACAGAGGCAAAAGCACTTTTAGTAAGAGACATTTTTCAAGTGTTCCTTTTCCAAAAGATGCTTTCCAAAAAGATTGCACTGTATTTCACCTTTATGCACTTCAAAATTCCAAAAATAGCAAAAAACCTAATCCTCTGGCGTTTCAGAGGACCAGAGCTGGTCCTCTGATTGTTCTAAGTACACATTATATTTGTTTGATAAACTAATTAGAAAGAAGTTCTTTAGTCAGTTTCTCTCGGTGGTGCTGATCTACCTCAAGAGAAAAAGCTGTGGAGTCAGTGGAATAACTGCAGATTTTCACTGGGTTAGAGGTCTAGCTCTCTTTTACTGTACTTCCTCTATGTGCTCTAAAAATTCAAAGCTAAAGTTTAAAGTATATACAGAAAGTTAACAGATCTTGGTTTGAGGAGTCTGAGCCTTGAACATGAGACTGAGGAATAGAGAAAGCATCTATGTTGTTCACTTTCAGGACTTAGTGAATACGTGTACTGGAAAACTCAGGATATTGCAAACTATGAAGACAATAGATAGACTCAAAGAATCATAGAATCCCAGGTTGGAAGGAACCTCAGGGATCATCTAGTCCCTCATTTCTTGGCAAAAGCACAGCTTAGGCAAGATGGCCCAACACCCTGTCCAGCTGAATCTTAAAAGTGTCCAATGTTGGGGAATCCACTGCTTCCCTGGGGAGATTATTACAATAGCTGATTATTTTCATTGTGAATAATTGTCCTCTTGTGTCTAATCAGAACCTCCCCCAGAGTAACTTTTGCCCAGTACCCCTCATCTTTTCCACATAACTTCCTGTAAAAAGGGAGTCTCTATCTTCTTTGTAGCCACACTTTAAACACTGGATCATGATGATACTCCCCTAAGCCTTCCTTTCTCAAGGTTGAACAAACCCAGCTCTCTCAGCCTTTCCTCATATGGCAGGCTTCCTACTCCTTTAATCATCTTTGTGGCCTTTCTCTGGACCCTTTCCAGCCTGTCCACATCTTTTTTGCATAGCCAGGACCAAAACTGAACCCAGTACTCCTGATGTGGCCTGAAAAGCAT
>JAVJGI010000014.1:84438137-84451274 GCA_035590275.1 Ibycter americanus
CTCACAGACCAACTCTTCCTTCACTGACGGTAGGTCTGTGTTTGCATCAACCTGGATATTTGTTCCCAAGGCCGGGGGCCCAACAGTGCTGGTAAAGACCAAGGTGAAAAAAGTGAAGAAAGGATGAAGAGTAAATTAAATAATGGATGTACCTGTGTCATCATTGCACAGAGAAGGTCAACTAATAAGGACAAACATATGAGGTGGGGGGTAGGGGGGGGAGAAAAAAAAAAAAGAAAAGACTTGCATTTTATTGGATGGCTAATTCAGGACCAAGCTCAGGAAGGAGGTTACTTTTGCTAGTGAGAATTTTCTCAATGTTTATGCACCTATCTCTATCCTGGTAACTCAATAACCATTCTAGTATTATGCAAAGTAGTAGCTTTTACAACCCATCAGGAAGAAAATAAGGAATATTTTAACGATGAAATCCTGATTCTGCACTACTGAAGTCCACATGAGTTTTGCTGTTGATCTGAGTGAGCATTAACATGCAGTTATACATTTCAGCAGCAGAACAGCCCCTCAGTCCCCCCCACCCGCCGCCCAGTTCTTTGAATCAGTGAGACAGTTCAGTTTCCATATAATCAAGACTGCAGTGAACAACTGCTTTCCCTTTCCACTAAAATCTGTCATAAAAACTGACTGCATTAACAACAGGCATTTAGTATAATGGAATTAAAGTCATCATGTTGCAAAATATAGTCATAGATTGATATTTCTTGCCTTGATATCAAATGTTTTGGCTTTACTTCAGCATTTTTGTGTAAGGTAAGAATGCTTTGGTCTTGGGATTTTTGTAGAAGCAGGCTGCTATGCCGTGAAAATGTCCATGTCATTAGAATGAATTACTCTGTGATAGGGTCAAATGCAGCTTTTAAAATGCAGAGTGGGATTTCATCTGTCTGTATAGTTCATATCTGAGGCCACAGGACTTGTTTATTTGATCAGCCTGCAAATGGATCCTTCATAAAACACAGTAATAACAATAAATGCATCATGGAGATGAACTAATTTAAAATCACACTTCCCTCTACTGTTTCATGAAAAGCAAAGAAAACAAACAGAAACTTGTTGAGGTTATTGAGCTAGCAGGATAAAGATGCGTAAGCATCACTAGGGAGTTATCGAGATAATACAGATTCTATCAAAGGTGAACATACATACTTGAACGTTGTCATGGAGGATGATGGTACATATTCCACCTCCAAGTGACTGGGACTGACATTATACAACGTTATAGTGTCTCCACAATGCTTCACCTCACCGTGAGGGACAATTCTATTTGAATCATTTCTAATACTAAGGGAAAAACTGTGTCATTGTATCTCCACATATGCAGCCTTTAGAAAAAGAGTCAGTGGGGACTGGGAATAAGATGATTTTTGTTGTTGTTGTTTTCATATGCCACTAACCTTTCTTTCCCAATTATCTTCCTTGTGTGGCTGGGCTGTGTTGCTGAGAGACTTCAACTTGTGATAGATTCTGAAACACCAAAGGGATCTGGAAACCTTTCCCTGCTTCTTTAATGACCTGGATATGGGACAACCCTCCTGCCCTTACTCCTCTCCTGGGAATGTAGATGCCCCCCACTATCATGGATATGCTATAGCACATCCTTTGGAGAAGAGGAAGGAATACCGGAGTGGTAAAAAGGGGCTGGGTGTGCAGCCTTCTCTATAGTTATGCTCTGACACTGCAAATGGAAAAGAGCAGCTCTGGTAGAAGCAGAGGAGAGCCACAGAGCAGAGAAATGGACGAGAAATTATTGTGCACGTTGTGAGAGGGTAGGACACAAAGCTAGTATTGTGGCCACATGATAGTGTGCGTGCCTAATAATTTTGCTGTTGTTTGGTACCACACACATTTAGATTGTCAAAAAATAACAGAAACTATCTGTCACTTATCATTACTGTCAATGAGTCTATGTGTCCTGCCAGGTGAAGAAATATGCCGTAGGAGGAGTTTACTTCCGATTCTGATAGTGAAGGTCTATGTAAACATAGTAAAGGAGGGCATATGGACTGCTAGAATGATCTGCAACCCCTTACCTGACTATGTCCTAGCTGTCTCTGAGAAAATGAGTAGTGGTAAGACATTGGCCTGTGCTGGTTGTTCTGATGTGATGGATGTGCCTTACAAGCTGTGAAAGGGCTGTTGGCAAAAGGTAAGGTGAAAAAACATGTAAGAAAGGTGAATAATTTTGAAATGCTAATGTATGCCTTTAAAGCCTACCTCAAGAATTAACTGATTACCTATTTGAAAATTCCTCTTCCTGTTCAGTTATTACCATGTGAGATCAATACATCTCCAGAATATCTTGAGTGAAGTTGATGAAATTGTTTGGGATAACTGATGCAAGATACATTTGCGCTACCATGGTTTCATGGTGTAATAAACATGGTACAAAGCAATCCCAGAATGATTATGCTCCACACTTATGGAATCCATTCATGGTCATGTTCTGTCTTTGCCACTGCTTTTCTCCGCAGAGCAGCAACCATGATATCCCAGAGGTAGAGTGTGGGTGGATATAGTACCACTTTGGACACTTTTGAATACATTGTATTGCCTTTTATGATACAGAAATCTTCAGTATAGGCCTTAGTTTC
Source organism: Ibycter americanus (assembly GCA_035590275.1). Classification (NCBI taxonomy): domain Eukaryota; kingdom Metazoa; phylum Chordata; class Aves; order Falconiformes; family Falconidae; genus Ibycter; species Ibycter americanus. The sequence continues at coordinate 84,440,750 of JAVJGI010000014.1, forward strand.
TCCAGATCATCACCCAGCAACAAGGAGACAAAGGGAAACAGTGCTCCTTGAAAGAACAGAATTCCTACTAATAGGCCAAAGAAATCTCACCAATCCTTTCATTACAAAAAAAAGAAAAAAAAGAAAAAAAAGGTAAAAAAGTATCACAACTATTTTGGTAGTAAGATAACATCTTGGTATTAGATTTATGTAAGATTCAAATCATACCGCTGCTTCAGACTTACACAGTCATAAATTAGAGCATCAAGCAGAACTTAGTCCTATATCTCTGTCTTTATTCCATGGAGCTCAGGGAGTTCTAGTTCACTGAAAGTTTGGGTTGCTTTGGTTTTTTTATTTATTTTTAGTCTTGCACAGAACTCCTTCCATACATTGCAAGGTTCGTTTAGGGACGAAATCCTCCTCTTGCTAATGCTACATTATGAAAATTCCTTTCTTGATCTCTCTAGCTCACCAAATCTGTAGTTCATTTGAACTTTAAGTTGAAATATCTCCATTTTCACCCTTCTGCTGTTACGACTCCCTTTAATTTTGCAAAAGTACTTTAGGGGGAATTGTTAATCTTATATGAATGGGAGATACACATCCAAAGTTCAAATCACAACCCCTTTTGATGGAGACACTTTGGAAACTTCATATTCAAGTCTAAATTCCCAGCATCCTCAAGAAGTTAGAACCAGTATCTGGGTGCTTTTCACATGTCTGTATCTGGAGTTGTTAAGTAATAAATGACCTCAAGCTCAGCTACCATTCCTCCTTCTCTTACAGAAAATATCAGCCAGTGGTAAAATTTCTGAAAAAGAGAGTTTTTGTTAAGAAGTGCATGACCTACTCTTCACCCTGTCAAGGCACTCTATATGGAGAAGAGTTTAGGGACCACGTAGAAAAGGTTACCAGTCCTGGTAACTGAAAGATTCAAGCTGTATTAGGTAATTGAGACCAAAATCTGAATAAACCTTTGAACATTTATCTGTTTACTCAAATTGAATCTGAATGTTGAGCCTTTTGAAGTTCACTTGTCCCTGTTTGTTTGAAAAATGGATTGTGATGAATTACTGAGTCGTCACTGGGGGACGGGAAGAGTTCAGTGTGAGGCAAGCCAGCAAAACTTCACTGGAAATACAGTATAAATTACTGACCTCTAAAATTGTCACTTTGATATCAGTTGACAATGTCATTTTAACCAGAAGATCTGCTTTTGTGCTCTCTCTCTTTGTTGCCAGTTGTAAAGCCTTCTGACACCTATACATTTCCAGTAAGATTTACTAGTCTGTGTCTTCAGCAATAGGCAGAATTTGTACTGCACCTGGCTGGCATTTCTCTTAGACTGTCAGCAGGGATCCCTAGCTGTCTGGATGGAGTCAGTATAAAAAGAAACATTTGATTTGATGAAACTGTGAGGAAGTAGTTGAAGCGTTTTTCAAGGGAAGGAAAGGTGCAAACTTTGTAGAGTGCTCACAGGTCCTGTGGCAGGAAATACAGCAATTCAAACTGGAGAAGCAAATTCAATATATGTAATCAACTGTGATTTCTCCCTGATTATCTCAGGATTAATTAGGGAGTGTTTTTTACAGCTAATCAGAGGTATCTGGAAAGAAGTCATTTGCATAACTTCAAGTCAAATTATGTCATGAGGACAGCTAAGCTAATGTAAACTGGCATTTACTGTAAAATTAGCATGTATTGCATTCAAACAGGGAAACAAAGAAGCAATGGAACCTGCTGACTAGAAACTAGGAAGAGCAGCATTGACAGAACGCAGAAGCTGTGATACATGAAGCATATCAACGCATGAAGCACAAGGAATGTAAATATGCAAAGGCCAAAACATTTGCAGAAGGGGACTCATTCGACAAAATTGTAAATACCATGGATTCTGCTGGCTGTCTAACTGTCACTTTGTCACTGCATTTTGTCATGGTTTGTAGTTTAATATTCCAGGGGGAAAAATCCCTGTTTTCTCATTTAGGGAAGACTGTTTTTTACTTAAAGTAAACCCAGTCTAAAATTAGCTTCTAATCCAGTATTATAGCAAGTCTGGAAAAGACAACCATACATGCTTTTGTTTCTCCTTCAAAAACATGCCACGCACTGGAATTCCTACTCACCTGTTTCTTCAGGAGAGTGATTTTGAAGTCTATTTTTATCTCTGCAGATGTAGGGGAGGTTTTAGCTACCTCAGTTCAGGTTGCCAGACTTTTTTGCCTGTCTCAAGCTGTAAATTCGACAAGTTTGCTATCTGGAACCCCTGATATGAGAATGAGCTCCACACAGTAAAGAACTGAAATGTGATTTTTCACATGGGACCAAAGGGCCAAACATATCTGTCAGCCTGGTGCTTCATTCAATAGGAAAAGGATGTCCTTGTGAGCCCTGACATTCACCCACAATCCTTTTTATGCAGAGCTATGGCCTAAAGTTAGAACTGGACCACTTATAAGGGCCTGACAGAAGATGGATGTACAGACATTTGGGTTTAACTGAACTAAACACATAAGGCAAATACCCTCTTGTGGGAACTTTGAATGCTAATACCCATTACCAACCCTATGGAACAACAGCAGTTCTAAGAATAAACTAAACTGGAGGTTGATGGTAGCAGTTAATGTATGTATGTACTTTTTCATAGGTCCAGATTTGTGTAACATTCTTCTTAACAAGGGTCACACAGCTCATAAAGATTTAGTGCTTGATATCTGGTACCGGTTTTAGTACAGATGATATTTGGAAGATGCAGATTATCTGTCCAGTCCTACACTGAGATAAAAGAGTCTCAGTGGTGAGGTTCTGGATCTCTGAAATGGTTTTTCACCTTCAGTGAAACTGATTCATGGCATTTGAATGATCAATTGACTCCCATGTAGGCTTGTTTACTAACATGGTTGTTTTGTAATTACTTTTAGATTTCTTTGAAAAATATTAGCTCTTTTAATTTTAAAAGCTGGATTATTGTTTATATTTAAACACATGACATCTGTGATCAAACACAATTTTAATATAGGTCATCCATACACAGATTATATAATTTATACTGCTTACTTAAATATGCATTTCATTTATTCTGTAAAATTATTACTGTAAAATTATATGAAAAAAAACAAACAAACATGAGTCCATGTATCAATTTTTGTTTGAAACCTCTTTTTAAGGAAGACCTGACTGACACGGAAACCAGTGAACTCAGAAAGAAAATAATTGTATTCAAACCCTGACTAAATATTTAATCCCTAACTATGTCCAAATGCAGAAATTGTATTTTTGCTTTTCTCTTTAATTTTATCTGTACCAAAAAAAGTACATTCTCTTAGTGTGAGTTTGTGTATTATATTTCCCCTTTTTCCTTTTCCCTGAACAACTTTCTTGTAAGCACATAAGCATGTGTACCTAACGTTGCTAGGCCTAAGTTCTTTGGCATGAAATTTGCTTTCTCACAGCATTTTTAAGAAAATATGAAGACAGTCTAAAATAGAAAAGGTTATTCCTATCTTCCTGTTTGGTCAATGGGTTATTTCCTCTGTTAAAAAGTCTGAATTTGTACAAACACCTCCAAACAGCCATTTCTACTTAAGCTTAACAAGCCAAAACAAAGTGCTAGGTCAAATTTCTGCTTAAAACTGATTAACTTACATACTCTTACAATTTTTCACTGGAAAAAAAAGAAGAAAAAATGAGAGGTCCCAGTTTCCACTCCGTTATGCTGCTTAGATAGTTCAGTAATCTTCCTCAAGCCAGCTGAGATGCTTTAATCTAAAATCACTTTAATAACCAGGCATTGATGCAAACTAATCAGATCCTGGATATCAGAGAAAAGGGACTAGTTATGTAAGATCAGTAGGCCTTACATTACTGAATGCTAGAAGGTTGTGTCAGGGACAAGGTCATGTTATGCTTTCCTGTTTTTTGCACTCTTTAAAGTGTCTGCTGCTGGTCACTGGCTGAGAATGGCCACTGATCTGCTTCTGATCTAATTCAACAGTGGCTGTGTTGTTATAACTCAATCTAGTGCCTAGTAAAGGCACTAGGAGAAGGCAAGACCCTCAAAGCAATCCCAGTGAGACTTGGAAAGATTTCTTCCAGTGTCTGCATTTCTCTGTCCATTCTCTGCATGTGAGAAAGAAATTTGGCTATTTAAAGATTTAAAGACTTTTCTGTCTCTGTTGTAGTCCTGTTCAGAGAAACTACACTTCCTACAGTGCGTACAGTACATACAGCCTTCTTTAAGGCCCTAAGATACCTCCAGGCTGTATTACTTACATGTATGCAGAAAACCTTCAGATCTTATTAAGGCACAGCTCCTGGTTTGCTACCTAGCTACTTTCACTTTCCATTTTTACTCATTCCCTCCTATTTCAGCTACAGCCAAGCACTTTGACTCCATCTGTGAGGGCTGCAATTACAGCTGCCTGGGCAGCTGCTGTCTTCACTATTTCTTTGCCAGCCATCAAGGAATGACCCTTCCTTCCCTAAAGATGTGATACATTTCAGCCAGCTTCTACATGAAAAGCAAAAGAAGCCATTTAAGTACTGCGTAAAGGCAATTTCCAACCCCTGAATCTATAAAGCAAAACATTACCTCAAGCAGAGCGCTAACCACACATTTGCTTTGAAGTCTAGTCAATCTATTTATTTACTATTTTTAAGTTTTAGGTTTCAAGTCAGTGATTTTTTTTCACTTTCAGATCTGTTCAGAATGTCCATGCAGCTCTTATCTAGATGCCAGGTCCTAGGAGAGCTTTGCAGGTTCCAGCTCCAGGTACCTACCATGACTGCAGCCTGACAGCACGGCACACATAACCCCACCTCTCTGCTCTCTAGTTTTCATGCAAAAAAACCCATGCGTGTAGGCTGGCAGCAGCCAGGATGCATGCAGCTGAGTACAATTAGTTTGCATTGTGGATATGACTAAAAATGCAGCAGAATATGGCCAAATCTAAACAACAGTGAACATTATCATTAATGCAGCAGAAAATTAATAAGATTTATTATCTTAATGGGAGCCAACAGACAGTGTGTGACCAAATCCTGGCCACAGCTGGCAACACAATGCTAAATTATCTTGCCCCTGTTAGGTTTACGACCTACAATTGCCTCTTCCCAACACAGCAAAAAATGAGACAAGAACTGTGTTCTACATGTCTCATGGAAGAAAAATAAGTTTTTCCAAATCTTGTATAATACTACTTCACTCATTATTTAAAAAACAGGTAGCTTGAGTTAGTGTCTTAAAATACATCTACAATGACAAAAGGTAGCTGTGGGCTTTCTAGGCTGGGATGATGGCTTAATTTGTGTTTTTGTGAGATGGTGAACAAGATTCCACAGATGCTAAAGATGTTTAGCCACCATTATTTCTTTGCTAAACTTACTAATACATCTTAATGATACAATAGCACCACTACTGTATTGCTGAAATAAGCAGGGAACATTAGCTTAATGTTATTTTCATCATGAACTTAATAGCTCTACCAAATTTAGAGGCTTCTTATACTAGCTTTCTCTTTGAGAAAAATAAAACAACATCATTAAAGTCGAGCATAAGTAAGGCACAGTTAGTGCCAACAGTTATGAAGCTCATACAGATATTTCTTTTTCCCATTTCCTGCTAATTTGCCCCAACAGCTTTTGGCCTATCCAGAAATAGGTCTATGATAAAACAGACATTAAATTGGAACTAATTCCATAATTAGTGCAGTTTCATAGTTATATGTTTGCAAGACAGTCTTGGTTAAGAAAAAAACCCTAAAAAGCATCTATTGACAGCTTGGGAAAGCACACATTTGGTAATCTAGTATTTATAAAGCTATGCATTACAAAATAAAAATCTAGAAAGCATTGGCATGGTAGAGCAAGCCTATTGCCCCTGTGTTCAGTTCACAACCTGTTAAAATGCATGTGCTGGTCAAGCTGCCAAATGGGCAGCCGTATCACGTAACAGCCACACAAAAGCCACTGCAAGTCTGACTGCCCAGGCAATTCTCTGGATTCCCTGTGTGCTGCATAGCAGGAAGAAAACAACCAGGCAGAACTCTGCAGCTGACATCTGCAGCACCCACAGACACTGAGCTACAGCTTCAAACTCTTGTATTTGGCAGAGCTGAAGAAGTTGAAAAAATCTATACTGGAGAAAACCATTCATATGTGATGCCCTAAAGATATGGGATATTCCTTTCTGATCCCCTAGTCAGAAGCTGTGAGATAGATTTTATTACAGATATCAAATTCTAGTTTTCTTAAGAAATTTCATCAGCTACCGAAACACTCTCCAGCCTTTCTTTAAAATCAGTAAGACGATCTAACCTCAACTTACACTTCTGACTTGTGACTTTTGCCAAGAAAAGAAGTGGGTTTTGTTTAGGTTTATCTTATACCTATTGCTCTGCATTCAAGTGTCTCTGTGTATAATTAACATTTTAAGATAAAAAATGGTGCTTCATTTTCACGTTTGTGGTCCTCAAATTAAGACTGCACTCCTGAAAATGCATATGCAAATAAACTTTTGTGCTTATGCAGAGTGCCACTGTCTGAGGGGGCTTCCCACAAGGGAGTGATTGCTGGGTCAGAGCAAACTTAAAAGCCTGAAGTAGCTGTCTTCTACAAAGGCATGAGGAACATTTCTGTTGAAGTCTAAAACACTATGGCAGTGCTGTAGCTTGAAATTATCCTATAGTAGTTTAAGGTTTTGGAAATCATACATATTTACTCCATTTGTGCCTGGAGCCTCGTCAAAAGTCTACTGGAATCTAGTAGAAGACTAAAGAGGACTTAGGGTCAAATCAGTTGTGCAGATCATTTAGCTTACTCAATATTTAAAACATCTCAATTTTTAAGAAAGTGTAACAAGCCTTTAAAAGTATTGTGAGCATTGTCAGCCCTGATGTCCACTTACATGTAGAAATGTGACTTCTTTCAAAATGTTTATCTTTGGGTCTTCCAGTCATAGGATACCCAAATAATGCTGCTTATCATTTTTTCATGTAGTGCATATAAAAAGAGTTTAAAAGCACACCATGACTTTCAAATTCTCTCTCCCTCAACCGCTAGGCTTGGGCTGTTCACTGAATCATCAAATACACATCTGAAAGAGCTAACTGGGCCCACTGACACCAGTGACTGAGAGAATATTGCATTTATTCCTTCTGTTAATATTTAATTGCCAATCTCATCAGAACATCTTGCCTTTGTTATCCATCCTGCTATAGATTCCTTGATTTCCCTTTCAACAAGTTTGTCCCAAAAAGAATATGGAAAAACCTAGAGGTGACTTACTCAGCAGTGTCCTCCTTAACAAATTTTGGGAAGAGTGGGAACTAACTTTGAAAGGTTTGGCAGTGAGAAGTAACTTTGGAATGAGAGTCACAGAAAATTATCATTGCTGACAGGAGGAAAACTGTAGGCTTTTACAAGTAATTTTGGTTAAATCTCATAGCGTATAACCCGTAACAGTATTGTCAGGCTAGATCCTGATCAGTGGAAGAATACTACACCCTGCAATGTTTTGATACTCAAGACGGCATATGAAACTTATGTTTTCTTATGTGTTGTATGGAAACTGCATGGTTAACTATTGTTTCAGAGACTTTAACTGCTTTATATTCCTGTCTTCAGACCAAATGAGTAGAATTCTCATTTCAGAGCTGAACAGAAAAGTTTGCAAATGCTTAAGCTTTCAGCTTTTTCTTTTTTTTTTTTTCAAGATGCAGTGGAAGGGTGCCAAGCGACCAATCTTTGATCTGATCTTCAGATATGTGCCCAGGAATTTGGGGGCCATGCTGAATTAAGCTAAGCAGATCCGTTTCCAGCAAGAAACCTGGCTTTTTTCCACCTAAAGAAGGATTAAGAGAAATTAAGGAAGAAACATGCAGAAGCTTTTCCAAAGAAGATCTATTTTCAGGGGAGAAAAAACCAAACCACCAAAACAATGGCAGACCAGATGCGGCACATTCCACAAGGTACACATATAGAGTGTTGCACATATTTTACTCAACACAAACTAACAGCACCAGAAAATGTTACTGAGTTGGTAAGACAAGAGACTAAAAAGTGTTATAATTAAGATTAACAGTGCAACTGTAGCTTAGCCCTTTTTCGTGAGTGCATGCTGATAAAGTTTTAATTACATACGCCTTTTTCTACACAGAGGCATTGAGGTAAGAATTTATACACTACTTTTAGATAAGCCAGACTGTAGAAATTGATATTGCAGAGTATTGAATGTATTTCAACTTTTTTTCAAAGCTTAGCACCCAGAGGCTTCAATTGCATCTGGAAAGGTTAAGCATTTCTGCACATTCAACCCATATAAAATCAAGCATAATGACTAGTCTTTGTGAAACAGTTGGTTAAGTGATTTGATTAGCACTAGAGGGGAACTCTGTGGCTGAGACAGGGCTAAAAGCCAGCTCTTCCGTTTGGCATTTGACTTCCTTGAGAAAGTTCTCGCTCTTCCTGAAATTTTCTGCAATTTTGTTTCAATAAAAGTTTGCATGAGATAAGGCAGAAATCCCAAAGAACTAGTCTATTTGTCCACTTCATCACTGCAGAGCAGGAAAGATGCTTTAATAAGTATCAAAGAGTAAACCTGCAATGTGGCTTTCCTTAACTTTCAGGTGCTTGTATTTCCATGATCTAAGTGTGTTTTTCTATGTTGCTTTACAAAGAAGTGTCAAGGAAAAAAATTATCACCTAGTACCTGTTGAGGCACCCTATAATCGTCAGAAAGACTGAGCTCTTTGGGACCACCAAACCTGTAACTGACAGCAGCAGCGGATTATCCTCCTCTGCCTGGGCACAGGCAGTGAAAGGGCTAAGGCAACTCCCTAATGGCTCCTGCAGGCATCTCCTGGTAAGGAAGGGCATGGTGGGACAGCTGCACTGAGCAACACACTCCACACGCTGGAAAAGTTTGTGCCGTCTGGTCTGTTTACTCCAAACACAATGTCCTCTGCCTTGGTAACTCCACCTTAACACTCATCTTCCTTCTGTCTTTCCATCCGCCGCTTTCCAAAGCCTGTTCTCCTTGCCCAGCCATTCCCAGTGTCCCTTCTTCCACTTCTTATACAGTCATCAACCTTACTTTCCAGAAACTGGAGATGGTAGTAGTGTCATCTAACTTTCTGCATAAGCTATGTGGATTTCTGTGCTTGAACTAACCACCCTTTAAACTCAGTTGAAAGAAATGTGTGTTTCTGGGACAAGACTTTTCTTATCTCAATGTAGATAACTAGCTCAGACACTGTGTAACTGACTCTGAGTATCAGATCTTTGCTTTCATTCCCATTCTCACTGTTTCCCCCTGTCCTCTAGCATGAGCTTCTTGACCAGCTGTCACTTTTCCAGTTCATTCTCCAGATCCCTATACAGCAGTTTCCATATCCTATCTCAGACTAGTGTTATTCATCAAGCCTATTGATTCCCTTTCTCCTCTTGTCTTCACTGTGATACTCCATCCTACTCTCCCTTGGTTGCTTTGCCAAGCCACTCTCTCTCTCAGCTCAGACTGATCAGGGTGCAGCAAGGGCTGGCTGTGGGGCAGGCTGGGGTGGGGAGGAGTGGGGCAAGCCAAGACGGGAACCTCCCACAGTGGCTTCATGCCAACATACTTGGAGGCAGTGGGCAGAGGCAGGCTGGGGACGGTGACTGGGTGCTCACTCGGTACTGCTCCTCGGGGTGAGGTGGAGGGTGTTAAGCCAGAGTCAGCAGGTGAAGATTCTCACAGCTCCTTCTCACAGCTTACTTGATTTCACAGATGTCAGATCTGTATCAGAGCAGACTGTGAGCTCATCTGGCCAGGCCCCTTTTGGGCTGAGAGGGGTTGCCAGAGGATTGCATTGTCTCTGATACCTTCTCCAACCTTTCTTGACTGAATCAATCCCTGGTTCATCATTCATCTCTCACTTTCTGTTTTTTAAGACCTAACTCTATCAATTAATGGACCTTTTTAGATGTAAAATCTGTGATGAACTCTCCAGTCTCTTAGTCCCATTGTCTCCTTTCTACTCACACTTAGCTCTCTGTATGCATCCCAGCTTCAACCTTCTCCTCCACTCTGTTCAAGTCTCAATCCATCAGGTTCAAGTCTCATTCACTGTTTCTCACTCCCACTTTCCTTCTCCATTTTATTTCCTTTGGACCCTATCAGTTCTAGCTGTACTCCCCTTTGCAATTAAATGTTGCAGCTCCTCACTTTCCCCTCCTCTGACATGCTATCCAAGCTGTGTCAGGCACTGGGGCTGCAGGTAATCGCCATGTTATGCCCTGCCATCCTGGTGCCCCAATCAGACAGATCAGGGTTGTAAGCAGAGAGTACACCAAAGATCCTCTACATTCCATGCACAAAGATTTCCTTCCTGTGAAATGCAGGAAATAGGCTCTGCTTCCTGATCTGTCACCTGTTTCATCTCTGGATGTGGCTGAGGCATGCACTGGGACCTGGGGAGCAATTACAGGTCCTTGTGCTGGTTTAACCCCGGCTGGCAACCAAGCACCACGCAGCCACCCGCTCACTCCCCTCACCCAGAAAGGATGG
>JAVJGI010000014.1:84451374-84487318 GCA_035590275.1 Ibycter americanus
AACTGAAAACATCAGCAGGTTATCAACATTGCTCTCACATCACAGCCAAAACACAGCACAGCACCAACTACTAAGAAAAAAATTAACTCCATCCCAGCTGAAACCACGACAGTCCTGCAGTTCGTACTGAAGGACTGGAGGAAGGCAACCTTCCTCTTCTTAGTTCTACTGCCCGCAACATCTTGGACCTATAATTTGCAGAGAAAGTCCCACTTCAGTACCTCAAAGCTCCAGACTAGAGAACCTCAGTCCAGGAAAATTGTTAAGGGATTTTAGCCTTCACATCTCTATAAAGTATATGGTACCTGATAACCTGGCATGTTTTGGGGAACTCTCATATAAGTAGTACAAACTTCAGCCTTTCCTGCCCTCTTTGTGATTCAGCTGCAGCAAAGTGGAGGCAGCCAGTCCTTTCAAATTGCAGAATAAAATTTTCCTTAGCTTCATTCTTAGAAATAACTGGATTTGTGCTAGCTAAGACTTTCCAACGAAAAGGAAATGAAGCATGGGACAGACAATGGCATGGAAAATTTCAGTCCAAATGGTCAGGCAAAGTCTTGAAGATTTAAATTAAAAATACCATGTAAAACAATGTACCAGTAAAAAGGGCTAAAAGGCAGTACTAGACAACCTTTTAATGAACCTTGTGAACAGGGTGTGTTAGTATGTTATTGTAGCTACTATTATTAGCAGCATTAGTAACATTAGATGTAGTACATGCAGCTATTTAAACACTGCAGTGTTTATGAAATATTTTGCCTTCCCTTGGTAAACGTACCTCAGACAACTTCAGCTTAACATAACACAATCTGTACCAGAGTGGTGGTGGGCACAGCTCTTTTAAAGCTATCAGAACTTCTGTGCTGCATGGTAGGTCAGCCTCTCTACTGCTTGGATGCTTGTCTAATCCAGCAGACTTCTGTAAAGTGGACATAGAGTGCTGGTTGTCTCACTTAACAACATCACATACCCTCGGCATTTACGCTGAAAACTGTAAATAACTAGGTGATAAGCATGGGAAAATAGTGCTTTCCATCTGCACCTGGGCCTGTCCTGTTCTCAGATTTACCTAGGGCAGGTGATGCTGCGATTACAACCCTGCAGTGCACTTCAGCCTCATGGCCAGCCATATCCAGATGGAACCTACAGATTAGACGAGGTTTTCTTGTGTTAAGTTTTCCCTTCTCTGCTGAGTGGCATAGACAAGATTCTGAGCAGAGTGCCTTCCCTGCAGGCAGTAGAGTTGCATTAGTTTGCACCCACTGAAAAAGCGGAACCATTGTATGCAGAACATCGCCTCAGATATAATGAAATATATTATCAGTTAAGAATCCCACTTGGTAGTTTTAACGAATTATGACTGTGACAATACCAAGATAAAAAAGTGATTTTGCATATGCTTTCTTTTCAGAGCAGAAAACTGTATGTAACTGGAAATTATAATGAAACTATTTTCAAACTTTTAATTGTAACATCATTGAAAGTTTTAATAACTATTCCAATTGAAGTGAGTACTAAATTACTAATGAAAGTATTCTTACTTTTTAAAAATGCCCTTTTAAAACTTAAAGCAATATTAAGTTACAAAAGAGGGCAAAAAAGATATTTCTTATTTTCATGCCCATTCAGCTCCAAAAGAGAAGTGTGTCTTTTAATTACATTTCATATTCAAACTAGAAATGTAATTTTTAGACCTATAAGTAAAAACGGATTTTTTTTATGCATATCAAAAATATCATTTGAAAGTGAAAGGGAAAAGAATAATGATGTTGCATCATGTACAGACATTTTTACTACAAAGTAATAAAAAAGTAATAAAATTATTCATGAAACTTGTCAATAGCTAATGTATTGTCTTTGAGATCCTTAGTATCCTAATATAACCCCTTGGAACGGATTTACTTTTATATTGCTGTGCTGGGATTCCAGCGCACATTGGAGAGCTATGTAGAATGTAAATGCAGTGTCAAAGATTACAGAAAACCACAGGGGAAATTAAGAGTTCTTTCTTATATGGTGTTACAGGCCTTAAGCTATTTTGTTCTGGGCATCTTGTCATTATTGTTTTGTGTTTAAGTCTTTGGTGGAGGTAAATGATACATTTTGAAGGTAAGAATCGCTCTTGTGAAATCCAAAAGGGATTATATTTAAAAGGTTGTCTTTTTTGAGACAGTTTTCCTGGAGATCTGCAGAATTACAGAGACAAGAGTATGGAGACGTTCTTGGTATATTATGTTTGCATATAACTGCATTACATTGTAAGGATGAATCAAACTCAGCTAATGTCAGTGGCAAAATTTCTGTTAATTTCAGTAAGCATAGGTTGTTACCTTGTGTGCTACACCTCTGTGCAAACTCGTGGTTACTACAGTTGAGAGTTTGCCAGAGTCATGCTGTTTCTGGAAAATTTATGGCTTGGAAGTTTTCCTTGCAAATATTTTGTTTGTTTGTTTGCTTTTATTTTTTCCAGATTGGCATATAAATATTTACCTATTTCACAATCTTTTCTTTTTTGTTTTCTGTATTGTGTTTGTCTCTTTTTTGGTTTCTTTGTTTTGTGGGAGTGGACTTGCATTTCTTATTCCCTGTAAAACCATGAATGAGAGCCATTTCATGTTTCGAGTGGAAATGGGAAAATATAGGGGGCTGTTTCTTTCTTTGTTCGTCAGCCATCTAAAATCAAAGTTTACTTTCAAGATTACTACAACTTAAACTGAATGACTGTTAGGGGACATATGGCCTACATGGCCCTGCCATACTTAACTTATTATTCCTGTTTTCCAGTCGACGTAGTTGATCACCTTTCTGATCATAAGTTGTTACCGAACTTAGCATCTTGACTGTGCTGAACACATTCACATTTATAACGAGCAGAGATGACTAATGCCTATTTGTGTGTGAAGGATATTTAAGCAGATCTTGGGAATACCACCTGTGTTCACAAAACTGCTGCGTTACAGAGTTTATCAGGGTTCCTGTAGTCAGCTACCTACTGCTGGGGCCACACCATGTCACTTCCAGGTTAATGCAAAGGAAAGGCATAAATCTTCATGCTTTCTGTTCAAGTGGCAGCCCATGGACATGAAGGGATGGCAGTGCTGAGACCACTGCACATGAGGCTGAGGGGAATTGGAACTGGGAGGATTTCACAAAAGCAGAATGAGGAGGTCTTGTACTGACACTGGATCTGAAAAACTAAGCATCTTGCAGAGTACCTGAAACTTCACAGTGATGAAAGAAATATGAACATGGAGAATAACATAACATTGTGCTTTTGTAGCAAAGGAGTGCAGTTTAATTGCGGACATAGTTAAGAAAAAAAGGTCTGCAAAGCATAAAGAAGGTGGAGAACAGACTTCCTATTTCACAGAGAGGAAAGTTCCTGATCTATTTAGATGATTAAAGAATGATAAGACTATAAGGAAAGAAATGACAAATGCATGCCAGTGTTGTATTGTTTTGTCTTGTTTTGTTTGCTGTTTCTTGTAGCTAATGTAAAGATTCTTAGTGTTTTAAACCATTATGCAAAAGTTGTGTGCCTATTTGCTTGCAGTATTAAACATCCCTGAAGACTGAGCTGCGAGCCCCAAAAGCCTGAAGTGACAAAGATTGTATTGTATTGCTAGAGAATCTGTGACCTTACAAAATTGGTAGGACAGAGATGATGCACGATTTAATTTCCTTCAAGGAGTAAGAGACCAAAGTGCCCATGTCCACAACATGTACTACTGAAACCAGGGTAAGAAACCATTAATGTTATCTACTGAAACCAAGTCTTATAGACATTAAGGTCAAGTGTTTCAGCGCTCAAAATCATTACTGCATAAATGTCTGCCATGGGAGCTTTATTGCAGTTGGGTCAGCAGGCTTTGTCCCCAGTTCACATTTTGTCACCTTTATATCAGTGCACCACATATGAAGTAGGATCATTTAAAAAGCCTCAGATTGTGTCATGTCCCATGCCTGGAGCCTGCCTTAGGAGATACTCAGAAGAGTGGCATTGTTCTCCAGTGGTACATGTTTGCTTATCAGTTGATGAGGCCAAGAATAATCTAGGACTGGTACACATAAAAGCAGGCTTTCACAGGCCAGCAGTGATAACATCTTTCACGTGAGGGTCTTTAAACTTAGGAACATCCTGTGTCCAGAAACGTCTCATTCCATAGTGTTCAGGGCACACAGCAAAGCTCACGTGCCCAACCTGATTTCTGCCAGTGAGTAGCCATGCTCAGACAGCTGAGAAGTAGTGCTATTTCCACCCTTAAATGTGAACCAGGTACTGTCTTCTATACAACTGTGTGGTGACTGTAGTTCAGTATTTGCTTTAATGGTGATTATTTCCTATCCTTCTCCACCTGGCTTCTGAAGGAAGCTGGCCTCTGACACCATTTAAGCAGAAACAGTTTGTAAATCTGCTTCCCAAGTGCTTTGTGATTGCTCTTGATAATAGGTGCTGTTGATGTAAATCGCTGTTATTATAATCAGTGACTCATTAATCCATTGGTTATTGATCTATTAAACCTTTTTCATTTTAAATGACAGGAATAAAGATTGTGCTGCAACCTGCATTTCAAAACCTCCATTAAAAGTTTAATGAAATGTATATAATTTTGCAAGGAAATCAAGATGCATGAGATGAACGCACTATGGGTTTGGATTTTAACTCCCTATTTTTAAAGTCCCCTGTTTAGATGTTGACAGTTTCTTTTAATCTTGGTTACTTCTATCACCAGTGGAAGAAAAAGCAGCAAGTCCAAAAGGCAATTCAGTTTTTTCCACTAACTGTGGAGGGATTGTACGTGAGTAACTTAGATGCAACAGCTACCTCACAGATGCCAAAAATTAGGCAAGATTAATTTAATTCTATATACTTGACTTTGAAAAGTATACTCAGGTCAATTCCCAAGCCATCTTTTCTTATAAACTAATTAAATACTGAAGTGAAATAAAAATCAAACTCTCACTAATAAGGAAAAGTTGCCTTAGCAAAATATTAGCCCCGAAGAAACTTCGAAACCTTCTTACATTGCCACCTGTAAAAACAGGGGCAGCTTATAAGAGAAATGCTGATACAAAGTAACCCTAGCAGAACAACCCAGAGAGGCTGAAATCAAGCTGTACAGAACCTGCAAATGGCACAGGAAACCCTCCCTGAAGGTCACAAGTTTCAGCCAGTGTGGCTGCCCCACCTGCAACATAACCCACTGGAATACATGCAGAGTGGGCAAGACTTGTCTGCTAGAGATCTACCCCGCCGTTAAACACAAGCAAGACAATGGCAAAGTGGGGTGAAGGCATAATATTCTTAGAAGCTGTTAGGGAAAAAGACCGGATAAGCACAGCTTATGTGGAATATCTATTGTTTGCTGCAAATATGCTTTAATAATGGGGTAATTTGTTTCTTCCACTGAATTTGCCAATTGATGGTGAAAACAGTTCTGTAAAAGTCATTCAGGCAAAATAATGAATGGGAACAATTATTCTTCCTGAGTAGATTTTCTAAATTAAGACTCCCTGTAAAAAGGCTGAGAATGCTTGCTTTAGCTAATGCCCTTTTCTTGTTCATTTTTCATCTGTTGCATACATGTGGTTTTGCGTTGCCACAGCTGCTAAACTGTGTATTTTTAGTTTGCTTAAATCTGTCAATCTCTCCCCCTATATAGACAGATATAGATAGACAGATAGGTTGATTGGTTGGTTGAATGGTTTGCAAAAGCAAAAGTATAGTTAGGAAAAATCAGTGCTGCTATTTCTTTTCAGCTATTTGCATGTATATAGGCACACGCATGTTTATGTATAAATATATCTCTTCAACTTCACAGGTGCTTCTTTACCTGAGGTCAGAGTCTGGCCTACGAGGTACTGTCTTTCCATATACTGCCGTGACAGTAGATACCTTCAAGTAAATCAGAATTTGTCTGATCTGACTTGTATGTAGAATAGGGCATCCGGGAAAAAAGGGCAAGGAACTGATGGTAATGAGCCTTTGCCTTTGACGACTTTGACACATGCTTTCTTTGCTGTACTTTAGCAGTACTAACACACTCACCTCACAGCATTTTTCAAATCACCTGTTGTGTTGGTGAGCCTTACCCAGACACCTTTGAAAATGTGGTTCTTAGAGAAGACAGCACACATCTAACAAATTCAGTTATGGAAGACTCACAAGTCAGGAATCTCCACAGGACCCCAGTGTTAGTTTTATGCCCAAAGCATACAAAACTTCAGTCTTAGCTGAGCACCTAACTCCTTTAGGTGTCTGCAAATATCTGTATAAAAAAATGGTATTTGACTGAAGTATGAAATAATTGTTTTAATACATGATAGGGTTGCCCATGATGGGTTAACCTAACCAAATTACTGTATATACAACAAGTGAAGCAAAGCAAACAGTACTTAGAAACACTTATTTGTCTCCCCAAAGGGAACATGAGAGTACTACCTCAAAAGGGCATGGCAACGCTGTGAGTTGAACACCACCCTGATGTCAAAATTTAGTTTTACAAGTTGTATTTCATTTCTCAAAGCTGATTTCACTGAGTATATTAACATGAAAAATGCTTTTGAGATTCTGGGTGAGCACTCTGAACCTTACAGGACTGAGAAATCCACACTGGTTTAAACTTTTACTAGGAAAACCATGGAACCATCATCTCAGGGAACCTCAAACTAGCACCATCACTAAAACCCACCAGGGGGAATAGAGGCCTTTAGCATCCCTGCAGTCATGGGTTTCTTGGTCTCTCTATTTAGACTGCAACCAACAGTGCTTATTACTGTAAACCATGCCAGTACTTGGAAAATGCCATTAGTTCCTTCTTGTCCTGCCTGACAAACGAATGTCAGAGCACAAGCCTTTCAGGGACTTTTGAGGCTGCCTCATTTGAACTTGTTCTATATAGAAGAAAAATCCATCTATTAATCCTCTGAGAAGCTTATTTGTAAGGAGGCATTTAAAATCACAGTGGGAATAAAAATCTGTGTCGTGGCTTGTGTGGTACTGCTGTGTGATAATGAGCTGTACTTGCATCACTTGACATGGTTTCAAGTATATCCCTACCATTCGGGTGCAGACTATGATCGCTGCAGTATCCCTGTGGATAGACAGGGAAATATGTTTACAGGAATCACTAGTTTTACAGTGCAGGTAGAAAAGTCTCATTGTGACAGTGTAACACAACTTAAGAGGTCATCTTGTACTGCATACAAAGAAACCTTGCTCCAAGCCTGAGCTCCTGAATTTGGGTAAGGTGCGTAGATAAACTCTGCCTGAATTCTATGTTGTATGGAGCACAAAGGCTGCTTATTAGGAATGTCAAAGTAAATAAATGCTTCTCTGCACAAATCCCTTCCATTTCCAAAGCTGCTAGAACTCCCCCTCTCTAAGAACTGTAGAGATGCCAGTGGTGAGACATAGCTGGAGCAAAGCTGACTGTTTTTCTTCTCTTTTTCTTAAGTTGTCTGTTTATTTTGCAGTAGGTATCATCGTCTGGAAAAGACTTCACAGGTACAAAGAATTGTAATTTCTTCCCCAGAAAGCTAACACTACCAAAAAAAGGAAAGGGTGGGGTTTTTTTTTGTGAGTAATGAGGAATATTAGAGACAGATCATAAAGCAAAGAAGTCAGACTGATGACAGCTATGGTCTTTAAAATGTTGTGTATCTTCTTTAGTTTTGTTTGGTTTATTACGTAATTTCTTTGCTGTTGCTGATTTTGGCACAATTATTTCAACTAGTCTGTAAATTTTTGTATATTTAGCTCATGACCCTTTGAATATCGGTTGGTTTGTACTTTTCGCAAGTATTGATTTCAGCTAAAAATGCATTCCACCTCCCTCCTCTCATTCTCTTTCTCTCTTGATTTTTCCTGGTGCATTGGGATTGTTTGTGACTCACTGGATAATTTCAGAGGGTGTTTGGGATTTTAAAGCTGCTTTCTGGGCTCAATTACTTCAGCCTTGCAGTGCAGAGTTTTTTATATTTAATAGGATTGTCTTTAAGATATACTGAGTTCCCATCACTTGCAGAGACATCCCACAAATAAAATCCAGCATTTCTGAGAACTGGACAAAACTGTTCTTGGTCTCCTACCAAGCTGTCTAGTTTGGAAAATGTTGGTTTTATGTTTGGCACCCAAAGCTATCTTCTGTGAGACAGGGATGATAATGCTAATATAGCTACATAAAAGTTGTAATGATCTAGAAATCAAAGGAACACTAAATAATATTCATTCATAGGTGGGGCTAAAATCTACTTATTATAGTGATATTCCTCTGTGAACATAAATCAGCTAACATGACACCGATACAGGCTCCATTCAGTCAGTGACTTCAACAACTGCATACCTGGGCTTCTGCTTTGTTGTTTTTATATTGCTTCCTTTAGAAAAGAGACTCACCTTCTAATTTTTTTCTTGCTTACTGATTACATTCATGGTTTTCAATATCTTAGCAAATGGCAAGAACTCAACTGAATAAAAATTAAACCACAGTTACTTCTAGTTCAGTTTGTAGTAGTACCTCTCACTTAGCTTTCAGCTCCACTCAATCCTAAATCCTTGTTCTCTGTATACATTTTTCTCTAAATGTAGTCTGGGTTTGGTTTATGACAAGCACTACTACATGACATTTTTATATGAATCTTGTCATGTGTGAAATATGCATTTTGTAGATGATGACACAAAGATTTGAAATATCTCATAAGGAGAAATGGAAAAATCCTCCTTGCCCGTTCTTCCCTCAAATGAATATAGTGTTTAAAAAGACACTGGGCTGACAGCACAAAAGAATGGAGTTTATTTATCTGTGAGACCTGCCTGGCACCAGCAATGACAGCAGCTTCTTGTTTCTGTGCTGATGCACTTTATTCTGAGGTGAAGTGCCCACGCCTAATGAAGCATTTCATTAGTCACCCTAGACATGGCTTTCTAACATTATTGCTAGAAAAGGTACTGAAGTCTTCCTAGTATGGATGTTTGACCATAGTGAAATTTACACAGATCAAAAATACATTTTCCAAAGTAAATGAAAAACCACTGGGTTGTGGTAAATTGCATTAGCATTAGTGATTTAGGGAAAGAGGATTTTGCGTATCAGAAGCATTTTGCTCATCTGTCAGGCAAATTAACTTTCTCTAGAGCTAAGCCTAACAAACTTTGCTAAAGTAAACTCATGAATAAATAAAACTAGTAAAACTACAGTGGAAAATTCAGTCACTGGAGTATCTCTGGAACAATGCAAACATCAAAAGTTCCCCTATTCAGCCTGAGCTTGAAGAAAAGGTTAAGTACCTGCTCATTTTAGGTATATACTTGACTCCATCGCTGTTCACCAAAGCATCTGCAATTTGCTTGAATCCTGTTACAATCAATGGGAATATTCACATGCTTAGGTACAAACTCTAGTACTTTGGTGGGCCTTAGAGTGGGTCTTAGTGGAGTGTGGCCCCTGAGAGGAATATACCATGTAACAATTTGATTTTGCAAAAATCTTGACTATAAAATTTGAAATTTTAAACCTAAAAGAGAGAAGGAAAATTCAGTTTATTTTGTGAATTTGTTTAACAGCTAGAAGGTCACATCCTGGGGAAAAAAATCATCACCCCTTCAGTGGTCTGGATGATTTGATTTTCTTTATTATTGGTGATGCACTGGAGTGTTAAATGAAAAACCCACTGCTGGAGGCAAGAGGGAGAAACTCTTGTCTGGGGGAGAGGAGGAGAGGCAAACTCTTTAATTATACCAGAAATGGCTCCCAAGGAAGAACTGGCCAAAGAGGTGTTCTGTGCAGTACACTGAACTTGTTTAAGAAGGTTACAATTCAAAACATGACTCTTTTATCACCACCAGTATTGATTGTTTATCAAGCCCAGAGACCCTGTGGCCATCTATAATAAGACAGTCTGAGGTCATTGTTTTCCAACTGTCTTTCTATCCATTTTTGAAACTTTATAGATGCTGTACTATTCTTCACAGAAAACCAGATGGGCAGCATCTCAAGTGCCCACATCATGTTCTCCACCCATTTCCATCCTCTCACATCCATACGCAGAGCATCACAGCATTTGTGACTTCAGAGTCTCTAATTTCTGAAAACAATACAGAGTTATCTGTATGTGTATATGCATATGTACGTGTATATAGTGTGTGTGTATTTATGTTTGACCATACAATGTGTGTGTGTATATATATATATTTATATATGTTGGGTGGGTGGGTGTGTGCGTGCATCCTCCTTATTGCTGGCAAGATATAAATTGGTCAGGAGACCCACTTGCTGTCACTAGCTGAGTGACAGCTCCCTTCACGCATAGAACTTTGCTGCTCTAAAAACCAGTGTCACCAGCTCTGTGTACCATGGTTTACATCCCTGACATGACACAGTAAACCTTCTGGACACAGTGCCTCGAGGGCGCGTGGCAAGGTATCTTCTCAAACATTGAGAAGCTCCTGAACACAGAATGGCCCAGAAGCATCCATGTCTGCATCTTTCCTGTGTTGCAGGCAGTGAAGCGATCCTGCCTGAGGAATGCTGACATGGGAAACAAGCACAGTGGCAGGAAGTACATCAGCTGTAACTCTGTAGTATTTTACAGTTCACTGCCCCTAGATTGGGTACTGTCATTAGTTTTGATCTAAAGAATGAACAGAGTGACAGAATGTACCTAGATTACTTACAGATTTTTAGCACTGGGGTTTTTTTTTTTGTAATCTGGGGTTGCTCCACATAGTTAATTTGGATCAAATATTTGTTAGTTTTAATTGAGAAGAATACTTTTGAGATGTTTGTATGGATACTTGTTTTACTTTATTCCCTGCAGTCCAAAACCATGAAGTTGCAAGTACACTATCTTCCACTGAAAAAGAGTGGATGAGGTAAGTTTTCTCCCTTTTTACCTACCCTCTTTCGTTTATGTCTTACCACTGATAGGAATAATACCATTTATTAATTCACTCAATTCTATTTTGGTTATACTGGAATCATCTTATGTGATAAAGACACTATGTGTAAACACTGATGGTATTTTATTGGATACTCATAACAATTTAATTGTAAAAAATAATTGCCAGAATTTGTGATATGATTTCCACATGTGTTCAAGTGGCAGAAGGACTGCACTCTACACAGACACTTTGACATTCAACTCCTATTTAAGTACCAACTCCTATTCAAGCTGATAAGGAAATGACACACAGAGGGAAGCTACATGGAGATAGTGGCTTCAGCCCTTTCTGCTAAGCACTGGGTCAGAGATGGGTTGCACCTGTGTGACTTGGAGCTTTCATTGCAGTGTAATCTTGTATCTGCTGCTAAAGACTATAGAGGTTTACCCAACAAGATTGGGTGTTAGGGTTGGACAACTGGCTATCTATTCTTCTTTTACAATAAAGAAGCAGACAATGGCGACACAAACCCAGCTTTTCTATTATAGCCTAGAGATTGAAGCCTTTTCCAAAGAAACAAACTTACGTTTCCTGAGCATGAGATTATTGATACAAACAGTCTGTCTTGCCAAGATGGCACTCTACTAAGAAGGCCAGAAAACTCATGCACTGTGTGCTTGCCACTATGGGGAAATTTCTAGACCCTAATGACAAACAAGCTTGAAGGATACTGTGGTTTAACCCTGCCAGGCAGCTAAGCCACTCACAGCTGCTCGACAGGGAACAGAATCAGAAGGGCAAAAGTGAGAAACTAGTGGGTTGAGGTAAAGACAGTTTAATAGGTAAAGCAAAGCTGCACACACAAGCAAAGCAAAATAAGGAATTCATTCACTACATTCCATTGGCAGCCAGAAAAACTGGCAGGAAAGCAGGACTCCATCATGCATAACGGTGACTTGGGAAGACAAATGCCATAACTCCAGATGTCCCCTCCTCCTCCTTCCTGACAGCTTTCATTGCTGAGCATGAGGTCATATCATATGGGATATCCTTTAGATCAGGTGGGGCCAGCTGTCCCAGCTGGGTCCCCTCCCAGCTTCTTGTGCACCCCCAGCCTGCTTGCTGGTAGGGTGGTGTGACAAGCAGAAAAGGCCTTCATGCTGTACAAGCACTGCTCAGCAATAGCTGAAACATCTCTGTATTATCAACACTGTTTTGATCACAAATTGAAAATATAGCACCATACAAGCTACTGTAAAGAAAATTAAACCTATCCATGCCAAAACTGGTACAAAGGCACAGGAGTCCCTAGTCTAGAGATGAGAACAACGACTTCAGATGGGTCAAGTTTCATCTGCCTCTGTCCAAGACTGCTTGTGCATTAATGAGTTGCTGGATGAATCATATAAGAATTTTGGGAGGAGGGATTAGCACTTGCTCACCAGTATTTTTTCTTCCTCCTGGAATCATGACTTTTGAGTTGCCTTCTTTACAATGGGCCAAATTCAAAGGTGCCTGTTCTGGAGTCAATACAATGTAGTTATGCCATAAAACTGTAATTTCTTTATTTATTAGGAGTGGAATTCTGATAGGTCTCAGGATCCTGGAATACTAACTGTGCTGCCTTGAATTGTGCTTTGCAATTGCGGTGGACAATTCATACAAATCTGTTGGATAATTAGTTAAATCAATATTCTTCCCCTTTTCATTTGCAGTCTTCATGCTTGTGGTTCACAGCTGGTTTAGCTGAGTCACATTTTACTTTTCTGCTTTTTGTGATCAGTTATGAAACTTGGAATGAGTATTCGCATTGCAGCTCATTGCGCAATGCAAATTTCCTTGTATGTGTTAACATTAAAAATGGACATGCTGTTTTTCCAAAGCAGCATTAGTTATATCAAGTAAAATGAGTCACTAGGCTTAAAACAGAAGTTTTGCCTTCTGAAGACATTCTCCCTTACAAGAATTTTCAGAATGTGTCCATGAAACCTCCTGGTGCCAAATTGGATTTTGGATGCAGCAATGTTTTCTACCCAAAATGACAACATTTCATGGAAAACTTTTTTTCCTTCCCTTTGGTTCTCAGCCAGAATGCTTTAGCTTCTAAAATTACTTGTGATGAACAGTAACAGTCTGGGTGGTGTGTTCTTAGCTGCATGGTATGTTCCTTCAATAAAAGCCACTCGGATGGAAGCCTTCTGCAGGTGGACAGGGCCTGGCTGGGGAGAGAAGACTTCTGGGGCTACCAGTGAAAGGAACTTGGAGATGGCCACTCTGTTCCAGCAACTGGGACACTTAAGCAGACATCTAGGTCTCTGACGTGATGGAGAGAGAAACTTTCAAAGACTAAGAGGGGAGAGTATAGAGTCTCTGCAACTCAGAAAGCCACTGATTTGGCTAAAAGCAAGCCTGAGAGCAAAGATCTACCCTGCAGGTACGCAGCCTGCAAGGCAGAAAGCAGTTTACAAGCTTATTTGTATTTTGGTTTTCCCTAGACAGACTGTTCTGAACGTTCTGACTGACAGAGGTCCCATTGCACAGCGTTTGGTCTGTTCTAAATATGATGTTTAAAAACTACTGAGAGTGGGCAAGTGTTTTGCATCAGATGCTGGTGATAATGGCTCTGTCTAACAACCTCTGCTTGTTCAGCAAAAGTGCTTTGTTCTTCCCTAATTTGCTGGCAATTCATGATCCTGTAACTACAGCAACTGTGTAGTACACCAAGGTAAACTAGAGCAGTACAACCACCACCTAGTAGTACACATGGATTACTGACCACCACCACCCCAGCCCTGTACCAGCATGGAGAGTCTGGTGCAAAAGTCTGAATGGTAAACAGTTGTTGTCTTGTTTTACAGATAGTGTGAACAATCCTTTGTAATCTATGAATAACATGGTTGTATACTTTCTCTTCTTTAAAAATGCTCATTTCCTATCAGTCCATAATTCGTTTTGACACCAGACATAACAGATTTGGTTTCTGTTATCTCTAAGCATGCAGTGAATGTACTATTCAAATGTGCAGGCAGCATGAGCTCAGACATTCAAGATTCTTCTTGGTCTTTTTTAGACTAACCGTCAAGCGTCAAATTCAAGTGTAAATCAATACAGAAATGCCATCAGTGTTGGGAACCAGGATTTTAATCTAGCCTTTCCTCCATAAAATTCAAAGGTGCTTCCTGTTCTGCAGTTTTAAAAGTCTCTAGTTTACTTGCTTAGTTTTCGTACCACATTTTAAAAGCACACATCTCAGTAAGACATGAAGAGCTTGAGCCTCCTGGCTATATGGATAGCTGGTGATGATGGTGTCAGCACAGCTACACCATGAGCAATGGGATGAGTCAGTAAGTTCCCATGCTTCTGCAAAGATAAATGGTCTATACTTCACACTACAGCCAGACAAAAGGGGTTACTACTACTACTACCTGGGATAACTTTCCTCACAAATTTATTTTGCATGCAGCCACGGAGGAAACTGTATTTTTCTAACGGAATATGGCTTTTTTGGCTTAATTGTGTTTGACTGCTCCATGTTCCAGATGAGAAATTGGGTAGTGGTCACATGTTGTTTCTTATGCATTGTTTGCAATTAATAATGCTGTTCCTAAGTGACATGTAGTTTATTTGCTTTTTGTGTTGTAACTATAAGAAATGCAGGTTGCTTGTGAGGGGTGTTGGTGTTAACGTAAGTGGACAAGGACAACATTTTAATTCATGGCAGTACAGCTGTTTCTTGTCTAAATTGGGCTTACAGACTGGTGGAAGGAATGTTAAAAATATATTGCTCACTGGTTTCAGAAGTTTTATGTTGGAGTGCACATTAGGGAAAAGTCCTTGTAATTTCTTGAAATTGTCAGTACTTGAAATTTCTCCAGCCCATCCCAGTCAGTTCCTTGGTTTGTGTGTTTGTTTTTCTTTGCTTTAAGAAAACCACAAAGACCTTACACCAGCCTGCACAAGAAAAATGGCTTCAACATTGCCACTTCAATAGTGCTGGGAAAGAGGAATCTGTGTTCTCTGAAGAGCTGGATCTCTTTCCTTCTTCCTGAATTGAAAGAGGACTCTCTGCATCATTGTATTTCTTTTACAGATTACTTAACAGACATAGATAAAATGCTTCACTTTCCAGTCGAGGTGCAGAGCCTTTTGTATTCTGCTGCCCTTCTCCCTGCTCCAAAGATTTACTTTGATAACAGAAGAGTGGCCCATCTTTGTACTGCGAGGCTCCTGGCCTCCCAAAGCAAAAGCAAGCTTGCCTCCCTGAGACCCAGTGTTCCCCAAATGGTCTTTTTTTTCACCAGACTGGTTCTGAGATTAACACTCCACTCAAACAAACAGTCCTGGTATTTGAACATCATAGCTGTTATTTCATCTTTATTCCATTCCTCTTTTTTTCTTAGTAATCCAGCAGGGCTATGATCCTGGTTTAATACCCTGTAGGTACTCTGCATCTGATCACAATAGCAATGTAGGCATACACACGCCACAGTACCTTTCACACTGTTGAATGTCACACATTAAAACCAGCACACTGCTGTGTCGCTTCCTTTTTAGCATTCACACAATTTAAATGTTTACTTCACTACAGTGGCAGCATCATAACTCCACATTTTAGCATTCGCAGCTTCCAAATTTTTTTCCGTCAATGAATAAGTTGGATAAATTAATCTCTGCTGAGATAGATGATGACACATTGGTGCCTTCACTGCTGGTGTGTAGGTTTGTGGCAACCTGAATGCTCTTTTCATTTCATTTTCTTTTTACAGACAGCAGAGGTGCAAGAGAGGAAGGGGTTTCTTTTCTTGCAAAATAGTCTTTTTTCAGACCGTTTAGATTTAGGCAGAGTTAAAATCCCTGACTGCCTGCTAGTGAATTTGTTTACTGAACTCAGCTGAACGTCTCAGCCCTATTGTTTTTCTGAGAGCCTAGATTGCATCTGCCTGGCAAAGGCTGGACATGGTTTTATATATAAACTGTAAGATTTGGATTTTGAATCCACTCATTTTGTAGGCATATAGATTCAGTAGTAACTTTCTCTTCCTGTGTGGAAGGTCCCCCAACCTTGTTTTGCATGTACTTGGCTAAAGGACAGAGAGAGGCTGGTCACTTCTTCTTTATGGCTATCTTAAATAATGTCAGATGGCTAGTTTTTGCTTCCTGTATGATCCCATGTATGGACATCACCCTCTGGAGGGAGAGAGAAGAGGGGTTGTACCTTTCTCTTCCACAGGTGCTTTTTGTGCAGTGGGTACTGAACACAGACACTACCAACGGCTAGGCTCAAAGTGATTATTTTTTTTTCTCCCCAAAAGTACCTACGGAAACAGAACGAAGATTAAATCTTGGTTTGTGCCTCACTGGATAGATGGCAGAGCAGCATTTCCTCAGACAGGTGACTCTAGTGCTGCAGCATGACAAACACTGAAGAGCTACTCCAGCAGCTCCCACGTCCATCGAATTCCTCACACCCAAGGTCACAGCTTTGTTACAAACACTTGAGTTTTGCTTTCAATCCATTTTCATCATTACAGTTCTCATCTTTGACCTACCTCTCCTCAGTGTACCTGTCTTGCAGGCATGCCATGTGGTGACTCATATGTTTTTTCATTTTTGATACACATATGCAAATATGTGTGACTGGGCAGCATGAGAAAAATACCTCTGGAGAGCAGAAGAGACTGGGTTTTTTAAGCTTTCATGGTTTCTTCTTTTACGCATGAGGCATGATTTTCTGCAGATTTTTGCAGAAAGATTAGTTGTGAGTCCCTGGTAGTGGGGATGCTGTGGTGTGAGGAAGTCTCATGAGAACATAACTTCCACAAACATCATGAAGCATATTGGCAATACAAACAACGAGAGCAATATTCAAGGCATGTAGGGTTAATTCTGCATTCCACTATTCCCCTTTTATGTGACTGGAAGAACTCACTCGTGAATTGAGCTCCACTACCTCATATGTAAGAAAGATACAGTATCTTAATTTAATCTATTTTTTTACTGTAATCCCTTTAGCGCAGGGACTGTCCCTAGCTCTGTATTTGTTATGTGGCTAGTACAATCAGGAGTTCTGATTTTTAGATTGGCCTTGCGCATTTCATAAAAGTACCCACTAATCATTTTTCCACTGTGGAGGAGGAAGCCATCAAGTGAAGCTTCAAAACCAGTGAGCTGTTGTCTAAGAACAGAGCACGTATTGGGTGCCCAGGTGTCTTCATATTTGGCATCTGTGACTAAAAACCACTGCCTTCTCCCTCCAGAGCATGACTGCATCTACTATTAATATACTCTGGTTTTTCCTTTTTCCTTTTTTGGGGGGAGGGGTGGGGGCTGGTACTTACATGCTGATACACTATCATTTCCCGAAATAACATTAAAATTATCTATCAGATTAGCATCAAACTACATGGTTACTAACTTGAGGCCAGATTTCCTTTTCTTTCACTGTAACAATTTATACTGTATCTGTACTTAGGGCTCGGTATTCCTAATGCAGAATAAACACCTGTAAAACTCTTATTGACTTCAGTCTTTTGCCAGCCTGAAGAACTCCAGATATATCCCAAAACTTGCGTATTTGTCAGCTGAGGTACTTTGTTGCATCCATCTGCTCTTGCAGGAATGTGGCAGTATTGATACCAGATGATACACAAAAAAGGTGCACTTTTTTACATTGTATAGAATTAACATGCACTTAAATGTTCCTTAAAAGACCATCAAACATGCTGTAAGAAGCCCCAAAATGTGACACAGATAACATTTTTTTAGAGTGCACCTGTTCTGAATTGCAGGTACACAAAACAATGCATAATAAAACAATTCTAAGAAGTTTATTATGAAGACAGCTTGCCAAATAATTTTCTTCCACAGATAAGTTGTCAATTAGAGCAAGATAAAATATGATGGTACTGTGAATGCTTGTCTTAGAAGCTATGCGAATGCTTTGTCTGAATTTGTCCCTGCCCCTGCATACATTCAGCTAGGAAGAGATGCCACGACAATAGCTGTATTTTAGCCAGTTTCTTCTACTGTCTTGCCTATATAGAAGAGGGCTACATTCTTCTCACCCATATACACATTGCATTTGCCCATGAAAAGAATGGGACTTGTCAAGTACTTGGATGTCTTCTCAAGTATCCAGGTGTAGATGGTTAAGAACAAATGACAGAATGGAATCTAGATGGATTTGGGTACCGAAGTGCTTTAATCACAGATACATGCAATTTTATGAATTACACAACCTCCCCATCCCACAGGAGAAATGGTGTAGACCCAGAGGAAGGCTGGGTGTGGTGGGTCCTGCCATACTATGCACAGTCCTGGTGCAGGATCCTGGGCTCTTTTCTGCTTCCTGGGTTCCCCGAGGTTGGAGACGTGTTCTCAGACCTTGGTGAAGGGTTATGGGGCATCCCTCTCTGGACCATTTTTCAGAAACTCTCAGTTACTACAGTATTCTTATGTGCTGTTAGCTTTAGGGCTGGGTAGAGAATGTCTTGATGATGCTTAGGCTGTGTGACTTGAATGGATGTTTTATTTGTCATCGCCACAGTCTGTACACCTCTGGACTCTCTTGCACTTCTTGATCCTTTTTTTGTTTGTTTTCTTGTTCATCTACTTCCTTGAGCACACCAAAACTATTCTGTTGTTTAGGATAGGCTGTGTTTGTGCCTACTTCTACTACTACATACAGAAAAAAAACCCAGTTAAAATTCACAAGCTTATATTAATAGCTATGCTAACTCTTCCCAGTTTATGCTAGCTGCTGCACAAGGTTATAACTAGATACTCTAATGAGATGATAGATCAGACTTGCAACCAAATAAAATATGCTCTGCTCATAAAGTAAGTGCAGATGGATAAAAATAAGTTGTGATTATTTATTTCTATTTCTTTGTGAATAGCTTTTCTGGGTGGTCACCTCTCCATCTACAATTATGCATTTGGCATATTTGCAACCATATATGTTGCATATACATCTACTCTGGGCACTTGCTAGACCATCTCACTAGCTGCAAGTTTTGTTCTCACAGTTAATGTGCACTAAAGTAGTCAGAGTGGTGGTGATCATTGTTTACAGTAAATTTATAGACCTTCAAGCCCCACAAAACCAACGTATTTTCAGCAAAACAGACGTGAAAAAACTCCTCATAAATTCACATGAACAAAAGACTGTTATCTGAGAGGATGTTAATTTCTTTAATTGGGTATATAAGTGTTTCATGGTGTTATCAATTTTCTCACCTTCTTCTCTATCATGAAATCTAATCAGCTCACTTTTTTCTAATGTTTACACTTTTTACTATAAATAGAAAGTCCTCATTAATGGGAACCCATTTTTTTCTTCTGAGTTGTGGAGGTGCATGGCAGTCAAGTCTTAGTTTAAAGTCTTCATTGCTAGGTCCATACAGGTATCTTACTGACAATAAGGTTAAATCAGAGCTTATCTATAACATTAGCATGAAAATACAGATCCTATTCATCTAAGGCAGAATGTTTGGAAAAAAAGCCTCTAAGGATGCCTCAGAATATAGTCAGACATCTTTATTAACACATAATAGAGTCACCAGGTTTGTTCTGTGACGGAAGATGGTTTATTCAAGCAGTCATGTAGCTTTATTACCCTCACTCATATGCTTCCATACTTCTAAATCCTTGGCCTGCTCCTTAGCTCATATTGTAGCTGCTGTCGAAGCTCTGGTTCTGTGAAGGCAATTTCCCTGTCAGGGCCTATCGCACCTGGAGACCTTGATCCTCTGTAGGTCTTTCTCATGATCAAGATTTCAAATCAGCTACAGTTTAACACTGGCCCTTCCAGCTGGAAGGACTGCTCTAATGATTATGCTCTGTCATTAGTCTGGAGCAAGGCAGCTGATATTAAGCACCATGTACATGTCTGGAGTTCTGTAAGGGGTGGATGATGGTACCATCAGGATGTAATGACAAAGAAATAACTATTGTTTTTGTAGTCTATTTTGGGTGTGTTTTTTATTTGTCTTCCTAATCTGTATTAAAAATTATTTGGGAGCAAGAACAGGGTAACAGTAAACGTATCAGCAAGGAATTCAATGAGATGTAGCAAATTATTTCATTACACATGACTGGGTGATTAAATTGATAAAATACCAGGCTTGGCCTTAGAATATAGAAGTTAGTCTGAATATATATGCAAGCCTGAGGGGTGGTGTTCATTATCTTTTAGTTTTAAGTGTTGTTTATGTGAATTGTAGAAATAACATAGTGACATCTTTGCACATATGTTGAGTGGTTGTGAATTTTTTATTATTTTGTAGGGAGGGAATTACCATATTATGAGTACTCTCACATGTATGTGGCCTTGAACAATAATTTTTCCCTATTTCTTTGCTATTGACATAATGTCTTTTAAGCTTGTGCTATTTTTATTATATATATATTACAGTTTCTGTCATATAGAAAAGACCTACTCACAAAGTAAGCACATGCTTCATCGGACTGGCACAGTCGATGTTAAAAGTCAAAATATTTTCTCCTGTTTTGTAACATTTGCAAAAAAATATATGATGACACAAATTGTTCAAGCTTCCCATTAAGTAAGTACCATTCTGCTTGCTACAAATGAACTGATACTTCTGGTCTGATGAAACTACGAGAAAAATTTATTCTCAGTGAAGAATGAAGTTAATGCAAGGAGTGTTTGCTGAGAATATTTGATGTACTGCAAAATGTACTGCATTCAGGGTTCATGTTAGCAGCTACTCAGAATCTTCCTTTCTTCTTGCATGAGAGTCCTGACAGTTGAAATATTTTGCATATAAAATGTAAATTCTATTATATTAAATAATGTGGACCAAATGCTGCGGTCCATTAGGCCAGAGAAAGAAAGTGTAAGCAATTTAATTTTCACAGAATTCTTTGGGACTTATGCTCATATTAATTAGATGGGATTTAGTCACTCAAGATACAGCACAAATTTTGTAATGTATTAACATTTTTTCCAAACTGCCAGTTTTACTCTCATTTGACTAGTTTAAAAAAATAATATTATAAAATCAACCCTTAATTTATTATAATATAACCAAGGATTCTTATTTCTTTATGTCTGGGAATTTTGCTTGTTTACTCAGAGCAAAAACAATCTATGTCAATACACCTACAAAGAACTAAAAGCTCATTTTCACTCGGTAATTCTAAGTGAACAGGAGAGAGAAAGTGGCAGAGCTTTTACATAGCCACCTTCACTGAACAGTGTTTCTGATACCAAAGTATTGTTCTGCAGGATTCTAAGGAAATACCTCTTCAGCATTCAAGATAACTTGTAGACTTATTAAAGAGCAGTAGTATAGTTCAGTTGTCTGTTACCTTTACAACTATAAATGGTAAAAGATGTATTTGTTTGTATTATTGGAGAACCCATTGAATGGATTACACATTTATGGATAAATCTCTCTTCATTCTTGGAGTACCTTGGAATAAGGTAATGCATCTAACCGTTCAAATAAGAGTTGTTAATTGTACATATTTGAACTGCCTGTCTGTGTTATAAGGCTCAGTGCCATACTTAGTTAAAATCCAAATTCTGTCTCCTTGCAGGAGGCTACACGTCTGTGTGAGGGCTTAAATCACTACTCTTAGACCTACAATAAATGGACTTCACTGAATAAGAAGATTAAATTCTTTTCCTGTACCACAAGACTAGAGTTTGTATATGCTAACCAAACACCATCCTAGGTCACAGAGCTGCTAATCCAACTTTTTAAACAGGCAGAGATGATCATGCTCAGCATTAGCTGTGCTTTGGAATGGTGGCTGTTGCATCCATGTTTTAATGACCACCAGAAATTAGTCAAAGACACTACAGGATCACAAATGGAGAGCAAAAAGAAGAGCACTGTGGAGTCTGGTTAGTGTAGGTGCTAGCCTTCCTAAGGTCACTCCAAAACTGAATGAGACTCTTAACAGGCTTGTGAAAGGCATCCTGCCAAACCTTGGCCCAGTCTATATACTGCAGGCTAGAACAAGGAATTCCACTAAAATTCCTTCTGCATCTCCTTTGAATGTGGTACAAAACCTTTTGCTACATGTTGGTGAAAGGTGCGTTGTTCTGAATTTTGAATCTTTTATGATGTTTTTGTTATGGAATGCCTGTTGCTGGTTATCATATAACTGAATGGTGTCAACATGACAAAGTAAAATGAAATTTGAATGTATCTTAACCCAAGTGAAAATTTCTAATAAAAGAATTACACTTTAACAACTTCAATTTCTAAAATTAAATATTTCTCCTTAATTCTCAGCCATCTACAGTTGTTCTTACAAAGTAAGGCATACCAATGGTTCAGGATTAACCAGTAAATCACCCCTCCACTTTTCTTTTTTTCTTTTTTTTAGGAAACACTGGTGGTCAGAACAGTAAATGCAAAGAACCCAAAAAACCTCTCTTCTCTCCACTTTTTTGTTTATCTTGCAGCTTGAACAATACCAGCCTCCATTCAGTCTTTCCTTTTCCTTACTATATCTTTTTCAGTCTTTGTCTTCAGTTCCATTACGATTTGTTGCCTGATCTCATGTTCAGCTCTCCCTCTTCAGTCACCTGTCCCTTGTCCCTTTACGTTTTATTTTTTTCTGATCTGTCCTGTGGTTCTGCTCCTTTGTGATGTCTAAAGGAACTTATGGTAGAACATCCTTTGACGGGTTTTTTATTTTATTCTTATCTAATTATGGATATTATTTTTAAGCTTTACATAGAAACATGTTTGGTTAGTTATATTTTATGAGCTGAAAGAAGAAAAATCACTTTACAGCATGCTGTGTGAACAGAACAAAGGAACAGTTGCAAAGATGAATGTACCAAAGGCTCTTCATAAGCACCTCTTCAAAGTCAGTTTCTCAGACAGCCCAACAGGATGTCCGAACTCAATCAAAACATGTTCAGGCTGCATGGTTGACATTTCAACACTAAAAAGAGCTTACCCTAGTTTTAACACACAGAAAATGGATTATGTCATATCACCAATGGAACATGGAGCTGAGTGAGAGTTTGATTACATGCTATTATAAATCTGGTAGTGAACTGACTTTCAAGTCAATACTGATGGGCAAATTAGTAATTCTTAGCCAAAGGCATGAGAGCTGCTAACACAGAAAGAGCATGTTTCTTAACTAGTTCTACTTTCTTATGTATAAGACTCTTAGAAATAAGATGTTTTCATTAGATAAAATTACCCCATTTTCTGTGAGAGGCAATAAATACTACCTCATGAGTAAATCATGGGTTTATAACAACTTGTCATATTGTTATAATTGTCATATTGTCACTCTGCAGTGATGAAGCACTGAAGGAATGCCTGAATTTTGCCAATGTTAAATATTAGAGTTGAATTTCTTTCTGTATAACGCATTTAGCAATGTGAGGGCTCCTTTTATATTCTAGGCAACTCCCAGACCTTCTGCTCCCCTGTTCATCAAAGCGTGGAGGACTGGAGAGGATACCTGCCTATGCCTCAGAGGTTTCAGAGGAACTGAACAGTAGTGATGTTGGAAGGCTTAATAATCATTCTGCTCCTCATTCTGTCTGTAAGTAGCCTCACATCCATGGCTAGCCACTGATCAGTCTGATAATGATAAATGTCAGCCAAGAGAATAAACAGTAGGAGTATGCTGCATCTCTCACAGGCAAATCTCACTGCTGAAATGCTTTGCTGATGTCCTTTCAAAAGCATGGCATTCCACAGGGAAGACTTCAGTGCTAAATCCAACTAAAATACTTATGGGAAACTAAAACAAACACCATGCATGCAGGTGTTTGTGATCAGCAACTTTGCGAGATCTGCTCGTGTGCATGAGCTGAAAACCTGGAAGGCACGAAACCAGAAGCTACTGAAGGCATAGACTCAAAGCAGAGCTACTAATAAAAGAGATTGGAAAAAGAAAGAAAATTGGAAATAAGATCTTCTTGGTAAAAGCAGTTGTTTTAAACTGGAATTCTATAGAGTCTTTAGCTGTAAATGTTTTATAATGTTATATCCTGGTTGTATCTCCTTACTGTTTTTCCCCTCTATCTTCCCCTATCTGCACACACACACATCATTGCTTGCAGTGACATAGACATGGGACTGCTACTGGGCAGGAGCTGTTTAAATCAGTTGTTAACAAGGGACTAAGTGACAAATCAGAAAAAGAATTATGGGGAAGAGATACATGCTTGTTCAGAAAATTGAGAAACCCAAGCAAATAAAAATCTCCAGGTGTGGAGTTCGCCTACACAGATTTGAAGGGTCTGTTTGGAAGGTCACCTTGTGAATGTGAAGCACCTTTAGAATTTGGTTTTTCAGCTGTTGTGACTCAGGAAAAGCATGGTCTTCGCTTGGACAAAATATTTGTAAAATATAAGACACTTTAAAACCTGAATGTTCAGCATAACCTTTAGATTCAACTGAGCTCTGAACTAAAGATAAAGCCACTAGCACTTCCCTCAGTGCATGCATTGAAAAAACACTGCATTAGAGAGTTCACTTAGAAAAAAACATTTTTCAACAATGTTTGTTTATGAATAGTCAAGCTGTGATTTATATTTACTTCAGTGACAGCTATTTGAGTCATCCTATTATCCTACAAAGAGGTTTAAAATGGTCTAATACAATGTTTTGGAATTGGTTAAATGGTATGTTGTACACAGTAAGTTCTGATGGAATGTTTTCACTGCACCTTAATTAACATTTAGATTTGAAATGTGCAGGATGCAATCTAAAGATCTTATGCCATTTAAAGGAATACAGAATAAGATTACTAGAGAATTTATACAACCGGGATTGG
Source organism: Ibycter americanus (assembly GCA_035590275.1). Taxonomy (NCBI): domain Eukaryota; kingdom Metazoa; phylum Chordata; class Aves; order Falconiformes; family Falconidae; genus Ibycter; species Ibycter americanus. The sequence continues at coordinate 84,476,045 of JAVJGI010000014.1, forward strand.
ATTGGATCTTTCTGAAAAGCATGAAGTGCAAATATTTTAATTTTTGAGCAGTACAGGGATGAACATAGAGTTCTTTCAGCATTCCTTTATGATAAGAAAGGACACCTCTTGTCCTTCACAAGGCAGCAAAACTTACTTCCTGTAAGTAATTTTGGAGAATGTATTTATGGCTAGTAGATGTAGGAAGTTTGCAACCAGTTGTAATTCTCAAGACTGCAAATCTGTTCCCCTTTCAGACATTTGTATTTGGCTACAACTTGCATGACAGTAGGAAAAAAAAAAGAAGTATTAATTGATTCTATATATCTTAGCTCTTTTTTAAATTTTATTTGAATGTTCTGTGATTTCCTCTAGTCACTGACCTCTTCACTTTTGAACCTAACCCAGCAAAGAAATGGGGCATATACATAACTCCAGCTGATGCCAATCAAAAACATGACCTATATTTAGTAATTAGTGCCTACTTTGATATAAAGCTGCATGAAACTCAAGTTTTCAGTAAGATTTATTTACAATCTAAATGCATCAAAATACCCCCCAGATATTTTTTAGCCATTTTATCTATCTCTGCTTAAGCATTGCATGTCATAGAGAAGGGGAGGAAGGGAGTCATTTGTATGTGAGGGCAGCTCCATGGCCCCACGATATTCTAGGGCAAACCTTGACACATTATCTGTTTTTGCATAACTCTTCAGTGTGAGGACTCTGTTTTGTTTGTTATAATGATATCAGCACTTCTGAACAGCTCTTGTCTTTCCACAGGGACCAGCTAAATATGTACTGTAGGTCTGGCTCAGAATTCCTATAACCACAAAATGATTTTGTCCTGGTACAGCTCAGCACGATCATTCAGTGTGGTTGCAATGATTGACTCTTGTTTTGTTTTTCAGTCTCTGGAGGGAGGAGTAAGAAGACTGCATTTTGGCACTTCACTGTAGATGCAGTCATCCAACAAGCTCCAGACAAAAACAAACTGATTTTTTTTCCAAAGGTATAAAGATTGTAATGGCTGTACATTTTCATTATTTTAATAGTATTAATACCACCATTAATATTTAAAATAGCTTAATGGAATTTTTTTTTTTTTACTTGTACAATAAAAGAACAGTGTATGCAAATATCTGCAATCTTGGAGAACATTAATAATTATCATGCAACATATGACACACCAAGGAGTTAATATTGAAAGACCGTCAACCACATCAAATGTGGAGCATATTAATGGGTTCCCCTCTGAATACAGTAAACCAATGCACAGGAATCGGGGAGACTAAAAGAATCATGAAGGGCCATGGCAACAGAAGTTTGAGCATGGAACATGGAGCTGTGCATAAATGTAAAAAAATGTAAATGAGATTTCTTTGAGTTACTTGCTATACGAGCTCATCTAAAGCAAAAGACCTGTCTCAGGAGAAATATGAGAAGATTTTTATGTCATGTGGAATATATTTATCCATACTAATTTAGAGAAAGAAATCATAAGTATCTCTAAATTTTCATACCAGTAACTGCCATCTTCCTTTCTATCCTATTCAAAATAAATACATAATTTCCTGAATGTATGTCCAAAATATTCTGGGAAATTAATGGTCAGCTGCAAATGAAACAATGGAAAACAGCAAATTCCAGTTTTAACTGAACACCTTTTGACTTATTTTAAAGTAAAAGCACTCTCTATATTTCTGTTTATAGCTTAAGTTTACAATTTGAGTATCGTGTTCTTTTCTGACACCATAACATTTTAAACACAGATGAAAGTAATTCAGACACTTCTCTGTAAACCTGAGGTCAGGTATGTGTTCAGCACAAATGATATTTTTCCAACAGAGAACTTAACAACAGCACTTCCCAACACCTTCTTCCTTCGTCCCCACTCTGGAGCTACAAACAAGTGGCCTCTTCATCATTCACAGGAAGTCTTGTCAGGTCAGGGTTTCTGTGATGTCTGCTTTCCTTCCTCAGTATGTTCAAGTCTTTACGTAAAATGATTTCAGAGGTCCACGGTGCCCTACTTGATCCCCTTTTTTTAACTGAGAGCCACCAGAATCATTTCTATTTCAGTCTCTTTGGGTCTTTTGGTGTTGTCTGGCAGGGGTGTGTGTGTATGTGTGTGTCCCCCCTTCGCACTGTGGAAAGGGCTTTTACTGTTAGGAGTTTAAACACTTACTTCTCTATCAGGAAACTGACAGAAACAGCATCCTGTGGAGACATCATCCACAATTAAATATTGTCTTGAGTGTAATAGGATTTGATGACTAGAGCCTTATAATTAACTGAAGTTAGGAATTAAGTGGAGTAGAGTCACTTTAGGTACCCTACATATTCAGTAGACTGAAAGAAGGGAAATAGGTGAGCATGATTCTCCCTTCTTGTGGGAGGATTAGTCTTCTACCTGTAGTGCTTCTCAGAAATCTATAGAATCAGGTGCGTTTAATCGGGTCCACTACTGTCAGAATTATTCTCAGTATTATTACTGGGGATAACTAGTTTAACTGCTAGAAAATTATGAATTGTCTCTGCATTAAGCAGTGCATTTCTATGAGAATTTTTGATTTGCTGTGCCAGGCAAAATGGATGCCATTTTCTTTTAAGCTGAATATATTATGGGTAATTAAACTAATGAAAGTTAATTTGGTATAACATGAAGCCAACTTGATAATAAAAGAACTCATTTATTTCAAAATCTGTGATTCCAAAGAAGGGATGAAATATGCTTTTAATATAAAACAATATTTCAATTAAAGTGCTCAAATACTGTAGCTATACACCTCTGAAAATTCTGAGCATTTTAGTATGGATGGTGCCCGTACTCAATTTGTTTCCCCTATGTGGTGTCTTCTGCACTCTCCAGCCTCACTGGTGTCTTTCCCTGGTTTCTGATGCCCATCAAGTCCACATCATGAATTCTGAATTAGGTCATCTGTCAAATTAGGTCATCTTGAGTTCACACGGAAAAGGCAAGCCTATGGCACCAAAGAGGGATGCATAAGATGAACTTGTATTCATCTGTTCATGTTTTTGTCTATTGGAGGTTTTATCTTATGGTAAGGATAGGCTAAGAGGATTTTTGGAGGTCAGGACACAGAATCGATTGTCTTTGAAGAAACAGGAAACTGAAGGTGAACATTCCCAGGCAGGAGCACAAAGGCAAGGCTGTTATGCCAGAGAGTATGGGCATGGGATTGTGGCGTCAACGTGGAGGGAGAAGAGAGCTTAGCACAAGGCTAGAGCCAAGGAAGCATGGGGCAGCTGGCTCATGGTGGAGCCTGCCCTCTGACAAATACAGGTTTTTAATAAGGAGTTCGAAGTTGTCTAAAGGGTCGTGCACTGTCTGTCTGGTAGCTGGGTGACAGACCTGAGCGCATAAATGAGGAAAGACACGGCACGACCTTCCATTGGATTGACCTACTGCAATAGCAGTAACACAGCGTGGCAAAAGGTTTTTAAAAAGTGTTTGTTTGAATATGTTGCCCTGATTTTATTTCTATTTCCACCAAATAGGAAGCCTGAGTGTTGAAGAAGGCCAGCTTTCACCAGAACAGAAACTGCTGTGGCAGGGGAGGAAAGGGTGCTCTTGTATTGCCAGTGCCGTGGGATTGGCATTACCAGCCCAACTAAATGAACTAGGTAACAGGGGAGCAGAAATGCAGGTGGGGACAATACAAAAGGTTTCTGTTGGGTTTGAATGTTAGCATCTTATGACCAGGTATGAACTTGAGCAATAGGTGTTAAATTATCTTATAATCCCTCTGGGTTTAAGAGAAGGTTGGGAAACGTTTAAGTAAAGGGAATTTATGTATGGGGTCACACTGCTGAAATATTTACTTACTTTTTTGTCTGGCAAAACTCCCAATTAAGTAGCAAGAATTGTTTCAGGATTATTAAATAATTACTTCTGACACAAATGTATTTTACATGGTAATTATTTTTGAACTATTGTAGGTGTAACTGTTAATGAAACTCAGCCTTTTGTCTCTGCAGTAGAGAAGGCAAAGGCTCTGTAGCAACCTTCTCACTGCTTCCCCAAGAGTTTGCTATTTAAGAGCTTGCCAAGTCAAACAAATTTAATTGCAGTGCCTTTTTCTTTTTTATTTCATGCTAAGCATGGGTTTACAAAACAGTACAGAGCTATAAGACAAGAATTCGTGGGTGTCTCTCTGTTTCCCTCTGTGACTTGAGGGAAATGTAATAAACCCCCAGTTCACCTTTGCACCCAGCCAATGAAGATAACAGTTTTTATCCACCTGTCTTTCAGACTTGTAATGTGAAGTAAAGTGGTGTTGACAGTTTTTCAGTTTGGAAAAATTCAAATTAATTCTATCCCACTTACACGTCTTAAGGTTCTCCCTCTGTTGCAGGCACTCCCACCGAAAGAAAAGGGACTACAGATAAGGAAAGCAGGTTACAGAGCTCTCCAAATGTTATGTGTTTTATTAATAACTACAACTACACTTTTGGCCTTGCTAAAAGAAAGGAAATTGCAGCTGCTTGGGGTCAATTTTTCCTTTATAGCTTCCTTGTAATTTTGAACAAGACTCCTGAGAAAATTAGAAGTTTTACATGGCGAACTAGCTTTTGAAATATGCAGAACATAAACAGGTACCCAAAATGTCCAGTGTGAGCACTCCAAACCAAGAAGCTGAAACATGCAATTTTCATAGCTGCCTCTTCACTGGCATTGGAGAGCATCAACAAATCTGCAGCTTCAGACATAACTGTACTCTAGAGCAGTGGCTGTGAGAGCATCACCAATTGTATCCTCAGACTGTCTACATACTCAGATTGCATTGGTACTCTGGTGCCAATTTGCCATTGCAATGCAGCTTTGTCAGCCTTTCTGCTCATTCATTCTACAGTGAACAAACATGCCCATGTTGCAATATGAGTGCAACACTTCCCAAAATATATGCATAGTAACATTTTTTTTCTATTCTCAGACTGCTGTTTGATACACAGTGCTGTATCAGCAGCCAGCATATGATGTGTGTATCCTGTGATTCAGTCGGTCAGATAGAAAAAACTGCTTTGATCTCATTCCCAGCTGTTGTATAAATTGGCTACTCCTGAAATATAATGGGACTGGTTTATGTTTCATGTTATTTAATGTACTGGAATTACTACCAGAAATAACTATCATCATAACTTGAAAGTAATGATAGCCAGTCTTCCTTATGTGGAAAAAGGGCCGCCAAAAATTCGCACAAGAGTTTCATTCCCTGGGCTTGTGCCTATTGAATGCATCAGATGCACAGAAACTTTTATGCCTAGCTAGTCTCAGAGTAGGACTGAAGGCTTTGAACGTGGATGTGCTCTGAGTCTTGGAATGCCTGTTACCTAAGTGCAGTGTTTGGGGCTGTGATGAGACAAAAAATTCTCTTTATGTATCATATAATGTTATAACTTTGCGAGTCCTGAAGAAAAGTGAAAGATAATAATCCCAAACCAAGAAAACCTGCATTCTAATCATCAAGTTATACACATCATTGATAGCCATGCTTACAAAATTCTAAGAGACTTGCAGGTTTCCTGATCAGCTATACAGAGTTGTAAATGAGATAACAGAATAATCCATTCTATTAAAACAATAAGGAAAAAAAGAGTAATTTCTGCCCCCCTCACTTTTTTAAAAACTGCCCTTGAGTCTTACACAAACAGACTTCTGTGCTGTTCCCATGAAGTCCCCTGAAGTTCCCAACAGCTTTCAAACTATATTTCACCTATTGTGGAACAGCCAAACGTGTCTTTGCAGGCTCATTCTCATGACATGGACTGTCTGTCGATGTGACTGAATCACAAATCTGCTTCAGCACAGCACAGCATGCTACCTGGTGCACACACAGCGATTCAATCAATGTCCTTCCAGAATTTTCCCTTCTGCAGCTTGCACTCTCCTCCCTGACCCTCAAATCCCATGCACACTGAATAGTGCAAATCATGGTACTGGTCATTGAAAAGACTTGTTTTTCTGCCTGACAGAATGAGAATTTCAGTAAAAGCAAACAACCTCCCTCCCCAAATACCAAACAACCATTTTAATCTAAAAGCATCACTGTGTCACTCTTAAAATCGACCAGTTCCTTTAATGCTTTCTGAAGTCGTAGCTAAACATTCAAAATTTTACAGTGTTTGAAAGCATCCATGAACTTCTTTGAAGGAGGGAAGATAACTGGCAATACTTTATTTAGGGCTTCCAAGAACCTTTCACCAAGGTCTTTGAAATGAAGTTACAACAGGAATTCAATCAAGAGCAATAGAAAAATAACAACAAAATTTAGAGTTAAAAAAACCACCTGAGAGTGAAATTATTTCTGTATTAATTTAGCTGTTTAAAGTATGTGTTAATCTGGAAGAAGGGAATCAGGTAGCATAGTATGCATCTGATAAAGTTCTTTAGGATGGGAAATAATTATGTTTAAGATATTTTAATGGTCTGCCCTTAATAATCACTAGGTAGGAATTAATTTTTCTTTCTTTCCTGCATGGAAAAGACATGAATATTAAACTCTGACCTTCTGAACTGTCCTTTAGGCATGTGAATTAGCCTTAGGCAGATGGGACAAATACCTTCCTTTGCCCTTTAGTCTCTGAGGGCACAAAAGAAACTTCAGTGTTCAGTGGGTGAAACTTAACAGTCGATGAACACAAGCTAATATGTAGTTGAGTAAAATAAAAATTAATACAGTTAACATATAAAGGTAAATTATACTGAAACTTAGCAAAAGGACTCGTGCACCATTGAATGCAGGTTAAGATTCTGCTGAGTTGCAAGACATATGAGTAACGAAATGAAGCATAATATGGGAATATAACTATACACTTACAGATGTGAGTAGTGTCTCTCACTCTGGGTTCAGACTAACACAGATGCAAAGACAGATGACGAAAATAACAAGGGCAATGGACAACTTTCCTAAAAAGAGATTCAAAGTGTGAGCTTTTTTACTGTGGAAAGGAGATGACAAATAAGTTAGATATGTAAAAACTTCTCTGTGAACTAGCGAGGAAAACCAAAGAGAGTGGGATTCCTGAGAACTTGGATTTTCCTGTACCACAGCATAAAGAGGAGATTTCCACAGAGTAACAAGTTGCAAAACTTTGAAATAAAGAAACCAATATTTTTCCATATGACTAAAATTTAGATGGTGGAACAATCAGCATGGGCAATTAATTAGGCCAGGGACTTAGACATCAAATCCTTTATTTGCAGATCTATTAAGTATAAATAGGAGAAATAAGAAACAAAAGGGGCAGCTTGCACCCATGCCGCCTCCTGGCATTCTTAGAGCCTTTTCCGAAAAATATGGAATTACAGGGGCCTTGGTTCTGATCCCCAAAGGCAGTTTTTGGCTCCTGATTATTGTGGCAGAAAGCCAGGCTGCAAATACATGGGACAGAGCCCATTCTCCTCAGCATCCACAGGAGTCACTGTCCTCGGGGGACACCATGGTAGCAGGCAGTGCTGTGATCTTTTGGGAGAGGTCCCAATATGGAAAGGCAGCCAGGACATTGCTGCAGGAGGGCTAAAGGAGAGGACCCCTCCTCCATTAGCTGTAAGCTTATTTTCCATGAGCTTGGTATCGCATGCTTTTGAAGGGGCTGTGTCAGCTCTGGCCCTTTCTGAGAAGAACAAGAAGCAAAGTAACTCTGTGTCACGGCACTCTCTTGGCAAAATTGTTACCTCCAGCCTTCAAAAGAGCTTCAATAAATTTAGTAGGTTAAGCAGACCTCCTTAACAGCTGATTTAAACTCATGTATACATTCCACTGTACAATCTTAACTAGATCAATTACAGAAACAACCACAATAACCATAACAATTTGCCTACATTTTTGAAAGGGAAATCACAAGAGGGTGATTCATTTGTATTGGTTTTGAAGTGCTTGAAGATAATAGCTGGTTGCTTACAATGATATTGTTTGCTTAAATTCTTGACTATTTCTTTCCGAGCCTATTATTTTATATGAATACTGTTCTGCCAGCTGATGATCCTTAACGACACTTAGCGCTTCAAGCTACTAATCTATCAAGCATAGGTATGCTTGTGAGGAATTTCACAGTTAGCAATCTCTGCGGAGAGAGAAATCCTCAAAATCATGAGGCCTGGTCTGGACTTGTTCAATTAAACTGTTGCGATTTTGTTCTTAGCGGTGAATCAACATGTTAAATCAAACTCTCTTTCATAATTTCCAGAACATTAATCGTTACATTGGCTTTTTAGTGAATCACAGTTACTTCTATAAAAATAAAGCCTTATTTCAACTGGCTTTATTTTTTTAATATTAAAATAAGTATGCTCACTAAGTAGATGTAGCATTACTATCCTGGTTTGAAAAAAGCAGCTGTATTTTGTTCATGTATCATTGGCCCAGTTTTTAAACTCTGTAAGTTGGCATTAGCCCACTGGATCAGGCAGTTGGGATCTGTCTTGATAATTTAATTTCTGTCAGCTATTTCTGCTGTATTGAAAGTATCTTTAAACTTTTGTTTCTATGCCAAAGAGTAAGATACTGCCTGCTTCCCTAGATATTTTTTAGGTGTTATTTAGATTATGTAGCTCACAGAATAATAAAAAAAATCCATGGTATTTTTTCTGCATTGGCAGAGATTTATTTTTTCTCTAACTGGAAGCAGCCAAAACAATATTGAAAATGCAGTGGCAGTCACAGGAAACAGATGCTACAAAATGACCGGCCACATACATATTTCATAAAATATCTCATCTAGTCAAGAAAGCCTTACAAAGTCAGGGTTCAGCTGAATATCAGTTTGTCTCTTCCTTTTAAGCTCAGGTGTGTATTTTCATTTGTAGTAACGAAATCATAGCACTGCTTTTTTCCAACTGGTTGTAAATTTCAGACATTTCAGGTAGAAATGCAAACAGATGGAGTAGCCCGATGTCCTAGCAGTGGTGTATCCTGCTATGCAAGTTCTTCTCTCAGGGTGAAACATAGGCCTGTGCAAAGGGATCACACTAGCCAGGTAGCACTGAGCTTTCAGTTAAACCAAGGACATAAGCTTTTTTCCCACTCACTGCACAGCAGGCTACATTTCACTCTGTTACCTGGGTTCACCTCCTTCTCCAAAACTAACTTGCATTTAAAAGTACGCTATCCTGAGCAGTCCCATCAAGGACAGAGCATCAGACAGATGGCAGTCTGGCCCTGAGAGATTAGGTTATAGCTGGAGAGAAAAAAAAAACAAACAAATGAAGATGAAAATACTACAGGGAGGAACTGGCTATTAAATGGCCTTGTGGTAACTTGCACAATGGGCCCTTGATCTTTTCTCCAGTATAGATATTATAGGTACATGACAATTTTCTAACATTCTGCACAAATTCTGACTGATATGGGTATCGTTGTTAATACTATTGTCCCTTTCTTATACATTAATCCTTCCTTGTACTTCACGTCTTCTTTTTTTGTGTCCCTTTTTACGTATAAGTTTTGAAGAACACCTTGAGCTATAAATGAAGCTTATTCCAGATCTCTAGGGCCTGTCCACACTCTTAATGAAATAAAATTGCTGTTGGTGGAACATGTGAAATGAATCGGGATAATTTAGTCTCCCCAGTGCATGTGAGTATGTTTCAGTAGACATTTCAATTGTCCCCAAAAGGCAGACTAGATGTTTATCCATATGGGTTGCACTGGAACTATGCACCTTGTGCTCTGCTAGCAACTGCCTTTTGATGAACACATAATTCACATAAACTTTATTCCTATTCTTTGATCAAATCTGATGTAGCAGACAACAAAACCCTGTTGTTTAGACAGCCTGTTTAACCTTGGCACTTCGCTTCATGGGCCGTTAAGTTCCTTGATAATGATTGCAATTCTTCATCTACCAGCACTCATGACGTTGTAAATACAGTTGAGTTAGTAAGTCACAATTTCCCCCTTTTTTCACTCCTTTCTAAATGCCTGGTATGGACAACACTTATGGCTCCTTGGTGGGACTGTATGTAGCATTGTCTCTATTAATAAGTGTTTAATTGATTAATGATATAATCAGACAATTTAATTCTTTAAAGATCTAATGAAGTAAATAAAAAAACCTGCAACAATGGGGTTAAAAAAATTGATCTTGCTGTATGGTAAATTTAATTTCAGTACAAGTATGTGAAAGCTGCTTCACCTTTCTGATATATAATCCTAAGATAGAACTGAAATGAAGCATTAATATTTTGGAAGAAGGCAGCAATTTTGTTTAAGGCACTGGTGTGAGGTTTGGAAAGTCCACATTTAATTATCACTTTTGCAATAGACTTTCTGATTGAACCGTTTATCTGCCTTTAGTTCCTTGCCTGCCAAGCACTATGGACATTTCTTTTCTTCTACCCAATATTTTTCTTATTCACTTAGATTCTGACCATCCTGCAGTCAAATACTGTGTCTTACTGCCTGTGTGGTTAGCAAAATGGGAATTAGTTATTTATTGGCGGCTTTATGAACCATAGTTGTAATAGCCCAGAAAGGTGAATAAATTATTATTAAAAAATTCATTAATGGTTAGGAAGATGTAACTGTTTCTACAATGAGATATGCTGGTCTTTTAAAATGAGGAAGAGAGGTTCTCGGGGTTAGGTTATCCTACATCAGTCATGTTCTGGCAAGGGACAGAAAAACTGCTAAGCCCAAGGAAGATGTATTACAGAAAAAGTGCAGTTTAAATAAAACCATATTGCTTGAGAGCAGTACCAAAAAATTATAGAGGGACTAGGTGAAGCCTGCCAGGAGAGAGAGATGGGACAGCTAAGACTTGTAGCTTATCCCAGGTAAAGCATGCTCATGGAAGAACAGAGGCACCGTATACTTCATATTTCCCTACAGCAGAGGAATTAAAGCATCATTATATGCATATCTAAAAAAATCTGGAATCTCCATTTGATGATCTGAAATTCTGAGAGATGTTCTTTCTATTTTGGCTCTTAGGGTAACATCTTTCAGGCTTTTGATAAAACTGTGACTATGCTCTGTGGGGAGTACAGTCTTCCAACAGGAGAAGCCTGGGCTTGCACTGCTGTCTTTGCTTCAGCTTTGAAGAATACTCAGATTCCTGCTTTTCCATCAATGGTCTAAATGCACATACCATCACCATGCGTAGCATCATTGCACCCGCCACCACTGATCACTACATATTCTACAGATAACATAATCTATTGCTTGCATATGTGTGGGAAAACACGGCTGTTCCAAGAGATCGGAATGCAAGCTTGTTAATATTAGCCTTGAATAGATACCCGTGTATCCTTGAAGAGTCTGGGAAAGTCCT
>JAVJGI010000014.1:84487418-84562773 GCA_035590275.1 Ibycter americanus
TAAAAAGGCTTCTTTAGAACAATAAAATGGCTTTTGTCTGATCACATTGATCTCTGACTGAGTCCGCTTTGCGGCACATATGTATGTTTTATAATAACAACTTCTATCAGCCTAATGTGTCCTGGTTACTGTCAGCCCTGATACAGCTTTGTTTAATTAAGACAGGTGAAAAAAAATTATAATATAAAAAATTATTATTATCCCCTCTTTTGTCAGAGGTATTTTCCAAGAATAACCACTTTATTTAGATATCTAAATATCAGTCCTGAAATGAGCTGTTCAAACACCATGCTTGGTAATTCCTGTGTCTAAAAAACCGCTGAGCCCCATGAGAGCATATATTTGACAACGGACCCTTGTGTCTCTTTAGAAAAAGATACTAATTGTACCTGAGACAGGGAGCAAACTTTTTGTGTGCTCATGTGGTCCCTTCTCTGTTTTTATCTAGACCTTTGCATAATCTGAAACTTCAGCACTGCATGTCTGCCAAAAAGCTAATACTTGCTTATGTGCTAAGAAATTTGGGCAATAATGTGAAACAGAGACACTGAGTGGCTCTTTCTGCAGCAGATTATGTGAGCCTAAATTCCTGGGCCTAAAATCTCATCAGTCTGACAAATATTATCTACATTACATAAAGTTATATTTCCTAAACCTTTTGAAAAGAAAATGCTGGTGCACAATGCAGCTTCTTGCAATTAGGTACTGCTTAAGTAATACAGACTTTTAAAAGCACATATTTTCAGATACTTCTTCATGGTAAATACCTTAAAATGAGGCCAAAGGCACCCAATGTCTTAACAAGGTCAATTTCAGATAATATTCCCTATTAATGATCTGAGAGATATGCATAAAGGCTCTACTTATCAGCTGCCAACACAGTAAAGACTTACCTGTCCCCATTGCCTGCAACCCAAGGAGGGAGCAGACTGACAAATTTGGGATATGGTGAGCTGGTTGTATCACTATGTATATAAACTATCCCACTTGTAGAACTGCTATAATAAACATAAATTCCCACCTGCAGAACAGTTTTTTCCTAGTCGAACTAAGGGATATTGTTCACAACAGGATGTATTACAAGAAAATGGCTCTCAGTTATCAACAGGAAATTCAAATTCTGGAGGATGCTTTTGTACAGAGTATCAAAACAGTTAGCAGTGAGAATAAACAGCAGGACAAATTGTCTCCTGTATTCATATTATTAAAATATAGAGCAGAACAGAAAGCTGAAAAGGCATTTCTATCTTACAACCTACTTCTAACAGTAGTAGGAGTTACATAGTTACCCCTATGTAGTAACTTCCAACATTACATCCGTGCCTAAACTTTTCCTGTCAACTTTGTGATTTTGCAGTCACATTCTCATATATATATATATGCATGTAAAATATACACATATATATGAAAGAGACATTTTAATTATGTCCTCGTCTGCTACAGCTAAACAAAACAAAAGATGTTTCAGTAGTGTTATAGGACAGAAACAAAAACAAGTGAATATAAAGAAGTGCTCAAGCACAGAGTAAATTAAGCAGGATCCCACCCCAAAGTAATGTCATGTTTATTTTTTGAGAAACGTGCCCTTTTTTTCTTTGTGTGTGTGTGTGTGTGTGAGGGCAAGGGCTTCAAAAAGTTCTTTGTTGTTTCAGCTAGGACATCATGGTAAACTTCTGAACACGTAAACAATCCATCACCATGGGATAAATTATTCTTAAGAACAAGTTGCCCTAGAATTGATTGTGTGAATGACTCTTGTTCTTTTACTTCAAGACAGAACTGAAATATGGTGATGTTGATATGGAGTGTCCATGTATGTGAATACTGAATTATTAGTTGTAAAAATGGGTAAGCATTGACCACATGTTTTGGAGTGTTTTCTCATAAAAGGAGTTGGAGATTTAACGTACTGAGGATTTTAGTTTTAAGTTGCTAAAAACAGCTGCAACCTATTACCATGGGTTGATATCCACAGCCAGGTGGCATAGTACTTGAGACATACATACTACTGAGGAAAGACTGAATGTCTTAGGTAATAAAAACAACTCATTGAGTGAAAAAAAACCCCAACCACAAAACACAACAAAACCAAAACACGCTTCTTTGGGAATTGATCTGACTTTTTTCCCCTGGGATTTAGGAATTACAAAAAGTCATGAACTAGATCTGTAATAGGTCATATTTAATTTACTTTCACTGTTATGCAAAGGTATGACCTTATTGTGTTTTCAGAGCAGTTCATCGGTCTCCAAAAAGAAGTTAAATAAAGAGGAAACTTACCTCTGCCAGCTAAATCAAGCAGTTTAGATTTTAGACCATCAGCTCCAGCACACTTAACAAGATTAACACGCAGGGACTCCTCCCATGTCTATTCAAAGTGGTGGAAGAAAAGGGCAAAGGAAGGAATCAACTACGATCATGAGGGCTTTCAAGAATGAAAGGCAAGCGTTCCAAGTAAGCAAGTATTTCTTAGCATGTCAGGCCAGTTTTAAAACTAGTGAAATGACACATTCATTAGCAATATCAAAAAAACTTTTGCAATCACCAGCTTCTGTATGCTTGTATGCCACTCACCAAACCAGTCTTCAACTCCTGGCCAGCACTTCCGTGTGAAGTGTTTGATGACTCTCCCTCTCCCAGCAGCTGGAACTCAGGCTGTAACTTAGTACATCTTACAGCATGTTTACTTTGATCTCAGGGCAATCAATAATAAGAGAGTAAGGTTTACAGAAGCCCTGTCTTTCCATGCCTGGTCCTAGGTGATGTTTCACAAATAACTTGGCCAATTTTGCAATTACCATTATATATTGATTTCTAAAGTACGCTCTGAGCATATCAGCACACTTGAGCAAGTGAACATCAGGCAGGACAAACTGTATAAAATAAATAAATAAATAAATAAATAAGGAAAACTAAATATTTTAAAAACTGGCTACAGATGAGAACAGATCACGGTATAAGATCAAATGGATGGGAAGCACACTACCTTAGAGCCAGTGGTATGAGCACTGGCCTGGATATCATACACATGGGATAAAAAGCAAAGATTCCAGCTCATAGTGGAATGCTTGGGCTGAAGTTTAACAAAACGAGGAAGATGAGACAAAGCTAAGACTCTCTGTATTCGAGGCTAATACAGACTTTGTTCTGAAATCTCCTAAGAGGAACAGTCATAAGACCAAAATTCAGGCTATGTGTGTTCATATTGGGAATGAGATTGATGAGAGTACTCATGTACTGTGAGAATACACAAAACGTCCTGCCGAGTCAGACCAATATTCTGCTTAACCCAGGAGTTTGTCTCCAACAAACAGCAAGAAGGGGTTTTTTTGTCACATTAGGGATGTTTGAGAATGCAGTCCTGCCTAATCCTTTTCATGTTTTCTTATAGACCTGCTGTCCATGAATTCTTCTAATCCTTTTCTGAAACTACTGATAAAAACACCTGCCTCTGAAGCCCCCTGTGGCAGTGTGTTCCAGGAAATCCCTCTTTTCTCTGCAAAAAGAAAGTATTTAATTTGGTGGTTTAAACCAATCTTTTACTACTTTCATCAAGTGTCCCCTTAGTTCTGGTATTGCAGGGTTCAGTGAACAAGAGTCTCATGTTCACTTCCAAATCTAAAGTTGGCAATTCATTCTTTATAGCAAAAAGAATAAAAACCCCTCTTCCACTCTTCCACTTCATCACTTACGTTAAGATGGACAGCTGAGAAAATGACTGTGGACGTGCACAAGGAGTTAATAAAAGAAGCACTTTCAAGGTGCTCCAGAATTTATAACTAAAAGGCATCTAATGCAGCTGAAAAGTGACTGTCAAGATAATAAGAAAGTAAAACCTGTTACTTCTTGCTAATTTGGGAGGCAAGCCAAGCTGAACATGGACCGTGAGCCTTAGGTAAAGAATAGCCACAGCACAAGTGGTGTGCTGATGTTCAGATTTGGGCTTTCAGTTTGAAAAAACAGCAAATAGTGAAACCACACAGACATCTGAGACCTTTCAATACTGGAATGCAAACCCAAAATTGTAATATGTGAAGACTCTGTGGCCCTACAGGGCACAAATAACCATCGTTCTTATGTTTGAATGTTGTAGTGTCCTGAGATACCCATGTGTGGAAGGGCAGGCTGCCACTCTGAGGAACAAAGTCAGGCATTTTGATACATGCTGTGCCAAATTATTTATGAGATAGTCATTGTAGTTGTGCTAGCTTAATCCAGGAATGCATTTTAACCTCTCTTTAATCTCATTTTGAATATATAACAATACCTTTCAGCTGATTAACAGTACTTTTATAAGGCTGTACTAGATTGGACTCCTGCTCAGCAATACCAGTTTATATGACAAACATCCTCCCATATGTGTAGATAAGACAGTAAACACTCTGTTATATGATAGGATTTGAACTAAATCCTGCCCCAGTTTCTATTTGTGAGAGCTGAGAGCGGTGTAGATCAAATTCTGTTGGTGATCACTGCCCATCGCTGAGGGAGGGCCAGAAAAATGGAGTAGGTGAGATGAAGCAGGACATCAGGTTTCAGTTCAGTCATACAAAGTAGGTCCCATCCCACAGACACAAAATGCAGGTTTATTTCATTACAAATAGCTCAACTCACCACTAAGCCACCTCCTGATGCATTTCATATCCTAAATTACTCAGGAAAATGTTGCTAAGGAAAATGTTGATCTTCCATGTTAAATTTGCTGCAAGGGCAGAGCATTGACTTTCAGTGTGAGAGAATACCAGACATCTTGTCAATATAAACCAGGCAAAGTAGTACTTCTTCATATCTTTTGGTTTTGTTCAACTTTATAACTGAACTAGTTCTTTTTCAAAACAGGTTGATGTGTGAGTAGGTAATCGACAGTACATTTATGGTATTGTTGGCAGAAAACTTTGAACATAATTATATCTGTTTTATTTTTTTAGTGTTTAATTCCTTCAAAATATGCCTGAGCCAGTTATGTAATTTCCTACAGACGCTGTTTTATAACCACGGGTCTGATTCACCACTGCATCACCCTAGTTTTATTCCAGCACCAGTCTAGCTCATTGATTTTCAGAAGGGTTTTATCAGCATAAGACTATAGCAATGGAGTTGTGAATTAGGCCAAAGCAGTAGGTACTCCAGACAGAAAAATTATTTGAAGAAACCTAATTGTTAGAAACCTTTGCAAGGCCATAGCACATCTAAATGATTTTCTGCCATCTCTGGCTGAGTGAAAACGCTCCCTGGGTCCTACAGTTTTGCAGGCCCACTGAAGCTACAGCTGCAATTCCCAGCACATGAGTTTCTCCCACCCACATCCCCTCAAACTTGGCTCATTTTTAGCCTTTTGCCGGGATGGGCTGAAAGAATGAATCTTAATAAGATTTTTTTAAAAAAAGGTTGTGTGAATTCAGAACAACCATGCTGAATTACTTCAGCTGAGGGTCTGGCCTTTCCTAAAAATTTTTATAACTACAGTGTCCAAAGCAGAATCATTCTGCTAGATACTACACAGGGGTGGCAGCTTTTCCATCCCTACCTTGTATTTGCAGAGTATAGAGCTGGTCTGGGATATCAGAGTTCACTTGTTATTTCCACGTGTGCTGTGGTGGTTGGGGGTCAGGAACTCCCCACCTGCTGTGCCTGCAGGCTGAGAGGAGACCCTCACCTTGCAAGACACTGAGCTCTCTCCCCTTACACTGCAAGAGCCAACAGCTGTCTGCATTGTGGGATATGCCTGGGGAATGTCAGTTCATGTGTTAGATTACAAATCGCTCTCCTTCTGTTGCCAATCTCTGCTGTAGAGAGATGGATTTGAAATGTGCCAATATGATCAATCAGATGCTTTTTAAAGAGTCCAAGACTGCAAGAACAGAGCCAAGGAATCAGTTATGTCTCAAGCAGCAGACAACGATTATAATTACATGTGGGGTTTTTTTCCTCTTCACCAGATTTGTTGATAAGTTTGCTTCACCTTTTTTGTTTCTAACACAAAGGATTAGTAAATACTTTGCTGCTCCAAGTCAAAATGCTCTACTGAAAGCAGCATTTCCACTCAAGGAAAAAAACCCAACCCAACAACAAAAAGCATCCTGCTGCTCTTTGCTTTAAGAAACGTGTAATGCAAACAACAATATTGGCCTCTCAGTCCATTTTCTGCAATGTTCTTTATATCTTCATAAGAAAAAAAAGTTTCTAAACTTTCTGCCAGCTTTCAGCTGCTGGACATCCCAAAAGGAAACATTCCTGTTACCTTTATTCCTGTCATGGTAATCAAGAATTGATCCAGCTAATTTCGTTTCCTGTGTGCAGCTATCAGTACTGGTCAGTAAAGGATAAGATATGTGCTAAATAGTTTTCACTGTAAAAATGTTTTCTGCTTTTGGTTTGCTCACAGAATGTAATTCATGCTTTCTGCTCACTCTATATTTGTTTCTTTGTAAATTCTTTTGTTGTTTAAAAAGTTCAGTGAAAAATTTTCTTTCATATTTAGGCTTCTCCAGCTACTCTACTTGCCTTCTTTGTCCACAGAATGAATGTATTCTTCAGTGGAGCTCTGACTTTCCAAGCTGGATTACACTTTAGTTGATGATGTTTTAGGAAAAGGTTTCATTTCATCATCACCATTTCTCAACCAGTTTATAAGGGCCCAGTCAGTAAGAACTGCTGGTGTGCAAAGACAGCTATCTATCTTGTAGTCCTCCATATGTCTATGTCTATCTGCTATAGTTTGTCTTACGCATAGTTTCCAAGCTCTTTGCAGGGCTTCCATATTTCTGCTTTACATTTCTGACTGAGAAAGATATGACCTGGCACACTGCAGTGCATGTAAAATGAGTCTGGCACTCCGGATCCCTTGAGCCAGTGCTGCACAGTTAATCTGTGCACAAGCAGTAAACCCAATTATCAGGCAGCATGCTGGACTTACTGAACGTGGCAAGGATCAGCTTTATGATCTCACGGTATATATACCCTTTGGGGTTTACCTTTATGGGTTCAGTGGTTATATGTCTGGGAATTCCAGTACCTGAGAATCCAGTAAGTGGCTGCTATTGTTTTGTAGTGCTTAAAGTTGGAAACAGAGGGCTTTCTGGGAAGGCTCAGATGTGTCAAAACCTATTTTCCTTGTTCTGTGATGTACATCACCTCCACTGCAGAGCCCAGTGTCAGGCCTGTGGCAAATACTAAAAAATTTAGGAACTAAAATTGTGAGTTTGCAAAGACAGCAGCTTACTTGTTCTGTCCTCACATGCAATGGGGCTGTACCTCACCTGGCTAGGTGCCAGCCTCAGAGCCTTGGAAGTGAACATACTAAGCAATGTGAGTGCCAATCATGTTTTTCTGCTTCTTTAATGAAATAACTAGGTCCTGCTATTATGCAAAGTAGGTCGCATGGCACCTCAAGATCACCTTCAGGAAAAGGGCAAAAAAAGATAAAGGCTTAATTTTTGTCATTTCCTACATTTGAAAAATCACTGTTGCTTTAAGTAATCTATATTTTTCTTCCCTTTTGGGGAATAACTTCACAGTTGTGACTGATGTCAAAGCACACTTGATTGTATGTAGGGTATGTTTACATGAGCTTTTGCAGGCTGCCATACCATGACCTGTCCTTCCCCCTGTTCTGAACGGAACACCTGTACAACACCTTGCTGAAAGCCTTGATGGTGACATGATTTATATCAACTTGAACTTCATGCTGTTCTACCCCATGCAACTCCTGTTCATCTCAAAGGATGGGCAGAGCAAGCTTGTGCCTTTCTGCAATTGTGCATGAGGAACTCCCAGCAGTCTGTCAGTTCGATTTCCCAGCAAAAGCTCATCCAGGGAGGCTCAGTCTAACCCAGGGAAATGGATAGAAAATTTATAAAATAAAATAAAATAAAATGCATTACTGTACATTTGTTTTGATAGGGGGCTCGGAGAAAGCCAGATCTACTGAATAAGAGCTGTGTTTCCTCTGTGAGGTCTGAAATAAAAGCTGAAGAAAATTAAAACAGGTTGTATCTGTTCACATTCTTAGAGTAACAGACACTGCACAATTGCAGCATGTTTCTGAAGAAAGATACCCTTGACATCATGTTTGAGAAAGTCTTCCATTAGGAAGGCTTATATATTTATTTTGTGCAATAAAGAGGGAGAAAATTATGTGACAAAATTGTAAGAAACTCTGCCCTCAGTGATCATATATAAATTTTTTAGAGGATTGTTACTGCACAAACCTCACTTTTTATGTTCATTCATAAAATCAATTTATTTTGATAAGAAAATAAAAGAATTCTGCTGCTTTACATTTATGCTTTCCTATATTCTCTGCAATCTCCTTGCAAGTGTGCTCTAAAATCTTTCCAGTGTTATTATCTCAAGTACCTTGAAGCTTCACAGGTTCACACCATTGTTCTTTGAACCATTGCAGTGGGGTAAGAAAGACAGAAGGAGGTGCACAGAGGAAGTCACTAACTTAGGGGATGAGCATCTCCTTATGCAGTTAGCAAGCTCACCTAAGAAAAATAGCTGAACATCAAAAAGGGACCTGAAAGCACTTGTGCAGGTTACATAGCACTTTTGGACAAAGGGTTTTAAATGGCAGTAAAAAGAAACTGTAAAACCTTTCCAGCTCCCCCTCAATTAATTTCTTCCAGTTTGGTGTTAACTGAGGAGAATCCAGTTTGTGTTTCCCTGAGGCCTCTCCATGAGGTGAACTAAAGCTCAGTAAGTAGAGACAATACGGAAACTCGGTTCAAAAGCGCAGTCCTGATCCAGATGATACTGCTATGTCGACTCACCCTTAGCCCAGATGGGATAAGAAAATTTGTAAAATTCTAGAGGGAACTAAATTCAGGTTTCGTTCTCAGAGCTTGCCTGAAAGCCTCCAAGATCTGGCTTGCAGACAGGGCAGTTACAGCCCTTGCTTTCTCATGTAAGAGGGACAAGGTTGCGATGATGCCACTCTCTCATTTAATAAACAGTAGTTTAGCCCTCCACACTCTCACTTACCCACTGTGTTCAGCTGCCATTCCCTGAAGGGACTGAAGCCTGCATCTCCCAACAGACTGGCTATCTCGGGTACAAGAGTCACCTCACTTTTGCTTTATCTCTTTGAAGATGTTGTTAGGATGCTCTCAGGCCTGAAATGGCGATGGACTCAGTGATACCACGATGTTCAAGCCATCCATTCTGGCTGTACCCTTGCCAGCAAGGGAAGGCACCCACTACCTCCCATGGTCCCCCAGGGCATGGAAGCAGGCTTCACACCTGTGGTGTGGTCAGAACAACAGGTGTATTGTCCTGCTGTACTTGCAAGTGATGAAGTGCAGAGCTCCTGGCAGGTACCCTTGGACAGGCACAGTGACACCTTTTAAAAATCTTGTTATCTTCCATCTCCTGAACCTTTCTTTCACCATCTTTGCCCCACTCTTTCTCCTGCCCAATCTTCTTCCAGATAAACAACCCACCCCTAATTACTTTTCCATTGTTGGCTCCAGGTTTTCTACATCTATAGCCCAATCAGTATTCCTGACCCCATTCCTGGCATGGGTAATTTCATCTTTACATCCCGTTGCTGATGTGCTTACCAAGGCACTATTGGTCTTGCCCCAGGCCCCGAAATTCCCTTTCAGGCAGGTCTGGCCATCTTTCACACCAGTCCCTCTGAACCACCTGCAAAACCCAGCCATTCCTCATGGTGCTATCAGTAACTCATGTCATCTTCTGTCATCATTAGCTGTCACATCCAGCGATATCTCATGTCACAGCCAGCAGTTCCTCACATCAATTCAGTCAGCTGAACCTCAGGGCAGGGCCTCTTCAGTGGCCCACAGCCCTGGCAGTCCTGGGTGCTTTCACTGGCAGGGATGATTTACCAGCTCCCATTTTGTACTGCAGGGCCTTTAACCTTTTGTTAAAGGTTCATATAATGCTCATCAGTCTAAAACAGGAGCCTCAAGCCATCTTCACTGTACATCTAATAAAAAATAAGAATTCCTGGAACTCTGGACTGAACGAGCTTAGGTGAACAGAGGAAAACAGAACAGACCTTGCTTTTTGCATATATCATATATAACGGAGGAATAATTTTGTATTGTTCTTATAAGCATCTTTAGCATCTGCAAATTAAGACTGTTAAAAGATTTTTCAGTCACTAGATTAGAGTCTCAAACCAGCCTGTTAGAGCTGGGAGGGCAATAAAACCACTTTCAAAATTATACTACCTTAGTTTCTGGAGGATTGTGATGAGTGTGCCCAAGAGATCAAGGCCTTAGACAAGATGACCCGTTGTGTCTGGAAAACTCTGTTTTCTGTGCCCAGTTGCAATTGTAGTAGAGGAACTGCCACTACTTTTGGGAGCCATGGCTTTCATGCAAGCATGCTTATTGCAATAAAGTACTCTGTCAGATCCAATGGCACAGCTGAGGTGAAGACTTAGGCCTGCCCTGAGATTCCTTTACTCCTGCTGCCAGAGAAGACTCCAGCTCTCCAACAGGAGCCCACTGGGCTCAGATTGAAGTGCAAAGTGGAATCATACCACAGAAGAAAAGATGGAAAAGGTCCAGCTGTTTTCATGGTTCATTATCAGTCAGCTGGGGCCTGTTGCCAAATCATGACATAATGCAGCCATAGGTGGCCTGACCTTGCTCCTCCTAAGCCTTGTCATTTGAAAAGTAGCCAAAACATTGGGAATCAACAATAATTTCTTCTGAGCCCAATTTGAAATACTCTGGATGCAAGATTCGTTCACTGGTTGTGATTAAGTTTCAGCAATGACAGTGTGAGCTGCCTTGCTACAAGATATAAACAAGAAGGTAGAAGTATTGAGCTAGATATGATCACACACTGCTCATCTCCCAGTGAAGTTGGCTCCCTTGTGGGATTGTTGATGACATAGAGAATCATGCAGCTCTTCCAAGCTCAACTTCTCGTCTGACATGGATCTTGCTTGGCACAAGTATTGGAACCATGTGGGTAACAAAGTAGTTTAAGACAGGTCTTGTTCATCCAAGAAGAATTGAAGCCAAAACACTTCCTCAAAAAGTTCTCCAAGTGTCTTGTGCTGAGTTCTCCTATTGAAATAACTTGAAATGTTATACGTTGAAAGGGTGAAATTCATTAAATGACTGAATTCACAGCCAAAAAGGTTGTAGCCAAAGATCTGTATATGTCTGTGCAACTTCCTTAGCCTTTCAGCTAGCACCTATATGTTTGGAAAGTCAAGAGGAGCCCTTCACAAGGGAAAGACAGTGCACAGTGGAGGAAGCATACCCAGATACATGGAGAACAGATCGGTCATGTAATAAAACTATTTTAAGTCCCACAGTCCGAAAAGTACTAAAAAGTGTGAGGCAGAAATAGGGCTACATCCAAAGCTTTCCATCAGTCTAATTGCGGCTTGGACTGAGGGGTGATTAATGTAAGTTCCGTTTATGTTATTTTCTGTAACTGCACAGCTCCATGAGCACATATCCACAATTAAACCACTTGGTAGCTGGGGGAGGGCAGAAGAGACCATGACATTCCTTTCTTTTTATTTTTTTTGTTTTCAGAGTTTTCACATACCAGCAGCTAGAAATTTTGGTTGTTGTCAGTTTTCTTAAATGCTTCTGGGTCAAAAGCCAGTATTAGAAATTATTTGAACGGTCATTCTTTTTAAGCAAGAAGACACCCACTGCAGCTGTGATGCAAAGGAAATTCTGCCTCAGAGCAGCTTACTGTGCAAATGCAGTTCTATCACAATGATTGCAATAAGAACATACTGTATTGTCCATAATTACATCCATATTAGGAGGAAAAAAATTAGCTAAGCTGTTCAGTTACATGCCAAAACTATTTCCTGAGGGATATTTATTTTGACTAATGTTAGGGTGAAAAAATGAAACCAGTCTGGCCTGGTTTAAAGCATTTGATTTTTCTTTTATGTTTGATGGAAGGAAACAAAGAAAGCCAAGAATTTATGTAAAGCCACTGCTAGGTTTTAAGGTAGCAAGAATTTTTAGGGTGGCAAGAGTTCCTCCCCCTTGGCAAAGAGCAGGAATTCATAAATGCAGAATGAGGCAAGGTTACTGTTCTCAGGGAGAGGTATTTTTTCCCCATCTACTGCAGCACTGTTCTGTGATTTGACACAGTGCCAGCATTCACTGGGACGAAATCCTATCTCCTGAAGTACCAACTGCTATTTGGCTCTGGGTATTTGAAAATATGCTGTTGTTGCTACAGTGATCTCAGTATAAATCTGTTTTCTTGCCTACTTTCTATTTCTTTAGTTGCTGTTGTTCTTAACTGCAGACTAAAATAACAGATCATATTACTCCCAAATGAGATAAGCCATAGCTAGACATTCTTAGGGTAGAGGCACAGGTCTGCTAACAAACTGTTGGCTGGTTGTAATACTGGCTTGTCTTTAAACCTGTGTCATCAGATTTCACTGTGAATTAGGAAAGGTTTATGTAGACCTAAGAGTGCCAGGGAGAACCACTGGCTGGCAGACTACAGTTCAGATTTAGTTTCCCTGCAACCTTTACTTGGCCCGAGGCTTTCCTCCCTGAAACATTGTTTTCTAAAAACAAAATAATCAGTCTGCCCATTGTGAACTCTGAAAGCTGCTCCCGTAAGTTATCACTGCATAATTGCTGTGCCTGTATGACTTCTGCCATCAAGTAGCTTAAAAAGGAAAAGCATTAGGATGGTTTGTGATAAGATTGAGGATTAATATTTGGTAACATGAAGAGTAGGGATTATTCAAAATTTGGGAAACATATTGCATGAAAAACAAGGCAGTTACGTCCCCTTTCCAGAAACAGGTGTGGAAGTGCCTACATTCAGATGACTTGTCTTATACATTCTGTTAATGAAGTCCACCCTCACTACAACATATCTCATTATATGTATCACTTCCTTAATCTAAATGCAGCAGCATCATGGTTCTTTCCTTCTTTCGTTATCCCCCTCTGGCAAACAATTTGAACAGCTCTTAGTTATGGTGTCATTCTGAGGAAAAATGTAGTTTAGAGAAATATGCTTGAAAACTATCTTTTATGTTTTCAGTTAACTCTTCCTTTGCAGAATGAAACTGTCCTTTCTTCAAGACAGTTCATTTAGAGTAAGGTGAACCAACGTATTTGTAGCAGCTATATAGCAAGTGTAGACAATATTTCAGAATCCCCAAAGATAACTATTTCAATGTCAGTCCCCCTAAAGGTCTGACATTTCACAGAGTCTGCTGTGGAGTAGAAGCTTTGCCCCAGAAAGGGGCTAAGGGGAATGTACAGTAGTGGGACCAGCTATAGAGGATGCCATGTGAATGTACCAGTAAGACATCCAATGTTTACAGGCCTGCCTATGGATGAAACCTAGTTACACAGAAAAGGAAGAATCTGCCTATGTTTTCCCCAAGAGTACAACACAACAGAGGAGGGGGTATTGCTGTTAGAAGAGGACAGATCATTTTGGGGGAATAAAAGACATCTTGATGAAGGCATAAAGAGCAGGGGGGAAAGCTCTAGCTTTGAAGAATTTAGAAAAACCTTGGTGGTTTTCCAAACCTTTGATGTTTGGTTTGAACCAGACCCTGAAGAGGGTCCCAGAGAGATCACTCCATCAGCAGTTGCTTTGATTCAGCCTTAAAAGAGAGAGAAATAACTCAGAATCTAGGATGTGGGCCCATTTTCATAGATCTATTGATCTAAATAAACGTATATGCAAGAATAAAGGAAGTCTACTGGAAGAGCAATTATGGGACCATTACCAGAAGCCAACCTTAGCCCTGGACACAGCCTGTGACAGGTACTCATTGCTGTCCTCCTCATGCTGTAGGAGCTTAGCCAGAATCTTGCTGCTCCTGGCCAGTGTTTCATGTTGGACAAGGTTGTTACACCATTTGCCAAATCCGTATCTTCCCCATTGGCTTTATCACCTGTGAAGGAGCATGGTAAGATTGGAAAATATTAACTCCAGGTGTTACAGATCTTCAGAAAAAGGTTGTTTGATTTAGGGATGTACAGACATTAACAAAACAGCCTTCTAGAAATGTATGTCTTTCCAGTGCAACAGGACTAGGTAATGTTATGATTGTTACAACAGTCATGGCTGATACCCCAAAGCTGATACGTTTCTCCAACAATAGATCTTTTTGTTAAGAGCATTAGACTGAAACTCAGGAGACTGGGCCAGTTTCCAGCTTTGGCAAAGATGTCCTGTATGACCTGTAACAAGCTGTTTATTCTCATTGTGTGTTACTTTGGAGACTGGAGGGTGATGCTTCCCTATCCCATAGGGACATTTGTCAATACACATTAATCAGTCTTGTGCAAAGTTGTTAATGGAAACTGGGAGAGGAAGTGAAAGTGAACTGACGGAACACCTCTGTTTCATCTCATTTCCCATGGCGTGACTCCATGGGAGGTTTTGATTGCTCTTTCAAGCCAGCATTCTTAAAAGGAAATTAAGCCAGGTGATGCCATGAAAACACAGCTGTCATGAGACAGTTTCTCCTCTTTGCTCACGTTCCTTCCCTCATCCTCCTCCTCAATTCTTTGTTTTCTTGCCTTGTCACTCCTCGGTTTCTCTTCTTATCTGCCTACCTCAGGCATTACTTTTCATTATTTTCCCGTTTTCTCCCTATGCCATTTATTCCCTCCCAATCTTTCTTTTTGTCTAATATAAATGTGCATTGGACTAGGAAATAAGGAGTTTTGCTCATCCCTTGGGCTCTCTTGTCTGCCTTCAGAATAAATAGAAATACATGGTGAAGTACTTTTCCAATCTCCTGTTTAATGCACACTCACATTATAACAATTAGTTTAATACCAATTTTGCTGTGTTTCAGGGAGCTCTCACCTGAATGCTTATATAATAATAGTCTATTTGTCTGGGTAACATTGTCGTGATACCATCCAGAGTTACTGTGTGCACATATGCTAGAATGCTGGTTTGGGTTACACGGTCAATTCTGCTGTTGGGAGACAACTATATGAGAGAGAATATGTATTTGTGCGAAGAATTTGTCATGCTGAAATAAATGTGTTGGCAAAGCCTAACAGTAATACCAGAGGGCAGTCTTCACCTTTCTTTGTGCATCTTCATCAATACCTTATGCATGAGGTCAAGAAAGGGGATTTTACATCCGTGTCGTGGGGTATAAAGGGGCAATGAGGATAAATGGCTTGATTTTGAATGTCTGTGTTTTCTTAAGTGAAAATAAAACATGTCTTTAGCTACTTCAGCTGTTCTTTTCTTGGTTATTGCATCTTTTAGGAGGTGCCAATGTGAAACAGCCTGCCCAGATGGAATTCCACCTTCTCAATGCTTGATTCGTTGTTTAAAGCCACTGCTGAGTCTGCAGTGCTGAGCAGGGATGATAGTGTGTCTGCGAAGTGGATAGTGAGAGGGAAAACAAGAAAAAGATAAGTAACTGGTGTATTCCTTTGCCTAGTGATATCTTGTATAGAAATAGAGAAACAATTATTTCATAATTAGTGACCTACAAATGGAATAGACAGAGCTACTTAGATGACTATTATTGCTTGCTGTTAAAAATAAATGCAGACATTCTCTGATGTAGAGTTTGAAGGAATATCCAAAGGAAATATGGTCCTCACTGAAAGGAACTTGCTTTTCTTATATGATCTGTGGAATGTCTTATTTAAAAAAAAAAAAAAAAAAAAGCCTATTTATTCAATAGCAGCAGGGGTGCTACTGCTGCTCCTAGTGTTATAGGTTATATGTATGTGTAGAATGATGCTGGGAGGTTTATTCCAAACCTTCATCCCCTAGTAGCAGCACTCTCAATTCAGTACAGTTTGTTCATTCTACTCTGCCTCTGCTTTCTGCTTCAGGTAACTTATCTGAGGGCATGGGCCATGAACATGAGAATACAGCTCTTGAAAATAATCTTACATACTTACTTCACAGATAGTATGCTTGACTTCTTTCTGTACAAGGTAAAATTTGCCTGGAATTAAGCAGAATTTGCAAGATTATGCTACCCACAATGTGTCAGAATCAGTTAAATAACACAGTGTCCCAATTCCTATTGAAGTAGGAACTAACCAAGGAAAATAAAAGCAACAGTATCTCTTTTTTTTTTTTTTCATCATAGCTTCTTATCTTCTGCAAAATTCCAGTGCAAACATCCTGTTCTCTGGCATCCTAAGCAAATGCAGCTTGTAAGTGCTCTGTGCATATTATCTTCCCATACTTTGTATAGTAGCTGAAGAGCTTGCAGTTTGTAAACATCTGAAGTCAAAATAATTTATTCCTGCAAGATCTGTTTGGGACAGTAGAAAATTATTTTATTTTCACACTGCTAGGTTTAATTTTGAATGTTTTGACACAGTAGACTCCAAACAAAAACCTTAAGTCCAAACACTCTGACATTTTGTGCATATTAATAATATGTACCAGAATTTTTCAAACAAACTGTACCAGTCTGATATCAAGAATTGGCCTCTTTGGTCCAGTCCCCTGAGGGTTTCAAGACACTCAAAATTTGCATCCTGGCTTTGTCACTTAGCTAGTGTCTTGTTTTTAATGCTGCCAAGTTCTGTATAAGCTGTTTGACTTGCAGAATAAATGTAGCCCAATCAAACCCATATCCTTAAGCCAGCAGCAATTTTCTTCAAACGTTTTGTTTGTAGCATGCACAGAAGTGTTATGCAAACTTAATATTTAGAGGGTGGTTGAGACAAGGCGAGCAGGGGGTGAATTGCCCTTGCTCCATAAATTTAATGAAGCTTCAGCTCATAGATCACATTGATGTTGGTTATTTGGTGCAACTGAAGTGCCACAGAAGGCAAATCATATGGGAAGGTTCTTATGCCCTTACTGACCATGTCTGTATCATCTGGCCAGAAAAGGCAACAGCAAAAGCATCAAATGTTTTTTTCTCCTGACTTTTCAGATGAACAAATACCTGAGTTTCCTGAGCCAGTTATGTTGCTTTAAAAAGGAAATTAGGAGAAGGCAGGGAAAAAAGGAAAAATGAGGCAGTAGTTGGTGGATGGGTGGTGGCCTTGAATATTTGTTGTCATCCTCAGAGCTGGCCTTACAGGGTCTCAACAAAGCAGTAATTGGGTCTGCTCTGTCATGCAGGTTTCCAAGGAAACAAGGCTAATTAGAGGAGCATGACTGTTGCTGGGAAATATGGTCTAGCAGGTAGGGCACTGACTGAGGAGCTGGAAGAGATGGGTGATATTCCTAGCTCTCACCTGTCAGAGCAGTGTGACCTTGGAAAGGTCAATTAGCACCTCTGAAGCTGCAAGGTTTACAGTGCTCGCCTTTGCCTTTGAAGTTCAGCTCGGCAGCCCTTCAGAGCAAAGAGCACTTGCTGGTACAGGGATGCACTACACTGAGTGCATTGGGGCCACTGTTCTGGCTGTTGTCCCTGGGTGCTATTGTAATCCAAATCATAACACGACTCTCTTCGGCACACAAACACTGTTCAGGTAGTTCTTCAGACATTACTTTTATATCCCCTTGCTAGGGATCTACATCCCTTTGAGCCACCTAAGTCAGACCTTTAAAACCAGTGTCTGTTGCTAGAGATCTCGTTAGGATTTTGCTGCTCTTTTCTTGCAGGATGCCTTCAAAGTGTCACTCTCTGGGAGACTTTCAAGGCTTCAAATCCCCTCTTCCTGGATGTAATGGTTTTCTTGTATCTGATTCAAGCCACTTGCTCCTCCAGTGCTCGCAGTGCCCATGACAGCCATCCCTAGCTGTCTCTCCTATTGTGTACCAGCACCTTCTCTCGTAACTCACACTCTTCAACCCGATGTTCGGGCCTGCAGCTCTTGGCCAGCAGCCAGCCACTGGGAGCTGGCCACCTCTGCCTTTCTTCCTGCTTTGTTACAGCCTCAAGACAAATTTTTCCTTGCTCATACAATAGTTGATGTAAAGTAGAGCAAGGCAGCAGCCAGTTCTCCCTAAAAGTCCATTACCCGTGATACACAGTGTCTATCTCCATCACCCCCCGCATGGGTGTCTGCCTGCACTGATAACCAGGCTGGCTAATGAGAGTTTCAGCGACAAAAGTAAAATTCTGTCTTTTTCTTTCCAATATGACCTCTAGTCACTTGTGCTGGCACAGTAGCTGGAGCTGTCACTTACATCACTGAAATCCTTCCCCACAGGATCCTAGCAGTCGTGACAGCTGCCTATCTGAGTTCCAACTAAACGAATCCCCATTCTCAGCAACTTCAACCCCTCAGCGATCAGTGAAGAAGAAAATGAGAAGCAACACAGCCCTGATCTTTCCCTGGCTTTCTGAGGTGGCATGTTCTCAAAACCAAGAAAGACCATAGCTACTTCTGGCAAAACAGCAATGAAGGGGATAGACGGACAATGAAAAATGAGCTACTAGAGAGGAGGAGGAGAAGAAAGGGAGTTAATAGGCAAAACAGAAATGGGATATTACTAGGGAACAAGAGGCAGAGGAGAATAAATGGACAAATAGTTAAGTATATAGAAATAGAGAGGACAGAGGGTGGTAAGATCGATGAGGAGGAATGGAAAGTTAATATCTCATAGCAGAGGATCAAGGGACACCTGACATGAGACTGCAACAGGCATGATGCTAAAAATGAAGTGGATAGTGGCACTGTTTCGTCTGTCAGGCAGATTCCTACCATACTTTATTTGCACTTACTCATTTGTGATTTTCCATTTATTAACCTTTTCATAAATATTGGCAAGCAATGTTTTGAATTGTTTGGCTTAGAATTGTACATGATTTAACCAGTGAGTAACACTTCCCACTGGTTTACCTGTGAATTATTGGCTTTTGTTTTCACATCTTTGTCATCTGTAATGAGACCACAGTTGTCCACACCTGAATGGGACTCAGGTGGCAACAGGCTGTACTTTCATATGTGTAAGTACCAAACTAAGCTTCAAAGTCATTGTAGTATTGAGAACAAAGAGAAGGAGACCTTTACAAATGATGAAAACATAAAAAGGAGACAGGCTAATTAAACCAAAACATTGGTTCATAGTTCAGGACTCAGGACAGAGATAAATTTTTACCTTTTGAGCAGATAAGACTTCATCGGGCTACAGCTATCAGGGCTACAGCTATTTGCTACAACATGGACCTAAAATTTCTGAATGATTTGACATGAGAATCAAGCCTTTTCTGAATAACTACTGAATAATTCCTCCAAACACTGTTTCACCTCTAACAAAAATCAAATAAATGCAAAACTTATTCTTTCTCAAATTAAATCTCAGTGTAACAGATCTCCTATTTTAATAAATAGTTTACCTATAGGTGCTGCTTGTTAACCACTTCTCTGCAGCTGCTCTCTGAAAACAAGCTCTTCTATACTGCTTTTTCAAGGTACAAAGGTACTGTATGAAATTAGTGTCTCTTCAGATTTACAATGCCATCTCACCCCTATACTACTGATCATTTATTATAATGTTACATTATAATGAAATTATAATGGAATTTTTGTAACAATGCATACGATGGTGGCAGTAATATCACATGAATCCATTGTGATTGGTATTATTATGATGAATATGAAATTATTTCACTAGGCTAAGATACTCTTTCTAATGATTAGTTAAATTACTGTTGAGTTACAATAGAAGTCTCATGAGATTGCACATGACATCCACACAGTTACAATATAAATTAGTAGTGGTTAGTTCAGTGAGTGATTTCAGATGAATCAAAAAGATAAGGCACCTAAAGCATTACTGCAGTACATTGCAAATCATTATTACTCTGTTGCAGAAACATTTATCATAGTGAATTTTTCGTTCAGAAGTAATGCTTGGGTCCACAGGAATTCTTTCAGTATGATACAAAGGATTTTTCAGGAACCTGTGAAATAACGATTTGATAAATTTCTGCCAGGAAAACAAGACAAGCACAGATGCTGGTAGAGGTGATCAGACACAAACCTTTACACCACTACCACTGTTTTCAACATTTGCAGAGGGAAAAACTTTCCTACCACCAGAAAACTGCAGAATCTGAAGAAACTGAGGTCCCTGTTGTGGAAATGTTTTTACTTTAAAATTGTATTATGTTAAGATTCAGACACAATAGGTATGCTTATCCTGCAGGTGTAGCATGTCTACTCATAGCTCTGCTCTAACATGGAACATTGAAAGTTGGGTAGTAGGACCCTTAACAGAGGATGCTAACAATATGGATGATAAGCAACTGTCCCCTGAGATTAATCTGTTGCTGCTAAAGTCCACATCGGTATTTGGTGAGATCCTTTTCAGAGTTGCCTGCTTTTGCTGCTCCCTGATGTAACTGGAGGACGGTTCAGTGCTTAGATTGCCATCAGGGCACTCCGCTAGGTTGTATGACTGATACTGTGAGGTCTTGCTCATTCAGTTCAGTCTGGTCCTCCACCGTGTTTGTCTGCTCACATGCCATGACAATACATCTTTCAGCAGTGCTGCATGAAATAAAAATAAGTAACAAATAAAAGCCTGTAATCCAGACTTGTTTAGTGGTTTAACTTAAAGCTGACTTAATTTTTCTCCTCTAGTATTAGGATTTAGCTATATAAATAAAAGCAATGATGGAAGTATAACATGCAGGTCTGCACCAGCTTCCCTGAGAAATAGTAACTACTACCTACAGTGGATCAGAAAGGCAATATAGAAGTTGCCAATGGATTTAAGATACAAGAGGTGTACCACAGCCTTTCCATATTTCCCATAATTTACCCTCAAATTCTCAAGACTGTGCTCCTTCCAAAGTCTCTATATGGCAGAACTTTTAGATAATTTGAGAAATAAATTCACATTTCCATTATATGATTTATTTTCCTTTCACTATCTTTTCCTATATTTGCCATAACAGTGTCACTAAAAACTGCTTGTAGTGTATTAGCCCTATCTCTACTGCATATGCAGGGCTTTAGGGCAATCGCTTTTAAACCCTCATTTTAAAGTTGATTGAAAACATTCAGTGGTTGTAGAGAAAATGTCATGCTTGATCTTGAATGGACAGTGGAAAAAGCATGGTGTAGAAATGCCAGAAACTATTGACCATATGGGTTGTCCATTGGCTCACCAGTTTCATGACAATGAATTAATGTGGTTAGAGGAAAAACTGCACTTTAGTGACACAAGAATTACCTGTAAAATTAAGTTGAAAACAGTGTTTTCTGAAAGATTTGTATGATTCAGTGTAGCGAGTGTTTACTAAAATTACTATGAATATCACAGCCTCATAGAGGGGTGTAGTGCTGTTTGTATGAACATTAGTCTGGAGAAAACAAATAGACCAATTCTCATCTTGGCTACAAAGGTGTAAAACTGGAATAACATGATTGCACCAGAGAGGAATTTGATTGTATCAACGGGAGCAATATTTGTTCATTGCACCAGAATTTCCTAGATCATTTTCTGTAATGTGAAAATCTGGATGCTTGTCTTTAACGTGAAAGCTTTGTTTTACTGCTAACCATATATCTGACCTCAGTGTGTTTAGGGAAGGCTGATCATACTGAGATTTAGTCCTACAGGGTATGCTACAGCATATTTCCTTCATAGTAGTATACAGTGTAATTTGTTTAAATTCAACCCACCTGTCAAGATAACAGGAAAAAAGTAGTCTGAATGGGTTCACTAAAAGGTTCTATTAATGCTTTTTAGGTGTTAGCTTTAAATAGTTCACTAGTAGACTGCGCAACCCTGTGCTGGAGAAGGAGGCAGCTTGGCAGCATGACTAATCAGAGGATTCCATACAGATGATTCCACCACAACTGTACATACAGCTCTTTCTTATCTCTTACAGTTGCATTAGTTGTATTGTTATTGCTTCTGGTTTTGACTGTTCCTTAAACACAACTGTAAAATAAGCAAACTACTTTTGTGGTACAGTATACTTGAAATAAATCAGCCTTTCCCACTAATTTACAAAACTCACCAAAGCACGTTAGAAATTCCAGTCATTGATGCAAAACATGAAGACCCTATTGCAATTAGCTTTTCTGCAGTACAGTGGATGAAACTAACATGAGGCCTATATTTTCTGCCATTTAATCTGTGATCGTTTTTCTACTAAATGGAGTAGGAGTGGAAAAGGACTCACAAAAATCCGTCATTCTTTATGTCAGATTACCAGACCATGAGAGACAGTTCTACATCATCTGTCACGTCACAAGTCTAGCAAGCACTAGGTATAAGGCCTTAATATTAATATTTGTTAGTATGCATAGAATTAAATTTGCAGCTTGTTTTGCTTAGTAGCTTGCTCATCTCCTAAACTGAAGAAGAATCTGCAATTGGCTAATTGGTAAATGAAAAGCACCTGCTTTCTGACTAAGGGCTCCTTCCCTGCAAAGCTGTGCAACCATAGGAAGTTACAAGAACAGTCGGTATCCATTGTCTTCATCATCAACTTTTATTAAGCAGCAGCACTCTGTCCC
This sequence comes from Ibycter americanus, assembly GCA_035590275.1. Lineage (NCBI taxonomy): Eukaryota > Metazoa > Chordata > Aves > Falconiformes > Falconidae > Ibycter > Ibycter americanus. The sequence continues at coordinate 84,509,795 of JAVJGI010000014.1, forward strand.
TGATCTTTGCAAACTCTTAGATGACATAAATGAAACCTCAAAAACCTGCATGTATAAGAAAAACTGTGCAAGTGAGCAGGAGCCAGGTGGTTTAGGTGAAGCGTTTCTGACTTAGATGAGTTCTTGTTTAAAGGTCTTTGCAGGAGAACATGTTACTCGACTTTTTAAAGTATTACTGCCTGAAATAATTCATGCTAAAAAGCATTAGCTTCTAAGCAGGGAACATCTGGATTCACTCTTACAGCTCCTGGCAAAAGAGAATCTATTGAACCCAGAATAGTATCAGGAAGCAGAGCACTTGGATCACATCGACCTCTGATCAAATACAGCAGCAATACAGGCAACAGAGATAAGCCTTGAATTATTAAAGGTATTAAAGATACTAGTTGGGTTTCTGAAACAAAACAGCAAAATCTGCATTTAAAGTGCATTTGATTGGTAGTGACCAGATTTTTCTGGGGTCCCACAGAATAACAAAGATAACAAGGAAGTGTTCAGCAAGCATCAGCAGTAGCTTGGGTGGCAGACATGCAGCTTGTGGGCTGGATTTTTGGTTTTCATCTGAATTCACAAAGGGATTGAGTTCAGAACTTCATTGTTTCATAGTTCTTGAGAAAATATAACTAAATGCAGAGTTCAAAACCAGACTCCAGAATAGCAGGCAGAAGCAGGCTGATGAACAAGAAATATAGCTACAGGGAAATGAATCGGGGAAAGAGGGGCATGGAAGGGAAGAATGAGGAAACTTAGCGTGAACAGAGGAAAAAAGTGGAAGCCACAGAGCTGTTGATATGCAGCAGGAGCAGTCAGAGTCCTATTTAATGAACAGGCCTTGAGGGAAAATTAGTAGCTCTGTCAGTGCCATGTAAGGGGCAGAAAGAGGTACAACAACCCTCCTGAGAGGTGAAGCAGGCAGCTGTGGCTAAGGACAGGCAGAACCCTACAATGTGGGCAGCAGAATCTACATCTCTGAGAGAGCAGGAGAGTTGCTACAAACTGCCAGGTAAATGGGCTGACCTGGAGTTATCTTGTGCGATGCAGCAGAGGAATGCAAGGAGCCCACCCTCTGTGCCTTGAGCTAAGCGTACAGAGATAAAAGCTATGCAAGTCCTTGTCTGTTCGAGTATTTTAGAGCTACCTTTGCACTGGAAACAGAGAAACAGCAACAAGATCTTTGATGGCATAGTAACTTTTCTGGTCAGGAATATATCATAGTAAACTCTTCTCATGAGTCCTGGTATCTTCCTGTACAGATCTTTGAGCCCCAAGGGCAGTTTTACTCTCTCCACTAGTGAAAAGAAAGGGAGGAGGAAGATCTATGCCAGTTTTTGAGGGTAGATCTCTTTCTCCTTTGGAATTTATTTATATGATTATAGAAGAGATGGAAAACGATTTCTGGCCTGAGAGCATTTTCTCTTGGTTTCCTTGTCAATTTGTGATAACAATTTTTCATTTGCTGGGTGCTGGGTTTGAATCTCTGTTTGGATTTTACTTACTGTAAAAGATAAAAATTGTAAAAAAAGAAGTCTCGTAATTTCTCAATTCTAATGGAACTGCATTATAGCTATAAACCTGTATTGTCTTGCAGTTCTTGCAAAAAACTATATTAAGTTCTTGTGGCACATTTTTTCATATCCAAAGCCAGAAAAACTCATCTTGAACTTCAAATTTCAGATTTAGTTTGCATAATTCACTATTAGAAAAATGGAAGTCTGATATTCTTTTTCTTGCAAACTATGAAACTTTGATTCATTAGGAAAATATGTATGGAGTTCTACAGTACCTGCTTCGGTTCCTGCTCTTAAAAGAATACCATTTGCTCTTTCCAAATAAGTGAATACTATTACCACACCATTTGTCAAAGTGCTCAGGAAATATTGCTGCTAAGTATAAGGAATATTATACTAATATATAAAGGAATGTGGGTTGTGTGCTAGGATTATTTAGTTACACTAAATTTCCATGGTGACCAACAACTGTACTTTAAGACAGTCACACAACTCTAGTGAGCATTATCAGTATTATCTGTGCAACAAACCCAGAATGTGAATACTTTTTCCTGAGATATATAAATTACAGCAGGCATGATATGAATAATACATCCTGTGCACATTAGCACATTTTTCAAATGCAAAAGAGATTCTATATGCACAGTTAAAATGGGTTTCTCTGAATGTTATATTAGAAGAAAATCTCACTTAGGCAGTGGAAAGTAAATGTGGGACCATCAATATGACTTAACATAAATGGCTATAGAGATCTGAAAGTCCTAAAGTATGAAAATTCCCACTGCAGAAATCTGAAACTAGTTCTTCATTTGAGGCATCACCCTGTTATTCCTGCTTCTGATCTCTGAGGGTTTTCATGCTTTTACATCTGCCAGAGTAAGGCCCCTATACAGGCAGAGAGACCCTTTCCAGAGCAATTGCTAATAGTATGGCTGCACAAAGCATACGTCAGTGTAATATAACAATTTTTCCTTATTATTATTATATTTTCTCATTTATTTGTCCTTATATTTACTTTTGTCCTAATAAATGTGCATGTGTGTATGTAAAATGAGAAAAAATAACATCCTTCCTATTTTAGATTTTCAAACCTCGGGGAAAAAAAAGAATGTTACAAATCATTAGTTTTTGATGGAAAAGGTTTAAATTGCAAGAGATCTTCCCCTTCTAGAAAGAAGGTAAAAGAAACAAAATGTGACAGGTGCTGGTGGTGCTGCTTAGTGTTCACTGGAGGGCATTCCAATGGCAAGCAAGGGTGTGCAGTGTGACTAAGGATAGAAGAGGAGGAACAGAGGGAACGATCAGAATGACAGGCATTCCCAGCAGAAGGAACCTGCAAGAGACTGTGGAAAACCAATGTATATTTTAATGTATATATTTTATCTCAGTACATTTAAAACATTTAGGTCTTCAGCTAGTACTGAGGGAAACTATTTTGACTGTTTCTGACAATTATTTTCCCCACCTATATTATCATTGTTCATGTTTCATCTAATTTCTGCCACTACACAACTAGAGTTCTGTTACAGCCCTTTCTTCTCGGGCTCAGACCACTCCCTCCCATGCTTGGATTAGGCCCTGGAGTCCATACAATAACCTGCAGGATTCCCAAAGAACTCTGTTAGGCCTGGTCATCATTTGACCAATCCTACACATTTCTCAGTGACTTGTCCCTCACCATGTCTGGCACTAGAGCCATGTGGCTTCATGAGGGCACATGTTCAGGATCCGGTTCTTGGGCAGGTGCAAGGGACAGAGAGAGCACACCTTGCAAGCCCCCACCATCCTCTTGCTCACTGTTGTTCCCTCCTTCCTTGAATCCTTCTTTTCCAGAAGTGTGATTTTTTTGCTATATTATTCGGAATTAATATTCATTATTATTACTATAATATCCTGAATTAATTACTTTCAGAGAGGTTGTACCTCTTTGAAAGCCTAGGGATTTTCAGCATTAGAGGATTTTGACTCTGAGTTTTGTAAACCCTGATCCCCATGCCAAAGATCATTCTGACAACTTTCAAAACTTCCTCCAGTTCTAACATCCTCACATACAGAATCATGCTACTTTGAAATGTAATCCATTGCCACTGGCTTTGCTCTCTGAAGTCACCATTTTTTTTAATGTGAAATTAGAGAAATCATCATCTTTTGTTGCTAATTCATCAAGAATAACATCTAAGACAGATTTACATTTGACTGTTTCTTAGGTCAGAGGTAGGATCTGACTTTGCAGTAGGATTACAAATCCTATAGTAAGGGCTAGGACCAGACTCCTTAAGATAACTCAGTGTTCATGACTCCGTTCTGGAAGGGAATGTTCAAGGACACACAAGGCAGAACTTGAGAGCTGAGGTCCACGTTGACCCAACGTAACAGGAATGTCAGAAGAGAGCTCATGTTAGCAGCTGCCAGGGGAGAATGGGAAGATGGAGCCCAGCACTAACTCAAGAGATGCTGGCAGGAAAGACTGAGTTAATTTATGTCCAAACACTATGTGGATCTGGTATGTGAAATGTACAGGAGCCTGTGAACTCTGGATAGAAAAGATGAAAGAGCAGATGAATGGAACATATTTCTTGGTGCACACCTATAGTGAGCTGCATTCATTTATCAAAGCAATATTTTAAAGACTAAAAATACTTTATGAAATTATTCAGGATATATTCATTTCAGTTCTGACTTATGCTATTTGTGCATAGATCATAGACAGAACTCTTCTGCCTTTGCTTTAGTTCTTGGTATCTCACCCCAAGTACACCTCCTCATATTCTATTATTATTTAAAACATATTAATTATACATAACAAGGGTAAACTACCATTATAAGCAAAGAACTTTTAATATATGTATGGGCAGGCCCAGGGTCATGTTCTCTTTATAACAGCGCAAATATCACCATCTCTTACCTTTTAGGAAAAAAGTTATTAGAAACCACACACTTGTAATCCAGTACTGCTATTCTAAAGCTAACTACTCACCATGTGTTTTCTTGTTGATATACAGCTGCAAATGGAAATCACGCAAGATTTTTAAGAACGCATGATGATAATCTGTCAGATTTAGGGTTTGTAGATTTGCTGCATCTAGGCATAAGGCATCTGGTTATCCTTCAGCAATTTTAAATCCTGTCAATACAGGAATAAGTACCTAAGGCAATGAACTATCAGGAAAGGCACTGTGACTGTGCAGACAGACAAATCCAACAGAAGTGAAAAAGAAATTAATAACAAAGGCAGAGATTTGGTTTCAATCTGATTGGAATATTCCAAATTACTTATATTTTAAAGGTGCCACTTTCACATGGAAAATAATTCTTACCAAAAAAAAAAAAAAAAAAAAAAAGAAAGAAAATAATTGTCCTTCTGCAGAGAGTTTGCGCAATAGACTGCAAAATTATATTACTGGGTATACATACAGAGGTTAAATACATATTGGATTTCAAGGCCTCTGCCTTCTGCAATTAGAATGAAGACACAATCATTTTACAAGTGCAAAGTTTATGTGTATTTTCACATAATTTTAATACACTGAACTAGTTAAAAAGTCAGAAATCAGCTTTGAAATGTGTAGGAAAGAAGCCACATGAGAAATCTTCAAGGTAAGAAACACAAGTAGAGTTAATCCTCATATGGAAATCCCTGAAAATTTAATAGTCATCCTAAATAAATAACTTGTATCCATAATTTTGTGATTTATATACTTTATTTAATGTAAAATTGTGACTCCATGTTCTGATTTTTAAAGCTGTCCCAAAGTTTAAGGTTATCACAATGTTCAGATCATGTCTGCCAAAAATAAAGTATTTTTATCTCTGCAGCATGAAGTGTGAAAATGAATGTGAAGGGTGTATATGGGTCGAGAACAGCCTCCTTTTGTCATAGCAAAGTTAGAATCTTTCCATACAGAGGTTTGGTTAATGAGATTTTAGAAGCAATTTAAATCCACAAACTAAAGGAAAGATCTAAAAGTGGTTTGTGGAATTGATTTCACTTTAAGAAGATTACATTTAGATGTGGTGCATGTGCTTTCTTTTTTTTGGTACAGTAGAAATGTATATACTTTTTTTTTTTTTACATGAAAAATAAAATTAAGGAATGCTTCTAAATTTGTATTTAGGGATTCTTTATTGAAAAAACAGATTGAGAAAGATCAAGTTTTGTAATTATTAAAGCTTCAGTATGTTTGCAGACTATGGTTACAAACTCAATGTTCCTACAAATACTGCTCTAAATTCACAATTCGTCATTAAATATAAAAGGTAAAATATAAAAATTAATAAGGTCTGTTCACAGTGCCTTGTAAAACAACTGCAGGCAATAATGTCAACTCTTCAAATGTACTCAATCTTTACAAAAAACAAAGCTAATCTCTTCCCCACTCATCTCCAAAGGAACCATTAGAAGTTTGTGCTGAAATACCAATTCCAGAAAAGAATTTGACTTGTGGCTAAGGTGCTAGGCCAGAAATTTCATGGTGGTAGCCAACACCCAGCCAGAGCTGAACTGCTGAGCCCAAATGCTGAGCCCATCCAGGGATGGATGTTGCTGCTAATTAAGTTGGGGTTGGATGAGCTTCTCTCTAGGCCCTTGCACACACTGTGAAGAGCACTTCACCTGTTGTTGCCACATGATAACTCTGAGAAACTGTTTTTGATGTCTTGCTTTATCTTCCAAATCTTCTCCCTTCCCACCCAACCCCAAAGGCAAATAAATTAAAACCCTAGGTTTATTTTTACAAAAAAATGGGTACTCATATTATACGCCTTAGCCTATTTTTACACATTTAACTATAGGTGCCAAAGTTAGTTTGGGGCATCCGTCTGTTATGGGATCAGTGAAGGGATGTCAATGCGTCCATAAGACAATGCAGAGATCTGAGCTGCATAACTAAGATTTTTTCTCAGACATGTAGATCTCTGTACAATTTGTAACCATACCTGTGACTTTGCTACTGACAACGAAATACTGGCAAGAAGAAAACCCTCTAAGACTTCATTTTGCAAGTTTAGAAGGCAGGCATTCTTTATTGTAGTGCTGGGTGCACAGAGATTAATGTCTCAAATCATGAGCACCTATCTGACCAGCATTCCTCAATTTATTACAACAAAGCATACATATTCATCATATTTCCCCAAAATCTAATGCATATTATAACTGCTTCCCCCAAATGATTTACATACACATAAGGCACTTGCATATACCCACTTCATTCCTGGAAGCCTTTCTTGGGGTCTTTTGAGACCCCTGGTGGTCGACAAGTTGGTGAACTTCAGTGGAACTTTCTTGGGGAACGTGCACACTACCTGTTCTTATATAACTTCTTTTGTTCTCTGCACTATATGTTTTTGACTGCGATGCTCCATTACCCTACTTCTCTTGTCTATTGTTATATCCCAGGTGCCTTAGAAAGCTTGCTACATCTTAGTGAGCTTATTCAATAGGTCGAGTTAATCATTGCCTTAGTTTCAGCCTCTGTTAATGATTCTTTATATCTTAATTATATCACAACAAAAACACCCCCAATGTTTAATTCAAAGAGTCTAGACAACTCCTCTAGCCTTACTGAGCACTTAGAATTCATATCTGACTTAAAAAAATACCTCTGAGTTGCAAACTGCTGGAAAGTGAAGACAACACTGGGGAAGTATCAAAATATGATTTTATTTTTTCCTAGAAATCTGTATCTACATTGCTGGAAATAGTGCTGGAAGTGACCTCAGGTCTAATCAAGGACAGCTCTTCCTCTGCATGACCTATTACTACTGGCAGCCTCTCATTGGAGATATGCTAAAGCTACAGAGAAAAAGAAAATTGACATGAATTCTGCTTATACTCAGCATTTCACACTTCAGATGTAGCTAAGGTATCCTGAAATCCTACAGTTCTCTAAAGTTCTAGATATTTCCCCAGTCACCAGTTTGGAGTAGTTCCCTTAGAGCAGCTGTAATTTACTCTACAACTCACCAGGCAAATATTTGTTAATCCTGTTTTGCCCAAATCCTCAATTATAGTCCACAATGTTTCATTACATCTTTCAGCTTTACTTGTTGGTGCTGTGGAAGACTTGTGTTCTGCCTTGTTAATGGAACAGTAATCTCGTGAAATGGTTTAAGATCTCATTATTTGTTGCATTTGTTTACCATCTGTATTAACCTAAAACTGTCTGTGTAACCATATATGAAAATGAAGGGCATGGGAATAATTTTTATATGCAATTTAATGTGAGGAAAAGACTTCAGGACTCAGGGAAATGAAATTTTGATCAACCAGTCAAAATAATTTGATGAGTGTCCCTTATTTTACACTCAAAGCATAAAGTATCGGTGGCTTAGGGCTAGGGGAGAACTGATGGTTTCAGAAACAAAAATAGTACATGAAAAAGAGGAAGCTCTTAAGTACCTTGAAGATGGAAAATACATGGGCTGGGTTCTGTTCTGCTTTACCTTCAAAGCATTAAAAGTAAGTCTTTTCCTACAATTATGAAACTGGAATTGAAAATGCATCTGTCACAAGCCCTGCTGTTACCTTCTACAGCCCAGCAGAGTGCTTTGAAGGAAGCTTAGCCTGCTCCTGCCTCTGAAGTACAGAGTTCCTTGAATAGATACTTCTCTTGAACAAAACATCCCCGTGAATTAATACTAGCTACACTCCGTAAGAAAGCTTATAAAGGCTTTCAGGGCATTTCCTCAAAAGGACATCAGTGTGTACAGTCATGATAAGCTTCAGTCCTTTGGGATCTTGCTCTTCCCTTGAGAATACTAAGCAGTGAGTGACCTTATTGTCATTTCAGATTCTACAGGCAGGCAAGCTGGCAGAGATGATTAAGTCTGGGATACGTTCCCTCTCCCCCAAATGCTCAGCTTGTTAATCAAAATGGATGTTTGAGGATCAATACTCTAGCAAGTACTCACAGGCTGATGCTATTGGGAGTAAGAGCGTGGTAAGTTTTCTGTGAGACAGGTACTCAGCTCACACCCAAACCAGAGGGAGAAAAAAAAGTGATTTTTTTTTTTTTTTTTTTTTGTTATTGGTGTTGTTTCCTAAAGCCCTTGTAACTGTTCCAATGGCTTAATTCTTCCAATGCTGGACGCTCTCTTTTATTAGTGCATTATTAGAACATTGAGAGGCATATTCAGAAAGACCTTCTGCAGCCTGCAAGCACATGCCTACAGGCAGCGGAGAGGCAGATTCCTGCAGACGGCTGGATTCAAAGCACCTAAAGTTTGTCTCTTGCTCCAAATCATGCCATGAAGGAGCTTTCATTACTTTAGGCCATAAAGGGACTCCAGCAGACTTCTTTCCCAAGGCTAATGTTAGCCTTTATGAATATCTTTCCTTGCTTCCCCAGAGACAGATCATTTTAGATCACTGTTTGGTTGTGGTGCATTTTTATTGTTTGCTTTTTAAATGGAGGACGATTTTATTTTGTCTCCGAATGCAATGCATGAAACACCAAAGCACCAAACTGCAGGTTTTTTCCATACAGTGTAAATATTAGTTTCCAAGTTATGGGTTTGTCGGTCAGATTTTAGTCTGAAGAAAGTATTTGCAACCGAGATAGTAAGCCTGAACATAAATAAGATTTATAACGGAAATGACAGTCTTGACTCTGTTATGATCACATACCTCTGCATAAAAAGGTGCAGCCTTCCTGTTGTATAATCTACTATTGGTCCTGTTATGTGACCTAATTAAAACCCTACCTCAAGAATGTCCTTGTCATGCCTGCCAAAATATTAGGGTAATTTAGGAGTTCCTGAAGGAGGGACGTGTGAAACTGCAGACAGCAATCCAATGCCAGCTTTTACACAGTAAGAGGACTTCGAAAGAAGTTGTGAGAAGCTAATTTTCACAGTGCAATGAAGGAATTGCTCCTTTTTCCATCATGGACATCAATATATATCAGATGCCTCTACAAAGAATTTTGTTACAAACTGGCCTATATTATGAAGTTTATCATAAAACCTGGAATGACTGGAATCACATAGTAAAATGCTCAGGAACCTGAGTCCACCCTTTCCAGAATGAAAAGAAGCTCCTTTCCAGGAGCTGGGTTCTGCTCATGGTATCTCTGTGTCACTAAACTCCCATCAATGAACAGGACTGGAGAAGATCTTTTTTTCTTTCAATGTCAAACAGTAGACCCAGTCTTCAGAAGGCAGGAGAAGGGGTCCACAGGGTGCCCATTTGTGGTTCCCATGAGTGTGTAGGATGTCAGCTACACACAACAGGAGGCGCAAGAGCAGGTGCAGGTCCTGGTGGAAAAGGATGGCTGGGATCCTGGGGGTGGGTCAGGAGTGTAAGAGGGAAAATCAGGGGTGGAGGGAGACAGTCAATAGGGAGAGGAGGAGAGAAAGAGCAAGGAGAAGATGTGGGCTGAAGCAGGAGAAGGGGAAGGCAGTGACTGTATCCTCAGCTTATGGTAGTTAAGCGTCATATAAATTCCGATAACACTGCAAACCTCCCGTTGGCTCACACCGAACCGCGTGCAGGAGCACTCCGCTTTGCACAGGTAATCCTCCAAGAAAGCAGGGGAAACGACGTGTGAATACAAACTCCAATATGCAATTACTGTTTTAAAATTTGTCAGACAAGCATTTCAGTGCCACAGGTGACTTCATCTTGTGCTCGAAAAAAGTTTTGTTGGTTAGCCAGTTAAGGCTGCTACCTCACAAATCAAATAAATGATAAATAAAGGGGTATCAGGGGACACTCAGGTATGTGGCCCTGTGCTGATCAGCTGTACGGTGCAGTGGCTCAAATGAGTGTCTGGAAACCGGCCTGACGTCAACGGTGTAATCACTCAAACATCAGGGACAGTGACTTGTAAGTGGGCCGCTAACCCTTTAGTGGGAAAATCAAATTATAAATGAATGCATTCTTCAAGCAATAGTGGTACTGAGCAGCTGAACAACTTCCCACTTTCTGAAACATATTTGCAGGATGCATTTGTTGAATCACCTTCAATACCTAACGAGTTCAGAAAACTGAAGTTTGTTCATGGATAAGAAGCACAAGCAGTTAATGTACCTAATCAGGAGTAAATAATTTGGCTTGTTTTAAAATGTACTCATTTCTTTCCCTTCAGAAAATCTGGAGAGCTGGAAAAAACAAGTTTGTTGTGGGCAACCAGTAGATAGCACAATGTCTTCAGTGCCAAATACAGAAAAGGTCAGTCTGCAGCGAGGGGTTCTAGGGGAAAGAATTTCAGATTTCCCAGAGCTCAGTTGCTGCTTCTTTTTGCCAAAAGGAGTTTAAAATCAGTTTCACACTCCCCCAGCATTCTTTCAGGAAAGAGTAATGTAAAAATTGTGGCAAAAGGAGCTGTACCCTCTCTTTGGGAAAAAAAAATGAGTGATTTGAGCTCTAATTCTTGAAAAGATACCAAGGGAGTTCTAAACCCTTCAGCAGCTGTGTCCTCAAAAGGTGACTGAGTCAATAATTTTTTGCAACTTTTTTGTGGATTCAAGCTTTTAACATTTTTGTAGTGCAAAATAGTGGTCAAGAAGCATGCTCTGTGCAAATCATGACATCAAATTCTCATCTAGGCTGCTGTCCGCTAACCTCTGGGACTGCAGCCTGCTGGGTTTCAGTTTGGGTTTCATTCTTTATTATTTTTATGTGGCATTGCTAATGAGTTGTGAAATTTCTTGTGCTGAGCGTTCAGTGCCTTTATCACATTCCTGTATTTGGCAGTTGTGGGAGAGGGTTACTGCAGAACTGTGTTTTGCCATCTGGATGGTTTCCTTTTCAGAGGCCCTGCAGGGACAGGGAGATTGTAAATCTTTACTTGGCATTTTCAAAGGGTTAACAAAGGAATTAGAAGCTCCATTAGCATTGGAGAAGGATTACAGTCAGCCACTGTGCCTAACATACGTCGGACTTTGAGAAAATTTTGGCACTAAGGAGTTGAGATTGCCTAAATGAGGCTGAGGACAAACAAAGTTTAGTAGGTTTTGCAGGCAAAGACAGTTACCTTAATGAGTACATGGACAATATTGAAGAATTGGAGTACAGTACATGATTCTCAATAAAACAATCTGGACACTGAGGCAGAGATGATGGGTCAGGAGGAAGGAACCAGTTTATAATGTTGTGCAGCAGTATTACAAAATTGCTAATAATGAATTTTGCAGCTGTGTTCAGTTTTTGGATTTGAATCCCATTATATGGGTTTTGATGTGATATACTCATTGAAATCCCAATCTTATTTTGGTTACTTATCATTCCATGCTCAAGAGCCAGAAATATTTAAACCGTTACTACACACACAAACAACATTAAAAGAATGTTATTAAGCTTGTGGAGATGAATAATGTTCTTTAATGTATTTCTGTGCATGTGTGCAATTTACTTGGTGTTTTGTTTCTCAAAACTATTTTCATCTTGTGGATTCATATTGATATGTGCATAGGTCAGCAGCAGACTGGGAATCATTAAAACAGCTGAATGTGTCACTTAAGCTAATGGAGTAGTTACCACTGTCAGCAGAAGTACTGTTGTGAGCCTGCAATAGGTTTGCCAGTGCTTTTCATAGGCATTTATTAGATAGCAAAGGAAGGGTGAGACTCAGGACTCTCAACTTCTGGTCATGTCTAAACATGGGGGGATATATTCCAGGGGACAGAGACTCTCCTTACTCTCCAAAAGTATGCTTCTTTCCCAACCCACCCTTTCTAATCTGTCATGGTTGATCTTTTCCAGATCTGAGTCCTGAACCTTGATAGTCCAAACAGGTGGGATTCATCTCACCAGACTTCAGATTCTGCAGTGCAAATGCCTGTGTCTGACCTGGTCTTTTAAGTGCCTTCTGCAATCAAGCATAGAAGGGTACACATTTGACTTATTTTAGATGCCTATTTTAGGTTGAGAAGAATTGTGCTTTGATAGTATCTTATTTCTTGACAGTGACTATAAAGGACCTACATGACTGGCTTCATTGAAATAACTACCAGCTACTGGATTTCCAGAACCAATTTGCTGCTTTTTCTCTCTCTTCTCCAAGCAGCAGTCCTTCACTAGTCTACTTGATCAGTCACAGGCTGGGATCCGATTGAATCATCTGATTGGTAACAGATCCTCCTCTCCCTGCCTTCCTTCCTCTGCCATTCTTGCCTTCATGCAGTTGTCTTTTGTACATCTTGCCGAGGCATCATCAGCTGATGCCGTTGCCTACAAGCATCAAAAACAGAAGATCCTGACTCTGAGGTCTGTCAGCCCTTCTCCAGAGTATACATTACAATTCATTAGAGTCACAGCACCTTCCTCACCTTGGGTGTGGGGTGGAAGGAGAGCAGTCATGTTGCACCTGTGGCACAAGGGTAACCTGACTGCAAGAGAAGTGTGGGAGATACATGCCCATTCACTGAGGTTGGGGATTCAGCTACTGGATCCTGAGGAGGTGTCCAATAGCGCACAACCCATCTTGACTATGCCTACACTGCTAAATAAAAGAGGACCAGGGACTGATTTCTGGCTCCCAATGCCCAAGTAGCATGGGCTGGCTTGTGACCACAATGTTTAAGACCAGATCCTAGTGATCTGGGAGCAGATAGTCTGGGTCTTTGGCCTAACATGAGGTCCCAGGTCTTCCCTGAGACTCATGTGGTCCTAAAACAAAATTATTATTTTGTATGTGGTTTTTTGCAGCCCAAAGATTTGCAAGGAATTGGGCTCTGTTGCAGCCCATCAAAGAGTTGGTTTTATAGCATGAAATGGAAAATATGTACTGCATGCTTTATGGCATGACAAAAGGACATATAGGTATTTTTAAGCACACAAAGCCTGAAGAAAAATTAGAAGACTTTTTTAGGTGAACAAGACCAAAGAGTGTAATCATCTGCTCAATACTACATTTTTGGATCAGTTCTTGGAATGAACAATGTATCATACTTTATATCTTTGTTTGGGTGGTTAGTTTGGAGGAGTGGGGTGCAGTACTCAACCTTTCTTCTCTGTCTTCTTTTATTTAGCAGCATAGAGATACCCACAGAAACCTCAAATTATTTCTAAATATGCTAGCTCAAGCATAAGAGACTGCATAATTATTTAGGCATGGAACTGGGACCTTACTAATTTGTCCTAATACTTGACTCAGCGCTAGCTTTCCATTATATGGAGTAGCAGAGCCAAAAAAGTCTCTATTAGTCGTGTATGGGGAGTTATGTTTTTATATATTTATCTTGATATTGATATTGACATTAAAATTTTCCATCTAGGCACATACCAGATGCAAAACCCAGTATCATTAGTCCTCCACCAAATGTGAAAACCAAAAGTACAGGAACTCTAGATCTTCTTAAAAGTCAGAATTTTAGGAAGAATTTTTAAATGCAGAATTATGAAGTGCAGAACATTTTTCTGTAGCTTCAATTGAAAAAATAGCTGGGCTGCTTTAAGTAAAATTCTTCCCCAACTCTTCAGACTGACCACTAACTTGAAATATTTGAGGGTTAGTTTCTGAACTTTGTCCAGGTTGCGTGTGGATGGAAACAGCATTTTACAATAAGAAATCTCATCAGCAGTAAGAGATGCTCCCCAAACCCTCTGTGATTTTAGTGGCTCCAAAGATCCTCTAATCAAGCTGAAGGGTTTTATACAAACACAAACGGAGAGACATGGATCCTGCATTGATTCCAGGGAAAGGTTCACTGTCAGAATTGTAATATTATAATACAATAATTCATCTAGTAATTAATTTAATAAAATCATGAAAATCATTATTATATTTAGATGATGACGCTTTAAGCAGGGGTGCAAATTTGGGAGTGATTAGATTCTTTACAATATTATTTTGCAAGTCCTCTTTACTGATCTTAGCAACATATTGTACAAACAGCCTTTAAGTGTCATTCATATCCTGGTGCCATTGAAATAGTATCACAGGGATGCAAGGCTTATTCAGTAGTTACATAATGTATTCCATATAAGTACCTGGATAGGCAATGCAGCATTTTTTTCTGTGGTGTGTCTGTAAAGTTACCTGAAACAAACCGAAATCTTTCTGCTTGATTTCTTTAGCCACTGGTGTTGTACAGATTTTCAAGCATGACTGCAGTCTTTCCCCTATATTTCTTTCTCCTGCTTCTGTAAAATCCAGAGTTCAAGCACAGTAAAATCAATGGCAAAATCTGTTTATTTCAATGGAACCAGGGTTTAACCCTAGCAGAATATACAGAAAAATAGCCCTCATCTTTTTCTTCTGCCAACAGCTGCATGTAGGCTGGTTTCAAAAGAATAAGAAGCCTTTCTAGAACATAATGCTTGGTGGGAAACTACCCAAAAGTTCCAGCAGGTGAAAAAAGGAAGAAGAATCTTGGAAAAAATGAACAAAAAGGATCAGCTAAATTTTGTGTAATATTTGTGAGAACCATAAAATCACTTTTGCTGAGCACAGGGGGCCTTAGAAGGTCGCTGCTCTGCTGGGCTAATCGCTGCCCAATGCTCTCCAGCCCTGCCCAGGAACCCTAGAGCAGCAAGTGTCTTTGCCAGAAGGCAGTAACTCAACACTCAGTGGGTAAGGGTACAGTACTGATAAACATAAATCCTGCAGCAGGTGTTTGGGGAAAGAACATACAACTCCTGCTAAGTCAAAAAATACTTTGGTTATTCTCCCAAAGAAGTAAAACACTGGAGGTGCTGGTATGTTGAAACCAAACTGTGTCCCAGTTCCCTAAGTTGAGCCCAGTAGCCTGTAATTGTCTCAGTTCAGTCAGATCAAATACTGGAACATCAATGCTTGTGACACTGGAATTATGTGTCTGCCTGTAGCAGTTGCCAGTGCTTTAAAAAACAGAGACATTTTAGGCAGAAAGAATAACAGAGGAAAACTGTCCTGGCCAACTTCCTCAACAGTTTCCCTAAGCTTCAAGAGAAATTGTGAAAAAAAGTCTACTTTATGCTCCCAAGGATTATGATTATTTCCCAGTCAGAAATTTTTTTTTTACTTCTATTTCAGAGCTTTTGAAATTTATATTTTAAAATTTAGCACATTGCACTAATAAATCAGAACTCAGTGGAAACAAATTATGAGACATAGTTATATGTCAAAAAGATAAATCAGAACTTAATGGCCAGGATAGAAGATATTTTCTAATCAGACAGCTAGGGAACTAATTAATGTTATCGTTTGTAAACCAACCAAAGAAATACAGCCATGTTCTGAGTTGGAATGCATAAATCTGATGGAAAAGTTAACACTTATCATTTGGATCATTTTGTCTAATGTTTGTAAATCAGTCTGTTAAATAAGATTAGAGCAAGATCTATAAATTAACACACTAAATTAAAAGTGTGTGGTTTCTGCTGATAAATAAGGACTTACAAGTGTTGGAGGTAACCAAACAGACAACAGATTCACACTCCTTGATTAGATGATGGTTAACCATTATAAATCAAAGCTGTAAATAATGTTTATCTCCTCAGATGTTCATGTTTCAGAAAGCCCATTTTAAAGAAAAAAAGAACTGTGAATTTAAATTCGGTCTGCTGTTTAGCATACAAATAGAGTATGTAGTAGAGAACAAGAGAGGCATGAGTAGATTCTCCTATTTGAACTGCCACAATACTAGCTTTTGTTCTGCTTTGTTTCTAAGCTTTGCAGCAAGTGGTATACTGGTATACGACTTGCTGTAAGAATGTGGTTCTTCTTCTGCAACTTGGAGAATGACTGGTTTTCCCCCAAAATGAACATGGCCTGACAAGACAGAAGAGTATCAGGCTTCCCTCTGTGGATTTCCGTCCTTCCCCTCCCCTGCTCCGACTGTCTGTGCAAACAATGGGAAGCTGAATACATCTCATGCCAGAAGGCAGCAGGTTACTAAAATACCCATGACATATTTATGCAAGAAACATGCTGTATAACATATGGGCCTTGGGAGCTTTTCCCACCTTCTGTCTGTGTGTATTTTTTTTTGACTGTGAGAGGGCCTGACAAAGAGATTTACTTCATTGGGAAAATGAATTTTAATGCAGTATAAGAGAACAAAGCAATCAAAATGGGTGACTGTAGACACAAGCCTGAGCTTCAAAGCACTTTACCAGTTCTAGTGACATAATTATCGCAAACCTTAAGTCAAATGCCTAAGCATAATTCTGGGTTAACAGGTGGAGAAACCTAAGCCATAAGGAGGCTGGAGCCAAAATGTTCAGCAGGGGCCACCAGTTTTGAGTGCTTGACTGAACAAATGCATGCAGGGCTTCAAGCTGAACACGAGAACATAGCAGCAACATAAATCAAGGGTTTCTTTTGAAAATGCAGTTGTGGATTGAGGATGGCTGGAAAGGCGGTGGCAATGACACTGGAGCTCAGTCACTTCTGGCTCCTGGCTTACTGCTGAGACCTTCCCTCTTTCTAAAGACCTTGTCCCAGAAAGCTCCACTTACATGAGAGCTTTAAGCTTTGAGACTGCAAAGAATCACAGTGAAGTATTTTTATACTACATAGTCCACAGTGTGAAGAAGTATTTTACAAATTATTTAGCCTATATAAATTTAGAAGCAGTTACATTTGACCCACCTGGATACCTGGAAGGGGATCACCTGCTGTCACACAGACGACCTAAGTCCAATAGATTAGTATCTGAGCGGGGTTAGTAAGAAATGCAACAGTGTTTATTAGAAAATTGAAAGTTTCAATTTCTGCCAAACCTTTGCTTCTTTTACTCCTTTGCTGTGTCCTAACCGACACACAGGGTCTCCATCTCCTAAGCCAGGATTTGCTGTCTTTAATAGGATAGTGTAAAATGCCAACCCTAATTATTAATCAGGCTTCCTAGATGCCAGTCCTACAATATCACTCTCTTGTACCAGTCGCCTCATTTGGGGTTTGCATGAGCACAGTTAGCATAAGATAAATTGCCCTAATCACTGCAAGTAGTTTCAGTAAGTAATTTTTAACACAAACTTCAACAGTTTGTCAGACACATGGGAATGGAGTCTTGAAAAAAAAAAGACTGTATTTACACAGAGAATTATCCACTAGAAACAGAAATTATTTAAGTATCTTTATTTTATTTTAAAGAAGGCTATTTATTTTATTGTATTTTATTATGTAGATAGTGTTATCATTAATTATTATTATTGTATATTATTAATAATTATTATTAGTTAGAATGTGGTAAACTAACAAGATTATCTATAGGTAGATGGGGTTTTTTCCTCTTTGGAGCTGCTTGTGTTACTATCAGTTTCTGTATTTCAGCTATGAAACTGGATAGCACCCTTAATTTGAAGGTTTCTGGGCAGCCATGTGTGAGGAAGTAGATTGGAAAAGATACCATTTACATTTATGTAATCAGCACACATGGATAAGCGTCCCTATTTAGGCAGCAGGAGATGTACCATCTACAAATGCACTAGCCTCGCTTCACTGGGAGAGCCATGCGTTCCTAATTTGGCAAGCTGACGGCAGCTTTATAATCCCGACTTCTCTCAGTGAGGGGGGTGACCACAGTGACTGATGAGAGAGTGTCTTTTGTTGGTGCTGTTAAATCTGCAGCAATGTGTCAGCATCTGAGCCTTTATGAAGCTTCTCTAATTCTAGTAATCCAAGTGAAAGGACAGCTTTTGGAGGAATACCCATCTCTCTTTCTGGCTTCTGTGCAGAAGGATCAGGAATGAAAAGGAGAGTGAACCAAACTAACAACCCCAAAGCACACACCAAACAGTCCAAAATTTGAACCAAAACATAATAATAAAAAAAAAAAAAAAAAAAAAAAGAGAAAAGGAGGAATGAGGAAAGGAAGACAGTGAACCTCGCTTCTAACAAACATTTGCCAGATTTGCATTTGGGTAATTGTTACCTGACAAGAAAGGCTGTTTGATGCACCTGTGATGGACTCCTGCCTCAGCCCTTCTCCGGTAGAGATTGGTAAAATACTCTGGTGCGTACTAGGAAAAAGTAGGAGTTAATATCACAGTAGCAACATGATCCATGTACTTCCTTGAATCCCTGAAGTCAAACCATGACTCTTACAAACATTGTATGCACTTGCTAAAACACTAATTACATCAGTTTTAATTCAAGTAAGGTGCTACTGCTTTCAAGGCTGAACCTTTAGCTGTCTGTGTTGGGTTACAGGAGAGGTGCATCGGCAAGTAGTGAAATATCGTGCCCAGTGTGTTCCATTACAGATGTAAAGTGATGCTTCCTTTTATTCTTCGGTTTCTGCAACAGAGAAAGTGATGTGGCCAAGCTCATAAGGAGCAAATATTCATCACCCACTTGAGGTAGTGCCATTGATTTCCATCAGAACAATATGATGTTGATAGGGAAACCTGCCTAAAGTCAATATCACATTTGAGCCCAATATTGTCCCCAGAGCCAGGGATTCAAATCGCCATGGGTGTGGCTGTGTCCCTTCAACTCCCGTCTCGACTGTCAAGGCCAGGCATGGTGCTGGGCTACATGGTGTCACATCCCATTATGTCACTTCACATACGACATGATGCAACCTGACATGACATGTTTGGAGGGTTGAAATAATGTTATCTCTGTGTCCACAGGCACTGAATACCAAGATACTTAGCCTAAGTACGCAAGCAGCGATTCAGGCAATCAGTGAATAGGGCTTTGCTTTTCTTTTGGGGAGATTACATTAAGGCATAGTCATGAATTATTTTTCACTTACTTTACATAAGTCATACTAGAAGTCTTAAAATTCAGATTTTATGCCTTTAGATATATTTTTTCACCTCCTAAGAATTAGCAACCATGCAGAGAACTTGAGCAAACCCCAGGACTCCAGCGCCAGTACAGATGCCTGTGTTTGGAAAAACACTCCTTTCAGTATTAGATTTATGAAATCTGGAGTCAGTGAATTTCTAGTTTAGATTTTTGCTTATGTTAGAAAGTGGTTTATGCTTATCCAGACACAAGAACAGGTGTCGACATATTTGTATGATGAGTGAGGAGGATGCAAGGGACTGAGCGGTGACCTACTACAATTAATAAACATAGATTCTGTTTCCATCTTTGCCTGTGACTGAGTATATGATGCATATCAACTGAATTTTCTCTCTGGACCAGAGATGGTGAAACAGTATCATACGACAAGATCAGTAGATGCCTACTGATTTAAAGTATAAGGCTCTTTCAGTCATATTTTCTTTTCATTGATTTAAATCTTACTATAAATAAGCTTCAAAATAAAAGATAATTTGATTTTTAAATAACCCAAATTTTTTCCTGTTCAGAAAATGACAAGTCAATATACTTTGACAGCTTTGACATTTTTACCAAATGGAAATTAGATGAAATCAGCTCTGTCAACCCATGTATTCTAATCAAAAAATACATAAAAAAAAAAAGAAAACCAAAAGCAAAGTTCCTGGTCAAGTTTACCTGTTAAATTGCTTGCAATAATTTGTCTCCAATGAAAGCAGTTAGCTGTTGAACATATAACCCACTTGAAATGTAATTGCTTAAATACATTTTCATTGAAAACCCGTGAAGAAACTAGAATAGGAATATCTGCATCAGCCTCCCGCACCCATCCTCCCAAATTTCTTCCCGGGTAGACAGGCACATAAAAAACAGTTGCCTGCATTGCAATTGCTATGTCTAATCCTGTTTGGGGTAGGTCTAGCTCCATGGCTCCAGCTCAGAAAGATGAGCCAATTCCATGTGGGACACAGGTGGCAGGTGAAAGAGACCTCACCCAGGCGAGGTCCACTGGGTGCAGCACTGGCCCGGGTAGGTATCTCCATCCAGAGCTCCTCCAACAGGGTCTGAGTGAGGCACAGCAGCCCCAGAGGAAGATACAGTGTGGGTGGGATGAGGGGCTGGTGTGAGGCTCGGCTGCTCCCACATTCAGTTTGCTGTTGTCCCTTCTCCGTCCGCAATAGCATCAGAAAGCTTTAGGTGGGGTTGTCCCTCCAACTTCTGTTCACTCTGCTTTGTCTGAGCCATCTGCCTAAGTGCTGGTCATAGTACCCTAACTCCTCCTGTAATCTCTATTTGCAATTAACGTAAGTGCTTTCATATCACCTGCAAGAGACATCTCTAGCTACATGAGATGAGAAACAAGCAGGCTGCATCGCAGCCCTAGGTGCCATGATGAAAACTGGCTTCTTTATCACAGGACAACAGACCAATGGGTGCGGTGCTGTGAAGCCATGGGGGGTGACAAGCATCACTTCCAGCCGCCCAAACACTCATTGTTCATGAATTTGTCTTGCTCAGTTGTGAATTCAGAGGGTTTGAGACCCAGGCAGATTGCCTGGTTGATTCTCCTCTCTCCCTCCCTGTGTGATACCCATGTCTCCTCCACTTACAGTGGTGTACGTGCTGAAAGCATTCCTGGTTCGGAGTGAGATGTTTCAGCCCAGAGCATTCAGAAACTCACAACATATTTTGTTTGCCATTACAAGTTCAGATGCCTGCCTTTTTGATCAGCCACAGTCACAAGCTCCTGTGCGAATCTTCTCGAATGAGCAAGTGAGTGAATGTGCCTCAGAAACTGCTGTTTTTAGGAGAAGGTTGCAATTCCAGCTGACTCAGACCAATTTTACTGTCACCTTTTTTCAAAGGCAGAAATCAAAACTTGTGCAGAAAACACAGGTAAGCTATACCATGTTGAAAGCACTTTTTTAATATACATGGGAACATTTACTACATGTAGAAATACAGAGACAGACCTACAGATCAGCTTGTCATAACATGTAGGCATGAAATGTGGCTCTTTTTTAACTAGTTAGTTCTATTCCTGATTTAAAGAAAGTTATATATTCATGAGCTCATTAACAGGTTAACTGGAAGAGAAAAATGTTTCTACTTTCATCTAATCATTAATACCTCCTCATTACTCATCTAGTGACAGGAGAGGAATTGCATTATTTTCTGTTAAAGATGAGGGATTCAATGTACTCTGACAAAACTTGACTAGTATTGTTACACTGAAACCATTTTTACAATATATTTCTCCAGTCTGCATTTCCATAACTGACAGCTCCGAGACAACCCATATAAAGAGCAGTCATAAATAACAGCCCCAGTAAGGGTATATATATATACTGTATCACTGTCCCTTGTTAGTGGAATATTCACATTTTATGAATCAGTAGAATAAAATACTTTTATTTGTTGACTGAAGGCTTAATTTTTTCTAGAAGTGCCAAGATTTCACCATGTCTGTAAAAAACAGCTGTATGTGCTTCACACTTCCCTACCACCTATACTGTGCTTTCCAAGTGCTTAAAAAGACAGAGGGAAGAAACAGAGACAAGTTCCCATGTACCGAGCTTCCCATCATCTGGCTAGATGAAAAGGCACACTGATAGATGGTGAAATATAGTTCTCATAAATTTTTTAACAAGGAAGACAGGAGATGCAATAGCTTTTAGACTACACTTTAACCTAACTTAGAAGCAAAATGAATAGCGCATTACTGAAGCAGTACAAGGAAAGAAAATGCAAATCCCCAAAACCCCTGGATAATTAGCAACTCACCCAGCTCTGCACTCTTTCTAAATGTTGCATTAAATATGTAGATGGAATTCTGATTAACCATTAGATTGCTGCCAACATTTTTCTCCATTTGTATTGGCTTTGGACAGATTTCTGTCATGGAGAAAATGTTTCACATACCAAACATCAGTCTCTGCTGTTGTAATTTTCTGCAATTATCCTAAATTGAGTGATTCCAAACTGATTTTTCTCTCTGAAAAAAATATGACGTCAAAGTGTGTCTAATGGTATTTTGGTAGCAGGAAAACATAAAACTTAGAAATAGAAGTAGTCAACTTTCAACTATAAAGGAATTGAGCAAGTCCCACCTTCTGTGCATGGGAAAATCAATCATCAAGTGTCAGCAGACACCCAATTTGCCAAGGGAGCTGTTCCAGACATACCATGGTTGTTTTGATTTGGTTTTTTAAAATACGTTATTGATTTTCTAAACAGTTGAGTATGGTTTACAATAGCAATAACCTGCATGAAGCCAGCCATTACACAGGATAACATCCAGTTTATCAAACATTAGCTTTTGCCTCTAGTAGTCAACTGAGAAACTAGATTGAAAGGAGGACTATCAGTTTTTCTTTCTTTCTTTCTTTCTTTTGTTACTAGTAATGGATGAAATTATAGTGAACAATACTTGCACATCTTCAGGTGCTTTTGGAGTCGGGGGAAGATATGAATTATCAACCATCTTTCCATCTTTTTAAGGCATTAACTGGCCAGTAGTTTTGCAACTGGATCGCATACAGGCTGCATTTCATCAGCGTATTTAAGCATGTGTTCACTCCCTACTGGAATGGCATGCACTGAAAATTAAAACATGCATTTAAGGGCTTGGACTGAATTAGGCTGTTTAAAAAACCTTTGGTTCCTAAATGAGAGGTGGCAAGGGATTATTTGTATCTATCCTAACCCCAAAATTTGGAATCTGGTGTTCATGTTTTCCCCTACAGCACGTAGAATACTGGCCAATTTATCAGGTGCATTAGATGTGAATAATTTGGGTTTGCATTCAATTCTGAGATTATTGAGAAGCCTCAAGAAAGTTACTCCTACCCTGTTAAAGGAGATATGAATGTTCAAAACTGTGAAGTACACAAATTATTATGAAAGCATATTTCAAGTGTACCTCACTGCAGGCTGTTGCTGTCACCTTCTCATGCCCTGATGTCTGCCCTGAAGGACTGTTTACAGGCTTCACCTTTCTTTCTCTGTTTGTTTGTATGTTCTACCTTTTTTTTTAATAAGCATATTGCTTTTCAACACATTTAGCATGCAAGTTTAGTGAAATGCTCATGTTAGTTATTGATGGTTGTAGCTAATGTATTATTATTCATCTTGTTAGAGAGAGTGAAAGTCAATATATTTTAATCCTGCAACCACAAAACTATTTACACTGTGGTGTCATCTCTTGTACAGTGTCCCAATCCATTTCCATGGAGGTTTGGTTTGAAGTCTTCCAGAATAATTTTGTTCATTTATCTCCCTATTGGTTGTTTCATACTAATATATGTGTGTTAACGTTAATAGTTTTGACAAAACATATCCAATCATTACACAAAACATAGCAAAATCTCATATTCCTAATTTGTTTAAAATATGTTCAGGTTGACAGCTACTTACAGGTACAGACGGTGAAAACCTCCAGGCTGGGATATGCTCTGATCCATAGATATGAATTACTACAATAGTAATAAACGTTATTTGCAAAACTTTGATTTCTGCATCTCAGTCTGAGGTGCTTGGTTCAGACCTCTGAGTTCATTTTCTTTTAATCAGTACCTGAAAAAAATCTATAGATTTAAGGGAGGCATTATTCACAGAGAAGGCTGTTCTTAGAAGCCTGAAAATTGAAACAACAGCCATACAATTCTCGGCATTTACGAAACTGAAACATAATGTGTGTTGTTTGGTGGAAGGATTGGTCTGGGGTTTGGGGGTTTTTTGGTTTTGTTTTTACTTGAATGCGTGATATGTACAAGGTGTACCACCCTTGTAGTATATAATGCTGAAAGAACTATGAAAGCAAAGGAGTTGTAAGCTTTTAGGCTCTGTCTATCAAGTCTGATATTTTGACCATGGTAAATTGGTAAATCTAAGCTCTATATAACTTCATACTGGTTGTAAAATAATGTATTACAACATCTCAAAAGCTGTGTTCGGATTAACTTAGTGGAGCTATTAATTACTTTCTGTACTTACTACAATTAATACCATTTCTATAAGCTTTGGAATTACAAATGTAAATAAGATATTAAGCTGTCTAAGTATTTAAAACGTTTAAAGGAAAAAAGGCTTACATCACTGTTTAGTGTTTCAGTGACCTCCAAAGGACAGATAACAGCGAAGATCAGCAAAATCAGACATTCACTGCAAAAAAACATGAACTTGTTATTACCATATATTAACACGTCATATACCTCTCACTCTTCCAAATTCTGATTATATTTCTGAAAGCTCTGAAAATATCATGCATTTCTCTGTATTTTGATTAGAATGTCTGCATAGAAGCATGGTAAGTTGTCGGTGGATGTATATCTTGATTTCTTTTAGACTGCAGAGTAAAAGCACATTGAGAAAGACAGGAGAGACAGCACAAGAGAAGCTATGGATCTGGAAAGAGTAGAATGCACTAAGCAAAAGTCATACTGAGGTATCTAAATCTGTAAAAGCAAGCTCTAGTTAGGTCAGCATCACATTAGATTGTGTTGTCAGCATAGCATACTTTCCATATGGAATATATTTTTTAAATCTATAATTTTCTTTAGAAAAAGAAAAACTATCAGCTTCCATATAAACTGTCCTAAAAATAATTTTACAAAAAAAGAGTAAAACTCTAGTTTGAAATTCAGCCCTGGTGCAGCAATGAACAAGTGCATATTCTGCACCCATTTACTTCAGCAGAACTTCATACATATCATGACTTCAATATATTTTGCCTTGTGTTGAGGTCTACTTGTATGTTCTCCATAAGAGTTTATGCATTTGATACCTGAGTACAAAGTTTTAGACTTAATTGTTATCAAAAAAAAGAAAAGAAAAACCAAACTACATTTTTTAACTGGAGTCTTTGTGTTAATTGTTGAAAATATTTCAGTATTTTTTAGACCACTATTTTTTCATTTAGCTTAGTTGTACAGTAGAATGTATGGGAAACTTCAAATACGATCGCAGGCTGCTAAATGGAACAGCACGGTACTGCTCCCCTCTGGGCACGTCTCCCCTTTGAACTGCTCTGTGGGTTGGATGGTAACAATATCATGCCCTCAAGCAATGGTTGCTTGTAGGGAAAAAGTGGAGACTGAATTGTGACTGCACTGTCCTTTGATCCCTGCCTCTGCCTGGCCTCACAGAAGAAAAGTGTGCAAGTCCATGTCTTGGCACTGGATCCCTTCCTGACAGGAAGGCTGAGCTCCCCACAGGTTGCTGGCCCGCACCAGAGCCGAGCCTCTGACCACGCTCTCCTCTTTCCACTACCCACCCAGAACTCAAATGGGTCCTGCCCACACCATTGCTCTCACATGCAGCATAAAACGCAGGGAACAAAAGGAGTCTTCTTTTCCCCTTTAAGCCTATCCAGTGTGGCAAGATTTCATTTTCACTTGCTCCCAAGGCTGGGATGGCTAACAGTGCGGTGGCCTGTGATGCTCTGAGCTACACAGGGTGGCAGTGAGTGGTGAAGCTCACAGAGCAGCCAGCAAAGCTGCTCCGTAAATCATCCTGTTCGTTAGTAAATGTAGTTAAGGAGTAACTCTGCTTGCCCTTCACTTTACAGCCTCATACATCAGCTGAGCACTGCGCCCACTGTTGCTGCTGGATTCCCAAGTAAGGGACATCAGCGCTGTGAGATTGCCATCCTCTTTTTCTGATGTCTGAGGGACACAGGACTAGTAACCACACACTCTGATGCCTCATGAATGACTCGTGGCAATATCCAAAGTAGGAAAGTCAGGCTTCTTCTAGTCAAATAGGAATCTGAAATGTGTCTGATGCTGTCCTAACCAGTTGCCAATATAAGGCACTGAAGAATGTGTGGTTTAGATTGCCTGCATGCCCAGTCCAAAATTCATGTGCATGTTTTACATCCCTGGTTCAGAAGACTTAGCTTTCTTATCTTGATTTGGGATCGCTCAGCTTTGTGCCCTGAACAGACTCAGTTTGATCCCTGGCTTGTTATATAGGAAGGCAAATGTCGTGTTGAAAGGTTCTTTTCTGCTGGTGTGAGCCTGGAGGATTTCTGTTGGTCAGAAGAAATATATCACCCACTGGTATATTAGTGCACGTGCCTGGGTGGGTCTGTCTGACAGGCTTCCCTCAGTGCCTGAGCGACACAGCCTAGGAGGTCCACTTGCACCTGCTGGATTTCAGCAAAAGCCTGTGTTGGGAGAACACTAATGAGTCATACCAGTAGAAATATGTTTTGTACTGCAGCACATTCACTACTCACAGCTTCTTCATTAGAAGCAAATATTTCTGTGGCAACACCCCAGCCTCTTAGAAAATCAACCGATGTCATAACAGCATCAACATTTTCATTACCTGTCTCATATGGAAGCTCTCCAGAACTGTGTGCACACTGCAGCCAAAGGTCTCCCTCCCTTCTCCTGATACGTACCTGAAGGCTTCATCAGTATTGAGAGAAGAGCAGCCTCCTGCAATGGCTGCACTGCAGAAACACTCATCCTAAAATTGGAGGGAATCATTGCACAATCCAACTAGATTAAAGCAGATTAAAAGACATACTTATTAAGTGGAAAAACAGCTGGAAGCAAATTTCAGGACAGTCCAGCAACAGCTGCAGGAATCCCTGTCTGAAAGACCATGTTATGCAAATAAAGCTAAACCTGTGATGGTGAATATACCGTGCGTACACTGGAACCGGCACATGGTGCTACTATTAAGAACATGCCACCTGCTCCCTGGCTATGGTGCAGGAAATTGTGTGTTCTCAGCATGTCACCACCACTTTGCAAACCCATCATGCATGTTTGGAGAAGCTCCGCTGCTGTATGGAAATGGGGACAACAAGGTCATAAGACAGCTAAAGGCTTTCTTCAGCTGAAATGGCTTGATGTAAACCTGATGCAGGGTGTGGATTAGATGGTCTTTTCAACCATCAAATCTAGGAATAATCATGTTGAGAAGGTATTGTGCAAAAGTGTCTAGCTCTGCAGGAACTAGAGTTCTTTGTCAAGTGTCCAGCTCTTTTTATTTCACAAGCACTGGTAACTATCTACAGAAGTTGTTAGAGTCTTATGGATGAATGCCTTGTCCACTTTAACAGAAAATTCTAGGAAGGCACTGATTTTTAAAACCTCTTGCTTCTGCTTTTAAACGGGAAGAAGGGAGTCTAACATTGAATTCTTATTTTGAATGGAAAAGGTGAAGAAATTTCAGATGTTACTTAGCTTTTCAATTTGCAAATTAATTTTTATTCCATATATTCAAATACAGGTATTGTAAAATTAGGTACTTAGTTGTGATTTTAAATAAAGCTGGAATACGTATTAATTGCCACATTTGTGGCATTTGAATTTTTTCATCAGTCAGCATATTAAGGGAAAGGGGAGCATTCAAACACAGAATGGGAAAATTTTTACTGGGAATTATGTGCTTGTGTTGAGAAAACAGAATCCAATCTGAGTGCAGGGAAGACCAAGGCTGAAGTAAAATCCCTTACAAAGACCGAAAGAACTCAGCTGCAATAGTTACCTTTCATGAAACAAAATATTGTATCTTACTGAATCTGATGCATAATATAAAAACTAGAAGATTGTTTTAGTGCCTGGATGATTACTGTTCCCAGCAGCCATAAGAAAGACAGGTCTTTTTCTCTTGATCTCCTTAAGGACACTCCAGATTTTGCTAAGCTCTTGAGACAAGAAGTGTTTTAGGCTGCTCTGAAGTGATTGTTTTATTGCCTACAAAGAAAGCTCCTGATGGCCCTATAAGATCTGCATACAGGGAGCACAAAATCTACCTGAGATTATATTTTATGCAGTCATATGACGACATGACACAAGATACAGCAAAATGTTGGAGACTTCAGAGTTAAAATCTGACCATGTGAATAAATTGAAGCACATGGAGAAGTTTGTGAAGTTACACTTATGTCTGGCCCAGGCTTAGCTATGCATTTCTTTTATTTTTGTTTTGTGTCAAACAGGCTCTTAAAGCTCTTTTCATGTAGCTCTTTGGTGGGTAAATAATAACAAGTCAACATCAACCATCTGTTGCACATTAACAATTTTAATTTTAATGCATCCAGTGACGCCTGGCTTAATGTTCTTTTTGACTAGTTGCCAACATCAGCAGGATGAGCTTGATAATTGACAAGGGTATGTAATTGATGGTCACAGGTGGAAATGTACCACTTATTATTGTGTACACTGAGAGAAGTACCTTCAGAGACTGTGGGTTTTGATCTCTAAAAATGTAAATTGTTTCAGCTTTGAAGGATGAAAATTTGTATTTAAGGCATTGTCAAAGGCTAGCTGAAGGAGGACAAAAAGGGCCCAATGAGAAAAATAAAATATGAGCTGTATGTTAGCTATAAATGGCTGGCAAAAATATCATTTCTGCAGACCCAGTTTTCAGCAGCAGCTTTGACAAAGAACAGTGAGCAGCAACAGAAACTCAAGAGCAGAACAGGTGCCTCCACAAAAGTGTCAGCGCTGTCATCCAAAAGCAGTAACCAGGATCTTGTATCCGATGACAGTTGAGAATGCAGTATGGAAAAAAAAGTCTCATCAACACTGGCATTGCTTTTAAACATGATTTTTGGCTTGTTCCACGAGGACAAAGGGGAAATAGGCATCCTGCTCATACCCCAAGCTGAAGAGAAATGGCAAATTCTGCTATTTTTTGAAGGGAAAGTACAGGCTTTAAACTTCAGGATAAAAAAAAATAAAAAGGAATAACTGTACCTTACTTCTCTCACCTTCACAAATGAAAATGTGAAAGAGCAGAGAAGTAGTTTTCTCAGAAATAAGCTGGCACAAATTTTTGCACCCATCTATTAAAACAGCACTTTCATCTAAAAGAATCAAACATGTGCTATGCCCTTTCATGTTCAATACACTTCATAACATTCAAATGGCTGAAGGGGACCATCTTCTTCAAGATTTTCACGACAGATAGTTCACTTGTGGAAAACATCTGTCATGACTACTTGAAATTTCCCCTCACATAGCAGTGTGGTATTTTTACAGTGGAATTCAGGAGCTACAAATTACAAAAGGAGACAGAAAAGGTCCAAAGATGCCATAGAAGCATTTGTTCTGAAGCTGCGAATAAGATATATGAATTTCCTGTCATCTTCAGGAATGATAGATAAGTGAAGTGGGCTAATGGAGCGACACAAAGGTGCACTGTGAGCTATTCATCCAGAAAAATGTTATCTGCATTTTAATATTATGGGTGGTAGCAACATTTGAAGCTGGTTTTAAGAAAATAAGTTTTGGAAGTTTTGCCACTTCATTGTAATGGATGACTACACAATAAAGTCACAGCTATAACAATGTCTGGTAGTGATATTTACATAAAGTTGGGTAAATACAGCCTGCAGGTTTTTCTGAGCTTTTTCTTTCCTAGAGTTTTTGTGGCACACATCACTGCAGTATCTAAGTATCCTCTGGTTAATTAGATATGCATGATGGGTTTCTTACTGGGAGCCTGCTTCCTAGTTTAGGAGGTTTTGCTTTGGGTAAACACGGCATTTTCACTCTTCTCCATCCCCCATTAATTTAATGATGGTAAGAAAGCTTCTCTCAGAGGCTCCTGCAGTGCACCATGAATGTCATCATTAGTCTGGAAGTTCATTTCTCAGCTAAATATTTCAGCTGAAATATGTATTTCCTGCTGTTGCATACTTTGATGTAGGCTCTTTAGCTTACCTTTTCCCAAAAGACTGCAACTACCTTGACAGATTACAGCCAAAGACTTGGTAGTTGGACCCTAACTTCACTGAAAGTGTTAAAAGTGAACCTTATGTTGGCATTAAAAGTCTGCAAGAAGCTTTCAGAGCATTCAAAGCACAGCAGCGGCCTGGACCATTGACAAGCCATGTACGAACGTGCTTCCACAATCATGCCTGATACGGTAAGTGCCATGACCCAATTTGGGACTTCTGACGCTGGGGCACGGACTGGGATGGGGCTCTGTGAGGCCTTTCCAGCTGCCTGAGCCAAGAGACTTTTGTCTGTGCTAAGTGAAAGACAAAGTCTAACAGGACCCCAGAGCTGTGCATAACTCTCACTAATACTGTTCACAAAGTGCACAGGCGCAACTCCTTCAGACTATTTCCCTGTTCCAGTTCTTACTGCTTCTGTCCTGCCCACATGAGGTTCTGCTCTGGTTTGTATAGATTATTACACTGTATTGGTGTCCTATACTTTTAATGAAAATCCAATTAATTCTTTTTCTTGAAACACTTCCATGGCTGAAGCCTGTGACTTTGCTTTGCTAAGCTTACCACCTCAATGACATATCTATATATATTTATTCATCATATTCTGCATAATAATAATTTTATCAAATTATTTGTTTCCTACTGGAACTGGCTTCCGACAATTGCTTTTATCTGAGAATTTTGTGAACAGTGGAGAAAGGAAAAGTCCTTTCTTTTAAAGTGTAAAATGCTGTAAGAGGCCACATTTTTATAAAAGCTGTCTAAGTTTTGTGAATCATGAAGAAATTAGTGACTGCAACCTGTTTGTAGATGACTTGTGAGGAGCATTGAATACATTAGTTTTAATAGCCAATTTTACCACTGTTAGCTCAATCAGCACAAGAATTATATTTCTGAAAGCTAAGACAACTTGGACACATCATCCAAACTTCTTTCCAACATGTTGGAAGCAAAGTAAACTGCTGTGTTTACTGAAGAGGACAGCTTTGCTGTGATAGTTTATTTTTATTCCTCTTCTTACTCAGTTACAGGGAAAAATCCTATAATTATCGACTATCTTTTAGTGGTGATTTACTTGGCGAAGATTGATTAGCACAATCAGTCACTCTAAAGCAATTTTCATCACCAAATATTAGATGGTTTCTTTTCCTACTTGATTAGCAGTCCTGCTGCAGGTTACATTGTAGATGTAATTCTATAAACATGGCTTGCAAAGTGTTATATGGCAAATCCTTATCTAAATATAGAAATTCTTAAATATTTATGGATACTAATTGTGTGCACGTGCGCATGTACCCGCATGCATGTGTGTGTTTGTATATATGTTTATGAAGAAAATCTGAAAATGTTGATTATATTCTAAATATGGAGCTAAAGATTTTGATTCAGAGATTAATCTTCCATATATGTATATGAATAATATTTGTGTTTGATTTTATCATCCTGCCCCAGCATAACCTGGGTAAAAGAAATTTAAAAAATCCTTAGATATGCTTAGTAGAAAGTAGTTCACATTTGTCCTTAAAAGTACAGTTAGCTTAATACATTTTATCTCAGGAATTCTGTTGTGATGGTTTTGTCTGGGGTAGAGTTCTCCACCCCTTATTCCATACAATTTCTGTCATGCTCGGTATCATGCTCACTTTCCAGTACATTCTTATAAATCACTATCCCACTTCCCATCCTTTGATATAATACACAGATACCATTCCCTTAGTCTATGGACCACCCCTGTGAAAAGTCTGTAAAATGTCTCTAAATGTCCACAAAATGTCCACAGCATTAATTTAGCTCATTACTTTGGGCTCCATCTGTTATGGCGGTGCCAGGAGAGGCGGTGTGTTGTGTGGAGTTACTGGGCATCAAAGCCAGCTCAGCTTGGGTCACTGCTGCACTCGCACTGCTTCTTGTAAGGCTTGTTCTCTATTGGTTCAGGTGGTTCCTGCTATAGTAATTCCTATAACATGAAACTCAAATCATGGATTACAACAATTTAAAGGTATATCCATTACAATTTCCACCCCTGGTCCCTTTGGGCCAGGTTATAGGGTTTGATATTGCAATGAACTCCTCCCTTGCTCCTAGTCTGGCTAGCAACAAGGGGTTCCTGCTAACATGCCACTCCAATAATGGATTATTTTCACCCAGGATTAAATCACCTTGAGGTACACGTTGGACTCCCCCATCCTTCTGCATTACCCGCCAAAGGCACCCAGGACCTTGAGAAAAAATAATCCCATTAATAGGTTTACTCTTTCCTGAGGAAGGAATAACCCAGACTGTTTTTCCCAACAAGTTCCTTATATGTACTACAGGGATCTTGTCTCCTTCTACAGTGTTTAGGGGTTTGGGCTGGACAGGGCCAGGTCAGTGGCAGATTCTCTACTGTTAACTAGCCAAGTGGCTTCTGCTAGATGTGTATCCCAATGCCTGAATGTCACAGCACCCATTGCTCTCTCAGTGTAGTTTTTAATAGTCCATTGTATCGTTTGATTTCCCTAGAAGGTGGTGCATGATAGAGATATGATACACCCAGTCAATGCCATGCTCCTTGGCCCAGGTGTTTATGAGGTTGTTTCAGAAATGAATCCCAATGCCTGATTCAATTCTGTCAGGGGTGCCGTGTCACCATAAAACTTGCTTTTCAAGGCCCAGGATAGTATTCCAGGCAGTGGCATGGGTTGCAGGGTATGTTTCCAACCATCCAGTAGTCACCTCCACTATTGTAAGCACATGACGCTTGGCATGGTAGGTTCGTGGCAGTGTGATATAATCAATCTGCCAGGCTTCCCCGTATTGATATTTCAGCCATTGTCCTTTATACCAAAAAGGCTTTAGTCACTTAGCTTGTTTGATTATGGCGCACATTTGACATTCATGGATAACCTGTGCAATGGCATCAATAGTGAAGTCTACCCCTCGATCATGAGCCCATTTGTATGTTGCATCCCTTCCTAAATGTCCTGATGTGTGTGTCATGGGCCCACCACACTACAACTAATTCACCCTTATGTTCCCAACCCAGATCAACCTGACCCACTTCAGTTCCTGCAGCCTGGTCTGCCACTCATTGTTTCGATGTTCTTCAGTGGCGCAACTCTTGGGTACGTAAGCGTCTATGTGATGTACATTTACAACCAGGTTCTCTACCTGAGTGGCAATATCTTGCCGTAATTCAGCAGCCCAGATGGGTTTGCCTGTGCACTGCTAGTTGCTCTGCTTCCATTGCTGTAGCCACCCCCGGACAGAGCATTTGCCACCATCCATGAGTCAGCATAGAGATAAAGTACTGGCCATTTTTCTTGCTCAGCAACACCTAAAGCCAGCTGCATGGCTTTTACCTCTGCAAAATGACTTGATTCACCTTCTCCTTCAGCAGTTTCTATGACTTGTCAAGTAGGACTCCACACAGCAGCTTCCCACCTTCAGTGTTTTCCCACAATATGACAGGATCCATCTGTAAATAGGGCATATTGCTCTTTGTTTTCTGGTAATTTATTACACAGAGGGGCCTTTTCAGCACGAGTCACCTCCTCTGGTGACACTCCGAAGTTTCGGCCCCCGGGCCAGTCCATGATCACTTCCAGGATTCCCAGGCAGTTGGGATTTCCCACTCAAGCCCGTTGCATTATCAGTGCGACCCACTTACTCCATATAGCATCAGTTGCATGATGCGTAGAGAGGACCCTCGCTTTGAACATCCCACTGAGCTCAGGCAATCAAGGTGTCAAAAAGAGCTGTGCTTCAGTACCAATTCTGTACCAACTCCTGAAGCAGCTTGAATTCCTTCATATGCTTCTAATATTTCTTTTTCAGTTGGAGTGTAACAGGCTTCAGATCTCCTGTATCCCAGGCTTTAAAACTCTAGACGTTAACCTTGAGTCTCTCCAGATGCTTTCTGCGGGAGCTTCCAGGTGGTGCAGTTAATCCTGGCTGAGATGTAAAGCACATTTTTCACATCTTGTCCTGACCAGACTGGCCCAAGTGCTACTGCACAAACTATCTTCTGTTTAATTTGTTCAAAGGCTTGCTGCTGCTCAGTGCCCCATTCAAAGTCATTCTTCTGGGTCACCTGACAGAGAGGGCTTACGATCAGACTAACCTGGAATAGGCATTCTCCAAAAACCGATGACACCTAAGAAAGCTTGTGTTTCTTTTTTGTTAGTTGGTGGAGGCATAGCTGTTGTTTTATTGATCACATCCGTTGGGATATGATGATGCCCATCTTGCAATTTTATTCCTAAAACCAGAATTTCCTGTGCAGGTCCTTTGACCTTATTTTGTTTTATAGCCAAACCAGCTTTTGAAAGAATCTGGATTATTCTTCTCCCCTTCTCAAACACTTCCTCCACTATGTTGCCCCACACAACGATGTCATCAATGTACTGCAGGTGTTCAGGAGCTTCACCCCAGTGCAGTCTGTATCAACCCATGATAAATGGTAGGACTATGTTTTCACTCCTGGGGCAGTTGATTCCGGGTGTACTGGATACCCCTCCATGTCAAAGCAAATTGTAGACTGCACTCTGCTGCCAGAGAGATCAAGAAAAACATGATGGTGATATCAGGTGTTGCATACCATTTGGCAGCCTTTGACTCCAGTTCAGCTGGGTCAGTCTGTCCACAGCTGAGACACGGGCACACATGGAGGGAGTGAGACTAGCTTTGCATTCTCGGAGTTGTTAGGCCACTTCATCTATAGCTGGTGCCTCTGTGTCTGTCCAGCTCATTATCACCAGGATGTGGGTGTATGACCTTGGTGCATTTCATACAAACTTTTGCCATATGGACTGCATGCACCGGATTTCATCTGGGTCTTTGGATGCCAGGTCATTATAGATCACCTCCAGCATGGCTAATTCCCTCAGATACTGGGTACCTCCCTCAATACTGGTCCATTTGCTTCAGGAATTTTCAAGTTCTTCCTTTGACAGGAGTCTCTGCCAAAGACTGAGCACTCCTGCCTTTTTCCAATTCATTTGTCAATGGCCTTATCCTTAGCAAGGGATCCTAGCTGCCAGGCTTTCTTACCCCCTAATTCCTAATTACTGGCCCCAATATCCCACCATCAGAGTAACCAGCTGAGAATTAGCTCACCTGTTTGATGGCTAAAATCCTTTCGCATATCTCACAGCTCACAGATAAGGATTGGGTGGTTTCTGTCTCATGCTTTCATTCTCTCCCTCCTGCTGTTCTTGTGACTGCTCTGCTGCAGAATAGGCTGCCTTTTCGGATTCTTTCTCCTGCTCCCTCTTAGAAGAAGCTGCTTCACCCCTTACTAAACAAGCTGACTTCCTCTTCCATGGTTTCTTTTTAGTTAAAGGGGTGATTGATATGGTGTCTGGTTTAGCCACAGTGTTCGTTCATTTGTTTTCCCTCTCTTCTCCCTGAGGGTGCTGCATAATACTGAGTAGTGTTTGGTAGATACTGGCCAGGGCCCAGTACAATGTGGTAAGTTGTGCCTCTTTGGAATAAGCACAGCATTAATTTTTCCCATTCTATCACTTCATCAGGATCCTGTAGTTGTTCAGGAGTGATGTTCCAGACCATTGGAGGTGAGAAGTCCTCTAGATACCTGCCCATGTTCTCCCACATGTGGTGCAACCTATGACCATACCCTCACAGAGCCTGGGTCATATTCCGAAACTGCTTGTTAGCCTTAGACAAAACCAAAGCAATATTTCTGAGAGATACTAATAGAAGTACTTTAACTACCCAAGGATGTTCAAGATACTGAGAAGTTATTGTAGTGCAGAAGAAAACATCACAGAAGAAGGTAGCAAAGATGTTGTTCTGAATTTCCTCCACAAAAAACTTCTCAGAGGAAGAAGTAGTTGTTAACTGTCTCCATGAGATGGTACCTGTAGTAATGGCTTCAGTACAGAGCCCAAATGCCACATTAAGCTCAAGGTTAGTGTTTTAGTAACAAATATCCCAGGCAAAACATCACTAATCACCACAGAGCACAGCAAACTGTAAAAGCCAACACCAACCTGTAACAGGTACAAAAAAAAAAAAAAAAAAAAAGTGTCACAGATCAGATAAACTAATATAGAGAACAGATGAATCAATATCATGACCCATAACTCTTAACAGTTATAAATCCTTTCTAATATGCTGTGATCAATCTGTTATTATCTTGAACCCTTCAAGCCTAAAGTCGAGCACCAAAAAAGGCTGTTGTGGTTTAACCCCAGCCAGCAACTAAGCACCACACAGCTACCTGCTCACTCCCCTGCCCTTCCCCGGCCCCAGCAGGATGAGAGGGAAGAGAATCAGAAGGGTAAGAGTAAGAAAACTCATGGGCTGAGATAAAAACAGTGTAATAATTGGGGGAAAAAATAAATTAAAAGGAAGGTAACGAACAAACAAACAAAAGAGAGTAATAAACCCCAAGAAAGACAAGTGATACAAAAGCAAACCAATTGCTCACCGCCAGGACAAGTGATGCAACTGAAAAACAATTGCTCATCACCAATGAACTGATGCCGATCCAGTTCCCAAGGAGCAGCCCCCAGCCAATTTTCCCCCCAGTTTTATACTCTGAGGATGACATCATACGGTATGGGATATCCCTTTGGTCAGATGGGGTCAGCTGTCCTGGCTGTGTCTCCTCCTAACTTCTTGTGCCCCTCCAGCCTGCTTGTTGGTGGGGTGGGGTGAGAGGCAGAAAAGCCCTTCATGCTGTACGATCACTGCTCAGCAATAACAAAAACATCTCTGTTTTATCAATGCTGTTTCCAGCACAAATCCAAGACACAGCTCCATACTAACTACTATGAAGAAAATTAACTCTACCCCAGCCAAAACCAGCACACCTATTCAGATTGGTTTGGGGTGGATTTTTGGGGGTTGGTTTTTGGTGGGTTTTTTTTGGTTTGGTTTGGTTTTGGTGCGGTTTTTTTAGATGTTTGCTTTTTGAGCTCTTCTGTTTCAAGCTTCGGGCATTAAAGGCTGCACTGTTTGGCTCTGTTCCCTAAGGCTCACCTTAGGTGAGCTGTTAACCCAACCGAAGAAATCATATGTAATTCCTATCCTAAAAATCTCCCTCTGAAGAGAAAACAGAAGTGACCATGTTGAAGTACAGATTCAGCAGAGCTGCTAAAGTGTCTGCAACTCTAGGCATTGCAAGGCAATGTGTGTAGTATAGATCAAATAATATAGCTCACTCTTAGAACCACGTAAATAATACATTTACCTATAAAAATGTTATATGTGCATCAAAAAAAATCCAGGTTTAATGAGGAACTGAACATTGATTCTGCTTCTTGGTGCAGTTTCCTATGCTGTACAAACACAAGGGCAAGCAAACTGCAGGTATGTGCACAGGAGGCACAGAATATCTATCAGATGGGGAGTTTCATTGCTTTGAGTAGCTTCTCAAGCTGGGGCTGATCTAGAAAAAGGGAAAGAGGCTTCTACCCCCAGACCACGGCTTGGGGCAGCAGTCTTCCCTCAGTAAGTAGCAGTGGTTGTGCTGCAAAAGCAGATGCAGAATGTGAAGCC
Source organism: Ibycter americanus (assembly GCA_035590275.1). Lineage (NCBI taxonomy): Eukaryota > Metazoa > Chordata > Aves > Falconiformes > Falconidae > Ibycter > Ibycter americanus. Next base: position 84,547,174 of record JAVJGI010000014.1, read on the forward strand.
TATGTAGGGGATATAAGACTTGGGACAGGGACAAGTCTGACAGGTAGCTGCAGTAAGTCCCTGTCTCCCACCAGGGCTAGCAGCCAGGGTCAGGAGGTTCCCAGTCACCTTCAGTGGCTGAGATGATGAAATTATATCCTCATTTCCCCAGAACTGATGTTCTTGCTGGGTAAATTCAGTCCTTCACTTTGCTTTGCCTTGACTTTCCTTTCAGTGACAGCTTGGCTACTCAGTTCCAACAGCGGATACAGCATTTTAGACCAAAAATTTTGTTTACATAGTGAAGCAGGAGCAATGACAGCCTTTTGAAGTTTCAGTGCACTTTCTCAGTCTTCAAATGGGGCAGATCTTCCTTGCCTGGCACAACTCAGTCCACAGTTCGGCATAAGAGAATATATACATATATCTCCTATGCTCCTGCAAATCACAAAGGCAGATAAAAACAGGAAGACAATCTTGCATATAAAAACCAAAACTGAGGAGAGCTTCTAAATTTTGTTCGAGTTGCTAAATATATAGCCCTGTTTTAAGTGAAAACTTAGCTCTGTTTATGTCTTATTTTTCTGTGCATTCATGTTGTATCTACTGTAAGAGTTAATGGAGTTATAACATATCACATACAACAAATGAACGTGAGAAAATGATGTTGTCATGCAGTCACATAATTGCTACCTTATAAAATACTGGGGGGGGAAAGCTCATATTTTTGCAAAAGTATCTGGACTTTCGCTTACATAAACTCACAGTCCCAGAGGTAAATGTTTAAAAAGGATTCCCCCCAATTTGAAAACAAGACCTGCATGTTCACACAGGAGTCCGAGTTTGAATTCTTGCTAACCAAGTAGCAGAAAAGAGTAAGTAAGCAGGCTAGTACACACAATTGATTTTTCTAAGCATGGTACCAGGCTGTAAAATGTATAGATATAAAAGCTTGAGGAAAGAAAAAGAGATATGTAACTTTTAGAAATTTAATGCTGTTGTATCACTGCAACACACAAAACCCTGTGTCAGTATCTTCATAAGGAAATGTTATTCTGTGTCATTTTAGTATATTCTTTCTAACAGAAAGGCTTTAAGTCACTAATGTAGAACCTAAGTTAACAAAAAGAACAGGAAAATTTCTTGAGTCTCCAATATTCCATTTTTTCCATTTCTAAATGTATGGGATATTAGCAAATATATTATAGCACTTTTTATAATGTAGGAGATGTTAATAAAAGGAATTGCTAGTATATGAAATTTCAACTGTAACCTCTTTGCAGACTTTTTTTGCAAACTCTTACCATTGGAAGTATTGATGGTAGCAGGCAGGATGCAGCATGGTGAGGCTTTTCATGTCAGGCCATATTCCATCTCTGAACTGACTCTGTACCACTAGTGGTATACACATACCACAGTTAGTGGGACCCCTTAATTTGAGTCAGGAATTTGGGTGAAAGTAGTGAGCTCATGTAGAAGGACCGCAAAAGTTTTGACTTAGCTACATGAGAGATGCTGAGATTATTTTAAATAGTATTTGGGGCAAATCACTATATTCCTGTTGAACAATAATGAAGAAAACTCACTGATCTGTAATGACTTCTGTTTCTTGTAAAAACTTTGATTATTCATCTGGAGAAGATTTCTCAGATCATGCGGTATGGCCTCCTGTGTGGAGCATGATGTTCCTGTACAGTAAGCCAACTAGAAATGTATCTAACTTATTTTTGAATACCATTAATGAAAGTGACTCAGGTTCATCAGTACAAAGCATTTCTCCGTTATCTAATTGCTTGTCTGCTAAGAAATGTTTCCTTTCATCTAGTTCTGATCTTTTGATTTTAAACCATTAATTCTGATTTGATTTCTAAAAAGAAAGCAAGTAGTTATTCCTTTAGCTTTCTCTTCAGATGTAAGCAACTGGTAAATAGCTTCAAAGACAACTAAATAATGCCAGCCCAGTGCTCCGTAAGATACAATAATCACCTTTGCCATGACTGCATTTCAAATAAGACCAAAAAAGAGAGGCAACTTAGATAGGTACTTGGTTTAATAAAAAAAGGTTTTAAAAAAAGATCTCCTGAGTAGCCAAAATACTGGACATAGGAACGAAACCAAACCTTTTAAAAATAATGTATTTCCTACTGAAATGAGGGATACGTTTGGCTTTTGTTAGATCTGAGTGGGTACTTTCAAAATATTCTGGCAGACAAGATAATGGATATCTAAAGTGTGTATTTGCACTGAAGAACATATTACCAAATTAGATTTATTAGCACAAAATCTCATGATAAGCCCTCAAATCCATTTGAACGCTCCCTGTACAAAAGCAGGAATTAGAAGATGTATAATCAACCTTTAATCCAAATCCTGTACCATGCCTTTGAAGCACGTGTTGTAAATAGCAAATCAAAGAAGACATCAAATGAGGAAATAGTAAGTATCTTTTACAGCTGGTTTTCATTGTGATGCAAGTTCAAACTTTTACAAGAAACCTCTTAAATGATAGGCAGGAAATAAAGGTTTTCTGCTGGAGAACATTGCAAATTCCCATCACAGTGAATGATCATGAGGCATTGCCTGATGTCAGCAGCCAGCACGGTTGTTTATACTCTACTCCTCTCTCCTTTTAAGTCCCAGGCTTATATCACACTATTTTCTCTAAACTCATTATAGCTGGGACTAAAATGTGCCAGTAAGTCATAACATTTTCCTAAAGACCATCTGGTGTCCAAAGTCAGGGAATGTTGGCTACTCTGCCTGACCTCACATGCAGTTAATCTTAACTGTTTTAGCCTTCATTTAGTGGTGGAGAAAATGATGTCAAGAGTGTCTCCTTTGGTTTCAAAGGGAAGTTTAAAAGAAAAAAAGAAATATTTGAAATAGACATCAGAACAGTAAGTGATAATACCTAACCCTGTGGAGCTGAGGTTGAGAGCTTAAAAGCTCCTTTCTAATTTTCAGATGAAGGATAATTATTACACAGCAAGGTTCAAATTCAAGAAAATAACAGTAAGAGTTGCAACATGAGAATTGAGAGAAAAGTGCCTGTAGAGAAACACCCCTTTATTTTGGTCACAGCTGGATTTCTAAAACAGGTCTTCCTTTCCAAGGAGTTAAAGTCCTGCCTGCTGCTCTGAGGGGTTTCACCCTGCAAACTCTATGCTGCCAGACGCTTCCACAAGAGCTGCTTCCCCAGAGCTGGGGTGTCTGCTTGCCTAAGAGCCCTGTGCTGGGGTTTGCATGTGAGGGGCACATCTCCTCACCCTGCTGTTGTAGGATGCTCTGCATTGTCCTGTAGAGGAACTGTAGAGGAATTGTAGAGGGTTAATTAACATTGATAATATACAGTTGTGGGCTTGCTTCAGGGGCGGTTGGTTGGCTGACATGGATAATGTACAGCTGTGGCTTGTTCCCATAAAATAGTTAAATAGCACTGAGGAGGCTGGTGGAAGAGGAGCCCTGGGTGAAGAGAGGCAGCAGATGAAGAGGAGCCCTAGATGTAGGAGAGAGAAGTGGAGGCCCTGGGAGAAGCAGAGAGAAGAAGGGGGCCTGGGTGAGGAGGGAGTGGCTGGAAGAGGAGCCAGAAGAAGGAAGAACCCGGATGCAGCAGAGAGACAAGAAGCAGGGTGGACTGGCCTGAAGAGGAAACAGCATGGACGATAGATGAACCATTGAAAACTTGTGTGGGACTGATGGTGGTGCTGAGGCATGAGAGGGCTGATATGGGACAGTAAAAGCCTTGTTGCAGCTTGATAGTTTAGTGGTGCTGTGACATTGTCCCTCTAACAAAATGCTGTCTTTAGCAAAGGTGAAGTGGATTTATGCCTCCCGCACATAAGCGACACCCCAAGCTCAGCAGAGGCTGCAGCTATGGCCACCAGCTCAATAACCTGCATCTCCATCTCCTCCTGTAAGTAACAACAGTCTGTACTGCTGGATGGGGATGTCTTCACCTAGCAGTATTCTCAGGCTATTTTTCCCTCTTTCTAGTCAACATGAGACTTAAACCTGTAATTGTAAAGCTGCCCAGAGGGATGGTGGAGAACCCCAACATGTAGATGATGTTCAGAGCAAATCCTTTGACCACATTTATCCTTGTTCTACAGGGAACTAAATAGACCCCTTGTCTACCAGCATTAGAATTCATATAATCAGACATGGTTACTTTTTTGTATTTCTTTTCATCCACTGAAAGAAAATAGCATTCTTTTTCTGGAAGAGGTTAATTTTATTTTAGTTTTTCAGAGAAACCAGCATATCTCAAATTGGAAGATGCATACTTAAGGACATTTTAACACTGGAAATAAAACAGCAACCACAAATCCAGCAAGAAGTCTGGGGATTGTTCTGAAAGACAAATAATAAAACAACATTTTACTGGTGATCATGCCTATTCTAGACACAGTGACAGCTGAGTGTCAGTGATGAATGGAGCAATTTCAGTGCATGTATACACAGGCACTAGCAAAGCCACCAGGACTTGGTATTCTTTCCAGTGATGTTAATTGGGGTTTTGCCATTAAAATTAGCTCGAGCAGACTTAGGCCCCTAATGACAATGAGTCAAACTGTACATATCTACAAGGAAGAATTTAAATAAGTTATGTTCTTCAGCCTCTTCAACTATATGAATGAGTATTTGACACCCAACCAGATTATTTTAAATCAAGATACTCAGAGACCTCTGAAGCTCAGATCTAGCTGGGGACTGGAAATGAGTTTGCTTCCAGAGGCATTAAGCTTATTATTGCAGGGTGGATTGATGCCACCTGGGTTAAAGAACCCAGATGAGCTGCAGATGTCAGGTGTTCAGTCAACCTCAAAAAAACCCAACCCAAACAAACTGCATGGTGCTGAAGATGGATACAGCGTTACCCAGCCTTGGCTCTAGACAAGGTAAATGTCTGAAGAGATCATTGATGCTGGGGGATGAAAGAATGAAATATTCCTTCAGTAAGTGGTTGTTTTTAATTAAATGGCAGATGTGTGAAGCTGCTAAAAGATGTAGAACATTACAAATCTTGAAAAAGGTATATTAATAAGCCTGCCATTGGTAGTATATATAACTACCACTGGTACATAAAAACATATGTACACCCTCTTATGTAAGCAAAATTACTGCTATTAAAAAAACAAGTGCTGATGAGCCAATGTTGAAACCCTCTTTACCTTTGATCAAAGTACTTCTTGTTGTATCTGTGACTTACTGCATTCTAACATGGGGAAAAGCATTTATAGAGGACTCTGGTCTGAGACACATAACTGTTTCAGAAATTGATGCTTAACAAAAATGACAATTTTTCTACACCAAAGATCATAGCTAAACACTGTATTTCTTTATTGCAACCATTTGATAGCAAGCTATGCACAACACTCAAGTCTAAAGCTATTACATCAGCTATTATAAGTTTGGCTGACAGAAAAAGTCTGATAGGAGATAGCAATACCAGGATTCCTACTAATAGTTGTACTTCGTGTGGCTAACCTTACCTTAGTGGGACTAGAGTACCAAGGTCTTCACAAGAAGGTGTATTAATAATGATTAATTTAAGGCACTGAAGTCCTCCTCCGCTTGCCCCGAGGAATATACTTTTCACCCCACGTCTTTAAAATGAGCAGGCATAGTAACAACCTAATGATAATGCCACTTGCAAGAAAACAAAAGATTGCTTTCATTTCAAAGTGAGCATAGGCATTCCGAGGTCCCTGAGGTATCTATCTTATTTTAGGAATTCCATATTAATACACAAAGTTAATAATTTATAGTAAATCATGAAAAGTTTTGCCATTTATGTGCAGACATGTGTCTTCTGATTTACCTATCCTGAGCTATATCAAGGTTAATAGTTATACTAAAACTCATTGCCTGTGAATGCAATTACCAAAAATTGGACATGCAGATAAACAGGAGCCTTCAGCAGGTCCTGCTGCTGGATACATGTTGCTATATTAGAACCTCCCTGTGCCAGCGCAGACATTAATTTTTACCAGTGTTTAAATTAAATATTTGATTCTGCACCACAATAAAGTAAATTGGAGGGAACAGTGGGGATCAATGCTATCCATATTATTTCTACATTATGCATACATCTGGGGCTTTACCAAGACAGAAGGATATGAATTTCTGACAGTTACTTTTTTCTTCCTCCACCTAAATATGGGTGTTATACATATTTATTTATAAGCAGATTATATTTAAGCATATTACATGTATTTTGTATGTGTTATATATGCGTGTGCATACATATATTTGAAGGTAAAGTGAAACCATGAAAAAAGAAATTTTGCCTTTATTTAAATTGATTTCCACAACCAATAGGTGTGTGAAAAGGTGATTAAAAATACCACTGCAACTCAGAATAGATTATCAGGCCGTTCCCTCATGTAAATGAATGCCTATGTTTCTGGAAAAAAATAGATTACCTATTTAAAAGGATGAAGGTACCTTCTGCTGTGACTAATCTTATCCAACCATCTGAGAAAGGCATAGCAGGAAACAATTTATTGAGTGTAATTATTCAGTATGTAGGTAGCAGTAAATAACAAACATGAGCTTCTTAGAGTATACAGTCAGTAGAAGAAATGCCTAATTACTGAGAATTTTTGCAAGTCTCTTTTTAGACCAAAGCCAACATTCAGCTCACAATCTGCTGTGGAAGGATTTTGTACCAGCCAATCAGCACTGGATACTGTCACTGTATTTCTGTGACAGCGATAAAATGGATAATATAGCAGAATATGGATAATATTGCAGTCTAACTTTCTGAAATATAAGAACTCATAATTACTCAACCAAGTTGTTAATATAATATAAAATAGTTCTAATTAAATGTTTCTGCTGCATTATGTTCTTCTCTGGCTGTATAAAATGTTTATTGTTTCAATTACAGTATTTTAGAATCTATCAATTCATCATCTTCTAGCTGGCTATTGTCAGAAACTATATGAGATTGAGCTACAACATGGCTAAAAATGTCATTTAGACTTCATAGTCCCTCCAGAAGGAAATCAAGTATTCATTACATTGATCTTTTCAGCATACAGAAAGAGAGCCTAAATGTGCCTTGGAGAAATTTGGCATATGCAACATACAGAATGCTAAGACTAATATTCCGTACTTCCTACTACTCTGCCTTTTTGTCTTTGGCTGCTTCAAACAGTGAGATAACTCTTCTGGTAAAAGGTTGATCCTTATTTCTTGGCCTCATTCTCATAAGATAAGAAGTTACTGGAAACAGTCTGTAGCTGTTGTTCCCCCGAGAAAGAAACTTCCTATTTTTGGAATGGGTTTCTTCCTGTCCCTCACTCTATCAATATCTATCAATATTAAATTACCTTCCAAGGACCTGAAGGCCTTTGCATTTTATAATTTCATTTTAAACTTTTTTTTTAAGTCCTCAGATATGCAAATGCATTAAAATAATAATTTTTTAATTAAATATTTTTGAAGATATTCGATTTCTTAGTACTAAACTGCTATTCTAAGTGTGTTTATTCTAAATATCAAGCAAGTTTAAAGCAAAGACAGTGCTGGTAGCATCACCTCTGTTTTGTACTTCTGCTTTCAGAGCTGTGAAAGATTTGCAAATATATCACCTGGATAATTTGCTTTATACTGTCTTTTAGCTTCTTTGGTGGCTATGTGAAGGATTTGTATGGCTGATAACCCCATAGACAATGCCACATTGCCTAGTATTCTGAAAGCTTGACCTAAAAAAAAAATATTGAATGTGTTAATGGGCTAGTGAATAGTCACACCGGGGTTTTGCATATTTTCTTCCTTGTGTGATGGTATTTTTAATAGTGGTAACAGCTGTTCCAATCACAATTTTATATTTAAAATACAATTTAATCACTGTTACCTAAATGCAGACCCAGTTTTGTCATCCTTCTTTATTGCTGATACCAAATGAAGAAATACGGAATAATTCCCCAGTAACAGCATTTTATTCAAGACTGTTCAGTGGGTTTCTAGGTGACCTGGATGCATTATTGCATGATATTTCATCTCCTTCATTCTGCCTCTTTTGCTTGACATATATATTATTTAAACTGTAGGCTGGTGTCTTCCCATATCTTTTGCAGTTTTCGATGTCATTCCTCCTATAAATATTATTTGTCCTCCCACTTTATGGCTTTTCATTGTCATGGTATGAGATTAGTCCCATTGCTTCTCTCAGTTTTGTCATTCTCATATTTACAGTATCGGTGTTATTGGATGTGGTATCTCCTCTGATGCTAGCATATACATTCTAGTGCTGCTTTTTTATGGGTTGGGGTTTTTTATGCTTTGAATTGAGTTATAGCTTTCACTAGTATTAGACTTTGCTCTGACAACTTAGGATGCCTTGCATCTATTATCTATCCCAGCCTATATTCTTCTTAAAGCCCTGTATTCACAGTTTGATCACATTATGACTGCATCAAAAATAACCTCCACGTTTCCTTTTGCTCTTGCCATTCTCTTTTAAATGTTACTTTTTTCATACCATATGCCTATTAAATGAGCATAAATTTTTTGCATCTTTATGTGTAATCCATCTTTTCCATGTCAATCACAGATAGCACATAGACTACCAGGTATCCAAACCTTTGAATTCACTAATACATGAGTTTCCACAATTGATTATTCTTAACATTGCCATAGGGATTACAAATCCCATTGTACTGCATTGACATTTTTGCAGTTTCAGTTTAGCAGTTCAACCTTGCTGCTGCTGCTTGCATGTTCTGAATAACTCCTTGTACATAATCATTCTTTTCATCGTTTTGTAGGTATTCCTGGTGTTCTATTTCTTTTATTTTTACCATTTCTGTTCAGGATCCTTGACATTTAATCCCCACCCTTTTTCAGCTTCCACTCCAGCCTTCTTATCTTTCCATTGCATTTCTACCTATTACTTCCTCAACTTTTCATCAGCTTTCCTCATAGCTAGCAGTGCAAAGGGATTTGGTAGGCTGTTGTATTTTTTTTTTTAATTTCTCTGTACTCTTTTTTTGAAGAAAAACCACATAGCTCTGAAGCAAGAAAAAGGCAGAGAAAGGAAAGGTCAGCCTGATCCAGGAGCTTTCAGAAAAAACTTATTAAACTCCTGCTACACATTACATTGTCTTTTAAAGTTCCCAAATGCAAATATAACAGCCACCAACAGCCAGAACAAATGCATATGGCTTCTTAACACAATACGAGAAATAAACCAATGCATAGAGTAGAAGTCAGTCATCATTTCAAAGTGCTTTGAGATAGGAAGGCCGCTGAATATTCGACAGAAATTATTGTCTCCAAATTGCATGGCTATTTCTAATTCTCACAACAATCTTTTGTGTCCTACCTCCACTGGGAAGTACTGTTCTTGCCACAGAAATCATTAATTTTAATTAAGAAATCAATTTGAAAAAAACACAAAACATTTTGCTACTACATTTTGAAAGTCACATTCTTCTTGCTTCTTTCTTGAAGTGGGAGAAGGAGACAAATTCAGTATGACAAATCTGAATTTGCATAGTTCTGGAGCCAGGGACATGGAGTCACTCCAAGTCAATACGGAGATGATAGTTTATCATGTCCATGTACACTTGTTCATACGCAGCACCATCTGAGGCTTGTGTGCTAAATAGAAATACTGGCATTAAACTAAAGCTGTCACACAATTCAGCAAGGTTTGAAAATAATTATGGCACAGACAGTTTGGATCTGATTCCAACCCTCAAGGATGTCACACCATTTCCATAAAGCTGAAACTTAAAAAAAACTCAAAAAAACCAAACCAAACCATCCAAACAAAAAAAACCCAACAAAAACAAAAAAAAATCACCCAAACCAACCATAAATTTAAAACTTTGGGTGGTTGTAGACAAAACGGAATAACTCACTTAAAACAGCAAGGAATAGAGAATTATGGGTAAATACTTTGAAATTCACTTATATTTCATTGGTAATAGTCAGGCCAAATTCTGCAGTGTTTAAAAGTTTCTGCTTTCTGCTAACCTTCTTCTGGCAGCCTGAGAGGCTGGTTCCAGCCCTGTTCTCTGCCAGATGGAGCACAAAGAGGGAAACATCTGCCTCTGTCTGCCAGGGCACTGAAGACATGTCTAACCTAAAGTATGTGAGTACTCCTTCCAGAGTGGGAATTGGTGCTATAAAGCACAAAAGAGGCCAGGCATTATTTTCCTTTCTATCAGGATACCTTTATGTCATTGCGTTCTCCCAAAACAATGTAAAGTGAATTGTTACAGGTGAAAGGCTGACCCAATACTGCTGTGAAATCATTGGCATTCACACGGAGAACTTCCCTGTCAGGCACACTATTTCAGCAGGAGGCAGAGTAGTGGGGTAAGAGTTGATAGAGGCTAAAAAGAAGAACAAACTCTTCTAACCAGCTCCTGTCTCACATCCTTCTTTCACAGTGCTGGGAATTAACTTGGTTTTGGTATAGTGCCACTGTTTCTAGTCAGTTTTTGGATCTCAAATGCCATTTTTAGAGCTAGACATAAGATGCAACATGGCCAAGGAATCCATTCTTCTCAGATCCTGGACCTGCGCTGCCAGCCTGCAGTTGCCTTCATGCAAAGGCGAGCACCCAGCACGCGGCTCCGCCGCTTCCCAATGCTCCTTGTGCATTCAGGCTGCGTCCACTTGTGAATCGGGTCCTTCATTCTTCACACTGATGGGGTTTTCAAACAGCTGAATCCTACTCAAAACAGAAAGGCAATTTCTAACCCGCATTTTGAAGACAGAGGGATGCACAGAGCAAAAGGTCTGTAACGGTTCATCTTAAAATGAGCGGCGTACCACAGACATCTGTTCTAAGTGTGCCTCTGCATATGCTGCTTACAGCCAAGACTCCAGCAGCAGGGCAAAACCAGCAGCACTGGTGCCAGCAGTTGGCTGTCATCCCACTGTGGTCCCAGAAGAACATAAAGCTGTAGGGATTATGTAATGTTTCTGCAAGTGACAAAAGAAAAGGGAAAAACTCAGCACACTCCTGAAACGGAAAAGGAACTGGAATTTTTTTATTTATTGATTTTTAAAAAACAATACCAAAATACAAGTGTTTCAAGGGGCTGTGAAGGGAGAAAGGGAATTGAAATGATACTGCAAAAAGGTATGAGATATTTAGTACCAGTGCTAGTTCTGCACCTAGTCTGTATTCCTAACATATTCGTATACTCAAATAAATAAGAATTTGCAGTATGCAAAGAATCTGGGCTGGGTTTAATTTTCATGCTAGTCAAAGTGATTTTTCTTCAATCTATCAAATACTGTATTTGACATATGGCTTTTCTCTCAATCAGCCATTGACTGCTACATGCTTTGTGCTTCAGTGAAGGTAGATTTAATACACTGGACATTGTTGTGAGCTGGTTTTGTCTTTTGAATGACACATTTAATTTTTGTAAGTGGCATTGTGCTATTGTCTCTACTAATTTCACATTCTTCACCAGCTCTTTGGTCCCTCATTTCATAGCTAATGTTTTACTTCAAGAGAACAAGGATCTTGAAGACATCAAAGGTGCCTTGACATGCAATAGACCATGACAGCCTCCTTCATTTTCCACATTTCTTAATGCGGAGACATCCAGTGAAGGAAGAAACTCAGGACTGTGGTAAACAGACTTAGGAGAAGTGACTCATTGTTTTTTCAGTGATGTTACCAGTGGATATTCATTACCCAGGTTAAGTTGACTAGAGGACTGAGCAATTCACCTAGCCAGCTAGCGGAGAGAAGCACACATGAAAAGTAAAGGTAACAGTAATTTTTCATGAGAGATTTTTTATTATTATTTTTTGGTTCAAACTTAAATTCATTTTTCTGGTTTCAAAGTAATTTTGAAACCCGATTTTGTGTGTAGTTTCTTTATGAAAATGAAGGATTTTGATGAACAAAACTCTTAAAAATAGATCTAGAGAAATGTCCTAATTAACATCCACTAGTTTCTCAATCTTCAAAAAATTTGCCTTATTTGCTGAAGTTTTGTCTTCGATTCTCTGAAGAATTTATTTTATGTTTGTAAGACTGCTCACTGCAAGCCTTTCTTGGCTGTATTTCTGACTGCAAGCTTCCCTTTACTTTTATTTTTACTACTTCTTACATGACTGGGAGAAGCCAAATGAAAATCTTTTACTGGCAGTCTTAATATGAACAACAAAGCAACTGAAGCTGCAGAGCACCGCTTCTTGGCTAAAACCCAGTGGTGAGTGTACAGTGTGGAGGAGGGAGCAGGGGGAAAGGGAACCGCTAGGTCTCAATTTTCTTTTTCTTAAATGTTAAACATGCATGAAGTTAATCTGATAGGAGATTACAAGAAATAGGATGAGTCTAAAACACGTGTTATAGAGTCTCAGGGTATCCAAAAATACAACTAGAGTATAAAAAAAAGCCAGCCAGGAGACTGTACTTTCCCTCATTTAGGAGAAAGATCTGAAATATTTGCTTGAAGGCAGTGCAAAGAGTATGACTGTAATTCTCCCGTATAATAATAAAACAATAGCTTTGCTAGACTACTAATAGGGGGGGTGGGGAGGGGTGTGTGTGTGTGTGTATGCGCCTCCAGGATTGTCCTCAACAAGCATTAGCTGCCCTTCCTCACCTGCATTTCAACTTAAGGGCAACACAGAAAGAGAGGAAATGTAAGGAGACAAAAGGGCTGGAGCTTCAGAGGAGGGAACTGCAGGACCGCTGCTGGGGGCGCATCTTGTGCCTGGTATTTGTCGTGCCAAATGGACCACAGGAAGGTAAAAGCCTGAGGGAGCACAGGCCTGGGATCAGTCTCACACCTGCAATAGCAGTGAAACTTCCAGCCTTGGCTGTCCTTCCCATGAGCAGGGGAGCTAGATCCATAGTATGGACGCTGGGTAGGAATGGCTTTCTAGGTGACCTTCACATTAACCAAAGTAATCAAGGTCCATAGATACAGCGCAAATCCTCACTTCTTGCATGTTTTGTAAATTCCCATGTGCCCCTTTTTTCAAATGCTGATTTTTGTCATTAATTTTAATTAGATTAGCTCTAACATTGCAGTTAGAGGCATTCTCTTAATACAGCAGAATAAAATGAACCAGCTTGCTCTCTCTACTTTACCATTTTAAGTGGAGTACTAGGAGGAAAAAAACGCACAAAACAAAACAAAAGCGAATGTCATGTTACAAATGCAATGAAAAAAACAGCAACATCAATCCAGCCAATGAAAAATGCATTTCTGTTGATGCTCGAGGGCATATGAGAAGTGTTAAAATATATGAGTGAGGAAATGCACTTAGTCAGATGTACAAATGACAACGATTTGGGGAAAGATTCAAAACATTGTGAAAGAAATTCCAACAGGCATCAACAAGCAGAACAAACACACTTTCTCAGATATGATGTCTGGGAGGTTTCACAGTAGCTCGTTTGACCATATGAGGTGACGATATATCAGGAGACAACATTTTTACAATCCCAGCCGCTGCAGAAAGAAAGGATATTAAAATTCGCAGTAATGATGCTCATCTTCTTAGTTTTGGATAAATCAGTCACATTACTTTTCTATGTGTCTCTAGCTTAACCACACATTTTCCCTTGCTATCTCTACCACCTGTTGCAAAAAGTAGTTTCTGCTTACCTTTTTTATTTTCTTTAGTATGTCATATACAGCTTCATCACAGTCTTCAAATTACATTTTGTTTTCTTGTATGGAAATAACACCATTTTCTATTCCTACTAAGATAAATTTTTCCCATGCTTTTTCAGTATCTGCCTCGGGATTTTTTTCCTCAGCAATTGCGCACTTTGTGGCACAGCCGGTACTAAACTGCTACTGAGAAACTAAGGGTTTTCTTCTGCTGCATAGTGACAGGTTCACCGTGGTCAAGGAAAATGCAGTAGCTCTTAGGTGATGATGTACTTCCCAGTTTGGGTGCCATTTGGCTTTAGAACCTAATTTAAAACCAAGCGTGCTAGCAGCAGCAACCTCAACCCATGCATAATTCAGACCCTAACCCACTTCAGGGAAAGATAACTGAACTGCTGCCTCAGTACTAGTGCTATTATTGCAGGGTCTAGTCCTAAGATACTATGCATAATGGAAGAAGTCACTCAGAAATCAACATCTTGCTTGCACGGATACTTGTCTAAAGGTTGCAGGGCTGGAACCTTCTCAGGGGACCTCTGCCACACAGGTCTTCCTAGTGACTCTGCAAAGAACTGACCATAGAGGTATCAGGCAGCTTGGCACATACAGGACTGGGCTTCAGCTGCCTGTAACTGCTCTAATGTAAGAGTCTTGGTCGGGACTGAAGGGGGAAAAGGCTTGTCTCCCTCAGTTTTCTTTATGCAGTGCCTATCACATTCAGGTCAATCTCTTCAGCTCCTTGACTTGGAAGGACCCTTGACTAGGTATGCAGTTGTTGAAGCTGTGACTTAAGACAGCATGAGGACTACTCTGCAAATCTGAAGACAACACTGAGCTGGAGGGGTAGCAGCCAATACGCTGGAGGCCAGGGCTGTGATTCTGAAAGACGGGTTGAAGTAATTGTCTGGCAGGAACCTCACAACATTCAAGAATGAAAATGCAAATATTGTACCTTGGGTAGGATTATCCCATGTACCAGTACAGACTGGTGTATGACCAGGTGGGTAGCAGCTCTGCACAAAATGAGCTGGTGATCAAGGCAGGCAGCAAGCTGAAAAGGAGCCAGTAATGTACCCATGCAGCAAAGAAGGCCAACAGCATCCTGGGCTGTCTTAGCAAGAATGCAACCAGCAGGTCCAGGAGGGTGATCCGCCACCTCTATTCACTACTTGCAAGACCATTTCTGGAGTGCTCTGTCCAGAATTGTGGCTCCCCAGTGCAGGAAAGACATTGACATATTGGAGGGAGTCCTGCACAGGGCAATGAGGATGATCAGAGCACTTGGTACATGAGAAGAAGCTGAGAGAGATAGGTTTCTTGAGCCCAGAGAGGTAAAGGCTCAAGATCTTCCCGACCAGAGGACACAAAAACAGTGGTGTCAGACTCTTCACAGAGGTACATGGTGATGGGACACAAGGCAACAGGGAAGAGTTGGAACACAGTATATTCTGATTAGATATTAGAAGCTTTTTTACCAGGAGAGCATTCAAACACCATGGCACCAGGGCACAAAGAGGCTGTGGGATTTCCATCCTTGGAGCTGTTCCGGCCTCAGGTGGACATGGCCCTGAGCAACCCAATCTGATTAGACTTTGTTTTGAGCAGCAGGTTGGCCTAGATGACCACTGAAGGTCTGCTTCCAGACTAAATTATGCTTTGAACTTACGGTCTATGGATGTAGTGGTACAATGGACAAGAGACAGAGTCAGAAGAAAAATAGAGAAGTCAGAAAGGAAAAAACAAAAGTTATAATAGTCAAAACACAAACTGGAGAAAAAAAAACCACCAAAATGAGGTTAAATGCTGATGCTGTGGTGATACCCTAAGAAAAAATATCTCTGTTGAGGAGTAGGGTGTCATTTTAGAAATGAACTACTGCTACATTCACTTTTATAACATCCTTAAGTGTAGAGGGTTAATTAACATTGATTATATACAGTTGTGGGCTTGCTTCTGGGGTGGTGGTTTGGCTGATGTGGATAATGTACAGCTGTGGCTTGTTCTTGCT
>JAVJGI010000014.1:84567743-84643877 GCA_035590275.1 Ibycter americanus
GGGCAGCGCGCGCTGGAGGGGGCAGCGCGCGCCCGGCGCGTCCCTCCGCCTGCGCGGTGGCCTGGGGCGCAGCGCCGGTGCGAGGTGGGCTTCCGTGAGCGAGAGGGGGGACTGATTTTCTGCCTGCCTTTGATTGTGTTTCCACGAAAGATCCCGAGTTTGGACTAGTTCTGGTTATTTTTCTGTGTGGCAGCGGTTATACAGTGAAAAGCTGTTGGGAATCAAGTATCTTCTAATTCCACCCCCCCAAGCCACTAGTCTGGGGAAGTTGGGGCTTCCTAAACCAAAACCAAATGTTATTTTGTCCCGAGTGAGGATGCCTGGGCTCTGGCTCTCCATCCCCCTGGGTGTGCTCGTGTGTGTGTCTTTCCTCTAGCAGGTGCCGATCTTCCCATCGGCTTTCATACTCCTTCGCCTTCTTGCCACGCTCCCTGTTTTGATTTCTTGATGCTCATTCATTCTCCAGCTTTCTAGGTCTTTGGTCATAGATTTTATTTTTTTTTTCTCATGCCATTTCACTGTTGCTTGGAGTACTTAAAAACCAGGTTGTGAATGATACAAACAAGCTGCCTGTTGAATATTTTTCAAGAAATTCCTTTTTTAGTACCATAATTGTTTTGGTTTTCATGGGTTATTTACTTTATGCCTAATAGCAACTTCTGGAGTCCCAATAGAAACGCTGACAAATGAAGCCAGCCTCTTCCCACACCCCCAGCCCATTTTCATCCTCATCCCTGTCCTCCTGACACACACGCTTGCATTGCTAAATCATCCATTTGGATCGCTGTGCTCTCTGGTTGGGTAAATCCAGGTACAAGACAAGGTAAATCAAGGTAAATCCAAGGACAAGGTATTTTTTTTATGAGGTAAATCCAAGCACAAGATGTTTGTTTTGGAAAAGAAGGGAAGGCAAGGGACTGACTGTGTATTCTAGATGCTTTCCTTTTTCCACACTTCTCAGAAATCCTTGTATAGGTTCTGGGAAATAACTGGTTGCTGCTTCAGTAGAAATTGCACAGGTTCCTTTGCTGCTGTGATTTTTTTTTTCCCTGTCATTGTGTAGAGTAATATTTGCAGGTTGTTTGGGGTATTGTTTTAAATCACCTAATGCCAAAACAAATTGTAAAGAAATGTCAGTTTCAATCAGTTACCAGGGTATCTATACAAACTTTGGAGAGCTTTCTTTTCCTTCCCCAATATAAATGGAAATTTATGTAGGAATGTCAGCTTCTACAAGTCTCCTTAGCAACGTGAATCCTTTGCCCCTTCTCCCTGTCTCCTGAAATAGTATCCCCTTGATTGCAGAAAGACTTTTCAGATGGCTTGAATGAGAACCTGCTTCAAGTCCCCTCCCACCTCCATGCACGCTTTATTGGACTCCCCCCTCACTCCATCTCCCCACCACGCATGCATGTATACACACACACACACACACACACGAGTGCGATGTTAAGAAAAGCAGGACAGCTTATGGAACAGCATAAAAGGACGCTAATCTCATCGCTTTATTGGTCGCCTGTCTGTTTATGGGAAGGTGGAAGATGAATGGGTGAGGATGGATAGGAATGAAATGTAGTTTTGTTGGATGCTGCATGTTGAAAACTTGTCCTCTCCTCGTGCTTTCTTCTATCCTGTGCAAAAATTCCTGCCTGTCCAGTTTTATTCAAGTTCCTTGAATTAGCTTTACTCATTTTCCTCAGATACTTTCCAGTCTAGTGGAGCCAGGTTTCACAAGCTACTGGGGAAGAAGTGAACGATCATTTTACTTGAGGTGACTGGAATAAATGCTTCATTTTCCTCGTGTTTGGCACACAATGCTGCACACTGAGGAGACCTGAAATACAAGAAACTGTACTGTTCTCCCTTTGCCTTCTGCTAGTATGTTACAATTCCCATTAAAGTCAATAGGAAGGCTCCCAGTAAGTTCACCAAGTTGGATTGGGCTCTATTTGAGACCATTTTGTGTGCTTGCCTTAATATTTCAAGTGTACTTTCCTCCCACATTGAGAATCTAGCAAGTGGTATATTTTGGAGATAGTGGAGAGCTCCCACAGGGAAAGCTCTTTTAGCTTGATACTGGTGCAAGCAGCTTTGTAGCTGGCTAGCTGTGAAAAGCACTAGTACAAACAGGAAAAAGGCATCTTCACCCATGGTTTTAAGAGATTTACTTCATCATCCCTTGAAGGAGAGCACCTCAAGTGGCACCATCAAGGGCAATCTCACGCTAGAAGCTGTTAAAGCATATTTGAGGTTTAATTAAAAACCTTTGTTGTAATTAGATGTAGGACCCCTGACTGCTATCAAAAGGGCAACTTAGTAGTGGAGAGCAGAAGGAAATGTACGGAGCATGATTACATTGGCTGTTACAGCAGGAAATAATCCCTCAGTTTTCACCGAGTGGTGCTATTGCTTGGAGTATGTGTTCTTGCATTCATTCACTCACTGCTTTGAGGGCTTTTTTTAATAGCTTGCAAGAAATCGTTTGCTCTCATATGGCTTTTAAAGTTGTGTAAGTACTTCACAATATCCATGCTTCAAGTACGTAAAATAGTGAGTCAAATTAATTTTTTGAGATCTGAAGATTATAAAATATCTTATCTTAATTTGCTTTTCTTCTTTTTGAGTCTTTAGGGTCTATGTAAATCACCTGTTCAATTTTTTTTCCCTTGTGATTGCAGGAGCTAGAAAGGTATTCTTGCATGTCCCTCATCTCCCCTTCTAAAATTCCCAGTAATAACAACTTCAGGAGCTGAAAAACTAACAAAGTTGCCAGTATGGAAAGCTTTGTGATAAAATCTTGAGATCCAGCAATGCTGCTTTACAGTTTCACCAGCTGTCTGGGCATAAAATTATTTTCTATGATCAAAGCTTTACTTGGCTAATGCACAAGTTGTCTTTAAGTCAACTGAGTTTTAAACTCATGTGCTAAACTAAAATGCAAAAAACTTACTGGGTTTGGAGTGTTCCTTTGCTGTCTTTAAAAAAATATTTGCTTTTAGACTTCTGTCGAAGTGGATTATGTCTAGTTTGTGATGGTTCATTTACAGATTTATCAAGAGTTAAGAATTGTGTATGAGTATTTATTTCTATCACAGCATCTGCCTAAAACTAGATGCATCTTATGTACAACTGCCTGGTTGTCCATACCTGTACAGGTAGTTGTTTTCTTCCTGCAGAATTTGTAAAGTAAATTTGAATTTGTGCAATGAGCCTCAGCCATTCTAGTTCTTTAAATCAAAGATACAAAATTATGATGTGGAAGACATAAATGGTCCCATCGAATCTGATCTGCAGGTAAACATAGTGCATTTTGGCTTCAATAGGTATATGCTGTTCATAGAAAACAATGACTGCTTTGCAACATTTCAGTTTATTGTGAAAATAGTGTATATAAAAATACATTTGAATGGTTTCATACCAATTTATTTACTCTGGTGAACAGGGGTATATGGCTTTGTTACTTAACAACGTGTATATTTGTTTATTCAATGTTGAGTTCTCTTTGAGAATTGTTGATGAATGTTTGAAACACAAAACATTCTCGGGGAAATAAGTGCAACAGGTTCTCTGTATGTGTTTAAACATAGTGGTGAACAAACCATAAAGAAAACTTAACTTAGAACGTAGTGCAGTAACACAACTTGAGTCTAGTTTTGTGCTTATAATTCTGTTCTAATTTGCTATTAAAATAAAAAGCATCAGAGGCTGCTCACTCAGTAGCACTTGAAGGGGTTTAACCTTAATTATACATTAGATGCAGATATCTGAATTGACATGGCTCAGTAGTCTTGGGTGGTATCTGCTTGTTTTGAATCTAAGGAATTGTTCCAAGGGGCAATTGCTAGCTCAAAAGCAGCTTCCTCATTAGAAGATCTGGATCATTGCTCAGAGTTGATGTTGACACATATTTCTAAAAAGCTCAGCAAGGCTGATAGTTTGCTATAAAATAACATAAGAACGAATGCAATTTTACTAAATCTAAAGAAAGTGGCTTATGCAATGTAAGGAGGAATTAATAAAACATTCCTTCTGGTTTTGAAAACTGTAGTCTGTCATTTTGCATATTACTCTTTTTAGTAATCATCCCCGACACTTTATCAAAAGGTGGATTTACAATCAAAAGCCATACTACTTCAGACTCGGCATCTTAAGACCCTGCGCAAGCTGAGCTAACTTTGAAGTTGAGTTTGACTTGGAGATTGGCCCTGCTGTCCATGGGGAGCTGGACTAGATGACCTCCAGAGGTCTTTCCCAACCTAAATTATTCTGTGATTCTATGATGACTGATACTCTGTTTATGCCTGATGTCTCCCTGGCTCCTTCAGTGTGTTCAAAATTCCTTGAATTTGTGAACTACCCCTTACGGTAGCTCCAGATTGAATATTGTGAGGTATGCACCTTCTTTTACAAATGGACCAGTTATTTTAGTCTCAGACTTCCCGAGGCCATGCTCTGTGGGAGCAGCAGATCTAAGACTCCTTCCTGTTTAGTAGCCTGGACCTTTTAGTATGATGGAGGCTACCATTTTAGACACTCTTCTCCAAGCAGCTAAGAGACATGGTAACAGCACATTTGTGTGTAATACATGGAAGTTTGTGTGAGTTTATCTGATCAGGTCAAGAGCACCATACACCTTATCATTGATAATAATATTAAAAAAAAAAAAAAAAAAAAAAGAGAAAAAAAGGAAGGTAGACTTCTAGCCGTAATGAGTTATAGTTACTGCTGTTGTTCATTGCAATTTTAAAATCAGTTATGTATCCCATTGCCTCAAGTTTTGTTGATTAAATAAAAAAGTCTTGCACCAGTAAGTTGAAAGATGTTGCTTGGGTTAGGGATAATATAAGTGGTTTAAATATTTGATGAGATTTCATATTTAGAATCACATAGAGAGTAACCTTGCCTCTGTTACTGATCTGTGGCCAAAGATGACCACGTAAGATTCAAGGTAACAAGCAGAAGGTGGGGTGAAGTCTATCCAGCTGTATTGCTTTGTATGTTTTCACTTGTTTCAGTTCTATAATATGAAGGCTATCATTTTGATCGGAAGTGCTCCTGGAACTATTTTAAATGCTAATTGTTTTTCTCAAGGAACAATGGAATGAGTTTTGAAAATTGCAAAAGATTGCCAGTGTGCTTGAAGAACATCAGTAACTATGGGAAATAATTACATTCCTGTTCCAATGCGAAGTTTACTTATTACTTCTTCAGACTGCTAAAATGTAGTAGTATGTATAGAAAAGGCCAGAAAAGGTGAGCTTTTCTTGAAAAGCTTGTGTAACACATCTCCCACACTTTGCTCCTAATGACATAATTCTAAGATTTCCAGGGTTTTGTGAGGTTCATGGAGTTGTGGGTGTGTGCGTTTTGTGTTTTTTGTTGTTGTTGAATGAATGAATATCCAATAATTAAATGGCATAGTAGTGAGCTAATCTCAGAAGAATGCTGTGTATTCAATGGAAGAAATGCCTGAGTACACGCTGTACTATTCTGTGAATGAATTATAGATTACATGATTTTCTGTAATGCTGTGCTTGTCTTGAAGTCCTCTGTTGGCAAAAGTGATGTGCAATGCATGTTGCCTTTAAATAATAAAATAAAGATCTACATAATGGTACCACTTAACTCTTTTATTTGAAGACACACTGCATTTAAAGGATTTTACTCTGTGATTTTAGAAATAAAGGCAGGCCATGGCTCAGAGAGCAGCTGTCTTTTCCAATCTATATGATTTTGTGATTCTGTACACCCCCCACCCCACCCCCCAAAGTGTATGCATTTTGTATAAATAAGGAGTGTAAGCTTTAATCTTCAGGAAACGTGTGTCAATAGGCAGATGAGCAAGCACCTGCTATGTTTCAAGTTGCTTATACATCTGTAACCCCCTCAGGCTTTAGGCCGTCTAGTTGTCTTGCGAAATCAGTTGTCTTTGCACAACAGCGGAGTTGCTTACCATATTTTTATTGCTGTTGTTGTTCAGTGTGATCTCCTGTAGGGAGGGAAGATAAAACTTGCCATGGTATGGAAGCGCACAGAAAGTTTGAGTCCAGCAGTCTCAGGGCCACACATAGTTTGATGAACACAGCAGGTGAAATGGAGACATCAGGCAGATTAATGCAGTCTGTATTTTATGCAAAAGTGCTGTAGAGACCATCCTGGGGAACTGAGACCATTTCTGTCTTGTGTGCTGCTCACTTCTCTGGGGACCAGCCTGTCCCCTGCATGCTCAGTGGCACCTTCGGGGGGAAGGCAGGAGAGCTCTGCTTGGCATTGAAAAGTGAGCGGAGTCTGCACAATGGCTGCCTGATTATTCCCCTGACCTAGCAAGCGTGTCCTTCCTGGGCTGTGGTGGTGGTAGAACACCTACTGCCCGGAGCATCCTGCCAGCAGGCTGTTTTCTTGCCTGGAATGGAGCTGGCCTCTTTCCCTCTGATCATGGTTCTCTTTCTGTGGAGAAAAGGAAAGCTGTCGGAGGAGCCCAGGTGAGAGGGATACAACCCTGTACGTGACTGTTAAGAATGTTTTCCCTCAAAGGTGAGAGAGCCCTGAATCTGGGCTGCCTTAAAGTAACACTCAGCATTTTTGTTTGTCAGTGGAAAGGTGCATAAACAGCACCAGAAGGTTGGAAAGGACTAGTTAGGTAAGAGGCACCTCAAAGCAAGGCTTGAATCTGGATTCCCTTGTACGTGTTTGTTCACAGACCTCACAGATCTCCTGCTTATCTCGTCCCATCACAGCTTTAGCAAATGGAGGAGGAGAGCAGTTTCAGTCTACCCTTGTGGTTAAGATATTTTTCTGGGAAATGGGAACAGAGTTTCGAGGCTAGAGCTGGAGCTGGGAAGCAAAGATGTTGCAGTTCCTGAGAAGCCCTCTAGCCCCTGGTATACTGCAGCTAAGGAAGCACCTGCCTTTCCTCCTTCATTAGTCAGCTGCCATCGTTAGCCATTAGCATCCTGCTTCTCAGCAAGACACAGGGTACCTGGGTTTGCCCCAGTTAGCTGGGTTTTTTTGCACACATCTCTGTACTCGTTCTCTTTTTCTTTGGCTGCCTCTAAATGACTCTCCACTCAGCGTCAGGAGCACTAAATCATCCTACAAGCGTCTTATACAGTAAATGGAAAGTGACTGATGCCTTATGTGGAGCAGGGACTCCTTAGGGAGGCATTTAGGGATTTTGGCACCCAGCATAACATGCTCAAATTTCTGTATGGGTGTTGTCAAAATCCTGGTGAATTAGAGGAGTGGGAATGCCTCACTCTCAAGCCTACCTGTGGTGTGCAAGACTTGGGTTATCGAGGGCTGTGTCCCATGTGCTGCTGTGTGTGAATGAGGACCAGTTTCTTAGGGAAAGCTCAGTACGTAAATCTGTTGAAGAAGAAGCAAAAAATAGTTTTGTTTCTATCACAAACAGCTTCTTTTTAACATATTTGTGATGTCACATAGTAATTGCATGTGTTCAAATTAATGGCTTTCAGAAGAAAGCCTTGGTGTAGAGTGTTTGAATTCTGTCTTAAGGAAATTATGCATTCAGCCACAACTGTCTGGTTCCCAGAGCTCTGGTAATGCTTTTTAAGTGTCGTAAGTAACTTGAGGATCCACATGCACGAGTAATTTTCATACTTTAGAGAAATCTTTCTCAATCCATAAAATAAAAAAAAATGTAAAAGACAGAGTATGTCTGTGCAGCAGCCAGCAGTAATAAGCATATATGCAAACTGACAATGACCAGAAAATGTTTGTTTATTGCAATTTTTGTACAAGGCTCCAGTGTGGAAAGCTGTGGCTATAGCAACTTACTGGAGGTTTGTTATAGATCCTGCCAGAAAGAGCTTCTCTGCAGTGTGCAGAAGTGTATGCTACAGAGTCTCAGAAGACTGTGCTTGTGGTGCTGGCTGTACAAGAGCAGAGGAGTGTGGACTGAGTAACTTATGGACACTGGGCTTCCCAGCTTTAGCCAGTATCCCCTTCATCTAGAGCAGAATTCATCTGAGCAGCTCCTTAAAAACCATCTTTTTGGCTCAGGTGAGATTCCAAAGGACTGACTTCTCTGTGGAATAATTTTATGTGAGAACCTAATGGGCACTGCACTACTTATTTCACCTCTATATTTTCCCTGAATTCAATGGAACTTGCACAGCTTCCACAGACATCTGTGAATCATGCTGAAGAAAGAGGAAATCTTACTGATTGTGTGACAAATGCCTTCTAGGAACTAGATTCTACCTTCATGTTTTTATATAGTCACTATGCTTTTTAAACTTTTGTGGGCTATCTGATGGCTAAGTTGATGAGTGTTTATAAACTTTAAAATAGTTTTTAATATGAAGCAATTAGGAATATCTGTAGCTATCTTATTTATCTTAGTTGATTGTTATGACATTCACTGGGTTATATTTAATTTCTTATGTGTGGGTGCCTCAACTTTCTATGCTTTACTTGTCACATTCTTTCAAAGTCATTATTTTTTAATTTAAATGCTATATTACAATTTCTAAGGATATTAATTGGCTGAGGGCAGGTACATGATAAGTGGAAGCTTTGCAATGAATCAGAAAAACTTAACTAAGAGGGTTGTGTTTTCTTGCCAAGGTTCTGTTTGGTGCTAGAAGATGGCTAGAATTACCTTCATCATATAACAGCTGCATGCATTTTGTTACTTCAGCCTCTATGGGAAGAGGACTCTGTAGAGGACCATTGTATGAAAGAAAAGAATACTTGATTGTTTCTTAAGAGATTAATACAGTTCACTTGCATTATCTGAAAGAGCCCGACACGCAAATGTTTCCCATATTCCACAGTATGTTTTTATTTCCATCACTTCTTTTGTGGTAGAATACCATGTAGATAAAATATTTATTTTGGGGGGAACTTGCTGAAAACATGAAATCTATGACAGTGCTTTCCCTTTTGTGTTGCTCATTCTCGTGTTAAAAAATTACCTAGTTATTAAACATTTCAGAACTGTGAGATGTTTTCTCCTTTTATGGCTTTTCCTGATTTTATCCTATTACTAAAGTATTATTTTTGCCCAAGAAATAGACCAGATATCTATTCTTAATTAAAAATGAATATACCACTTAAAGCCCCAGGTCATTTCATTTGGGGGGAAGAAGGGAGGAGAGTCACACATTTCAGTGTGCAATTAACACATTGTGCTTCTGTATCATTAAGAAACAGGCTGAATTTCCAAAGGGCAATGAGACCAAGCTGTCCTTAAAAAAAGACACTGACTTACGTATGAGGAATTAGCCGAAAGAAACATTATCATCATAGTTTGGGGCGTTGGTTTTTTGTTGCTTTTTTTTTTATTGAAGATGGTAACTTTAATAAATTTTACGCCGAATACGTGTTGAGTACCTAGGTTCGTATTTATATAATTTCCACATATTGCAATCCACATTCCTAAACTAGTAGGCAGATTGTTATAATAAAAACTAAGCAAACACTATCATCACTGTCAGAACTGCAGTATGTATTTCCCATGGCTATAGACATTGTCATGCTTCTTGTGCAGTACAAAGACATGTTTGGATTTTCAGACCTAAAACCAGTATACATTAAGTGAGGTTTCTCTTAAGAAATCTGTCTCAAGTTACTTAATGATTGTCAAAAGTGTGTTAATTGGAGTTGCTTCAATGGGATAGGTGGCATTTTCAGTGTAATTCTTAATATATTGCTAATATGGTAGAACACTGAAAAAAGGTAAAGTTATGCTTTCTGTTGACTCTACAGTTATAAACCAACAAAGCAACTTAAATTGGGCATGACTGTGAGATCACAGTGCTTTTTAAAATCTAAAAAATTATCAAGATTTGCGGGAGTGCAATTTTACTAGTTCCTAACTTTTTCTTAGGTAGTAGATATGTAGTGTAAATAAATTGTAGCAATGTGCAGTGAAAAATACTGATGTGCGTTCTTGAAGTGTAACCAAATTGTGTTTTGAATCCAGGAAACTAATAATTATCATCTGTAAGGTCCCATTTTGCTCATGTTTATGCATGTTTCTATCTCTGTGAGAACAAGCAGTCTCACTGAACTGCTGAGGCTCCTGAACTCAGTATGGTAACTTATTTGCAAGATTGGTGCATGCCTAGAAATGGTGCAAGCATATTTTGGATACTCTAAAGTAGGCTTATGATGTTTGTGTTCTCTGTACCAGTAACACTATGTAACAATGTGCTTTTCCCATTTGATGCTGTGTGTTATAAATCACTCCTGGGTAGTCTGAGGAGCGCTACAGATTTTTGTTGTAGAAATCTGCATTTGCTGTATGTGGTTACATTGTTGTAGCTATCTAACTTAGAGGGTGTTCTTTCTTCAGAGGTAGTGATTCGATTTTCTTTGGATGTTTCTTTTCTTTTGTATAAAGTCCAGTGGCCTGAATTATTTTCTTAAAAAATAATTGTTCTTACGTAGAACTCCCAGGCAGAAGATTTTACTTTCTTAATCCAACTAAGCTTCATTTTGTCACCAGACTTGCAAGTTAAGGTTCTTCTAAGATGATAAGGAGATTTAAACATGTAGTTTCCATGGTAGGCAATATAGGAAAATTCAGTCCAGTATTCTTTGTGCACTCATGTCTGACCTTCATGATGTTCTTTAACCAGAATCCCTCTCAGCTGCAGCTTGAGGCAAAGGCTGCTAGCGTTGTATGCTCCTGGGAGTGGAGGCTGGAGCTAAAATAAAGAGGCAATTCCAGATGCTGTGGCCCAGAGCACAACATTCAATACCTAATTCTCAGCTAGTAGTGCGCAACATTAAGGGCCTCAGTTTTGTCCTGCTGTCAACATCACTGAGTAGGTTCTTTTACCCAGGAAATCAATTTTGTTTAACTAAGTCAGGTTTTTTTTAGTTGGGAGTGTAGGTGTCTTCCAACACTTATTTGTCCTTTTACCTCCCACATCAGTACTATAGTAAGGTAGTTTGTTTATTTTTTAACCTTTCCAAAATCCACAGATATATTGGTCCTGGAAGTTAAACTGTATTCTAACCCCACGTTTATGTCATCTTTGCCTTACTTATTTTTAGTTGTTTGGTGGTCTTGCCAATGTGGTTTTGGAAAGCTCAGTTTTTTTCCATTTAGTTGTTTCTCCAGTCTTGCACACCTTTTGTTTGCATTAGACTGTGGCGTCTGATCAATGCGAAGATAACATTTAATATTTTATTATTTGCAGTGGCTTTCAAAAATCTTAGTTTCTGAGTTTTCCCACCTGGCACTTTGATTTATTTCATCAATTTTTTATGGCTTTTAACTTTGGGATGATATGGATTTATGTGTCTAGTCTTTGTATCTGCGTAGTTTTCTAGTGCAAGGATTCCTTTCATGTTGTTCCAAAGTGGTCCATTCTGTTTATTTCTGTATTTTATATCTGTAATGCACTCTGATATTGGAAGAATACTTTCTAAATCATCAGTACACTAACAACTTGGTGTTTCTGAAGGATCATGTCAACATTAAAAAGCACTCTTCATAACATTCCCATCCATAACTAAAATCATATCTCCATCCCAATAACAGTAAAGCAGTGGGACACACAGCACACTGACATTAGAGATTGCATGCTGATGGTAGGAGAATAAGAGATTGTTCCCAGCCTTGGGTTTTGGTCCAGTAAGGAAATGAGGATTAAAATACCTTGGAAGGTTGAGTACTTAGTAATTAAAACATAAGTAAAAAACATGCCTGGATTTCTAAAAAGAATGAAAATAAATGTGTGTACTTGCACAAACATGCCTTTAAAATAGGTTTAGTTTTTAGCAATGCTTTTATAGCTCCTCTATTCACTTTCTTCTTTTAATCTCCTTCATCCTTTTTCATATAATATATGAAGGCTTTTTGGTGATAATAGCTGCCAGCCTTCCATTCCCAAACCCCACAGCTGCACTGCTGGTATCTTCAGCAGATTAGATCCCTCTTGCAACTGGATGTACTGTGTTTTAAAACACAGACTTTTATTTTTTACAAGAAGAGAATGTGGATTTTTGTTGTTGTTGTTCTTATTTTAGTAACCTTGCGATCTCTAAATTTATTTTTGAAATAATTATGCTTATTTCCTTTGAACTATGAAATGCATTTGGACATTTTATTCTGAATATTGTATAAGTGCTATAGTATTCTCAAAGTGATGAGAGATGCATTGGATCCATAGGTCCTTTTCCCACAAGCTGATTTTAAAACATTTTCCTTGGACTACTAAATAGTAGTAATAACAGTAGTAATAATAGTAGTAATAAACAGTAAATAGTGGTCTGATTCTTTTTCTTGATGCCTGTTGTTGGACAGAGACAAGCTCTTATATACTGTTTTGCAAAGAGAGACAGGGCAAAACCCATGCCTTTCTAAAACCTACAGAAGCTCTTAAGTTAGATCTTGGATGTTGTATAGACCCATGATGGCTATCAGCTTGCAAATGTTTTTTGTTTTATGTGATTTAAGACTGCAAAGATGTTGTTTATAATTGCATCCATTATGTATTAAAATAACTAGAAAATACCCTGGGTCAAATCCAGAAGTTGCTTTTGGGGGAAGAAAAGAAAACCTGGCACTTTAGGATAAAATGTTTTTAAATGGACTTCAGATTTGACTCAGTCTGCATCTACTGATCGTTACTGCCTTTATAAGGGCTTGACCTCCGTCTTTTTTTTTTCAGTGTTGAAATTTTTTTATTATTATTATTCCTTTGAGCATCTCCTTCCTTTACTTTAGTTTTGTTATTCATATTATGTGGCCTTGGTAGCTCCCAAGTGACAAGTGTACATGGTGAGCCTCCATGCATTTCCCTTCCTATGACACCCTAATCAGCTCAAGCAGAGGTTTGACTTTCACTGTCCTATGTCAGAAAGTTACAACAGACTGGGGGTCAGCTAACATGCGCTAGCTAATCCTGACCCGGCCTCAATTTCTCATTCTAAATTGGACAAAAAACAGGGGACCAAATTATTCAGTCTCACTGGATCCAAAATCCCAGTGAGGCCAACTAAGCCTTGAAAAAGCATGGGAGGTTGTGGCACTTTGCTCCTGAGTTGCATCTGTTGTATAAAGGTGTTTTGCTAATGAGGAGAAAAGAAATCCAAAGCACAGTTGTTTATTTGCCTGAGCCGTGGTGCAGCCTGTATGTTCCTCATATTCTGCTGTTTCTGTCAGGCCTGTGGGCTTGTTTTACTGAAATTGTATTGCTACTTTTTTCCCTCTCTTTTTTACCCCCCTAGACTGGCAGATAGCTACTCTCGCTTTGCTGTTGGGTGGTGCTGCCATTATTCTCATAGCTTTCCTGGTTGGGTTGATCTCCATCTGCGTGGGATCTCGGAGGCGGTTCTACAGACCAGTTGCAGTCATGCTCTTTGCTGCAGGTAAGCAGATGGCCAGCACCATTACGAAAATTTCTTGAGAGCAGCTTCACTTTTGTGAAGGAAGACATGCCTTGTTCTGCATACTAATTCAGAGGCATTTGGTTTACTTCTGTGTTAATTCCGGTGAAGTTTTTCAGGATACTGGTTCTGCATGGTGTTGATTATTTTTGCAGTCGCACTATTCTTAGTTCGTAAACAGTTATTTATTTGCATTATATTTATTCTTTTATGAAGTACATGCAGCAGGGGAAACTATAGGGGATAAATCTCAAAGTACCATTTTTAATCTGTGACTTTGTGCTGCTTGATGTCCCCAGTTTTATTCTTCATGCAAAGCCATTTCTGTTATTTTAATGTTCTTCCTTTTACAATTTTAAAACAGGAAAAATAATGCCCAGATATGAACCCTTGAAGCCCTCTGTGTGCAAATAAATAGGATTATGCTCAAGGTGTTTATATATGCCCCTGTGCTGTAAGGAATTAATTTCATTGTGTCAGCTTGCTTACTTAGTTATTAATTTAATAAGCTGTCACTATGTAGTCCCTGTTTGGTTTTAAAAACATGAAAACGGAACAGTTTGTGTAAATTATCACAGAATCTTAAGGGAGACCTATGAATCTGAATTGTCCATAAGACTGGTCCAGTGAGGTACAATTACCATATCAAATAATTTCCTTTTGTACATTCTGGTGTTTTGGGGCTTAGTATGTTCCTGTTTCCCCTGAGATTCACTAAGCATGGTTTTGCCTCCATCCTGTCACTCATATCTGCATTGGAGCCAGCCGCTTTAGCCCCTTCTGATAGCCCATAATGAAGAAGATGATAGAACCTAGTCTTTGCGATGTATTAAAAAAAGCCACTTACAAGGATATGAAAAGAGCGCAGAATTTGCAGGGTATTCATTCAGAAATGGAGCAGAGCTCCTGGGAAGGCTCCTGCTGCCCTCTGCTGCTAACCTTACCTTGATTGAGCCGCAGCAGTTCAAGATGCACTTTTATTTGCTCAGGAGGTATGGGTAGGTTATATTTCATTTGCTTTTAGGAAATGAATGCAACCTAGGATCAGATTTCCTGAGTGGAAATCATATCTTCTTGTTCTGTGTGTTGCATTGCTTGCTCAGTTGAATGAATAAAGGCACTGACGCCGTTATTTTAAAATTTAGTATTAATTCTGAGATTATAAAGCATGCTGGGCAGTTAACTTTGAAGGAAATGGGATTACTGAATTTCTGTAGTCGTTTCTTATTTGGCTTTTGACTTAATTTCTCGTAACATTGTGTAGTAACTTAGTAATTATTCAGCCATACGCTGCCTATCTTGCCATATTGCTCATTTAGTATGTAGTTAACTTTGTACTAAAAAAACCCCAACTTCCCCCAAGAAAAAATTTCCCCAAGTCCTGCTGTTTTGCGTAAAGCTTAATGTAGTCTCCTCTGCGTAAAATTACTTCTAGTCTTTACTACAAAAGGTTGGGGGTAGGAGGGGTTTAATGCTTACTTGCATCAAAAAGGAAAATATATTGGTGCTTTAGCTCATGAGTGGTGTTCACCTCTTTCCTTTGCCTCTGTGTGTGTGTGCACGTGCATTTGAAATAGCCATGACCTGAAGCATATAGGAAGAAGAGAGATGATGAGGCCGAGACAGCCTGCCCCATTCTTCTTCATTATCTGGCAAATCTGAGGAGAATGCTTTTGGGATTTGACGCTGACATTGTTAGTGTCATTTCCTACAGATTTTATCTTTGATGTCAGCTATTTTTAGAGGTGAGTATGGACTGGCATATCTTGAAAGAATTACGGAAAGAATCCCCTACTGAAGAGGGGAAAGTTAAGATTGCAGCACTGGAGTTTTTGCCTTATGCAACTGCCCATGGAGTCAAACCTTCACCTGTGGATTTCACAGAAGATCTTTGAGGATAAATCCCGCCCTGACCTGTGAATCCGTCGACAAGACCAAATATTCTGTATGACTCTGGTTAGGAGTCTACCAGCTGCCTCTGGAAGAAGGACACAGGATGAATTGCCCAGAGACATTTACTGATCTGTGTGGGAGAAAGAACAAAATGGAAAAGTAGTGTCCAGGCACTTTGAAGTCCAAACAATTGGCCCTAGGCATTTTTTTCTTCTAGTTTTGATTTTTTTTATTATTATTTTTTTATTTTTTTCCTCAGCTTCAGGGTTCAGTTAGCAACTCTGTAGGTGAGGAAAAAGATTGACTAGGACTGGAAGAGATAAGAAAGCAAAGAGACAAAAAAATTAATTCAGCCTAGATACTGAGAATAAGCCAGCAAGTGATCAACAGATGTGAGTGTGTTTAAAATACATACTGTCAGTTCTGTGTAATGGGGAGAGAAACAGGAATACCTTAGGTGATGGAAAAATGTGGAGCATACAGAGAGGCGGTTGCAGAACGCTCTTGTGTGGAGCCACCTTGGCTCATACAACTTACATGCTTGCTGGGGTATCTTAGTGTTCATGAACCAAACTGGCCCTGAAAGCTGTATCCTCAAAGTAGAAGTTCACAAACTTGTCAGTGTAGGAGTCTCATGATACAGTTACCGGATAACTGAGAGCTAACAAAGTCTTAATTTAGAGGTAGACAGGGAAAGTGTATTTGTTGAAAGTCCATTAAAGCAAACTAAAAAGGTAACATAAAAGTTGTTTGCCTTCTGGGTCTATGTTTTAACAATTTTAACAATGTTTAAAAGAATAACCTGTTGGGGTTAGTAAGCTTTTTAACCTGTTTCACAGGATGCTTTTACATGTAAGCTAGGGAAACAGTGGCTAAGTGAAAGTATTATAGGAGAGAGAGAGTTAAAAAAAATATGACAGATAATATTTCGAGAATCCTTACAGGATGTATCTTTCTGTTCTGACAGAGTCAGAGCAGTCTGGCTGGACTGCGTCCTGAGTTCTGTGCTATTACTTATTTTCATAATGATGTGGAAGATAGAATAAAAGTCTACTTGTCAAATTTTACAGTGAAGCTAGAAAAAAATGCAGATAATTGGAAGACAGAATTTGATTTTGAGAAACTGATGGAATGGTCTGAAAAAGTAGGACTGACTTCAGTAGGATGTAATGCGAGTTGCTACAGGGCAGTCAAAAAGAGTCACAGCATCAAAGAACTATTGATAGGAAAGATACTCTGTAGGTCATGTAGTCCAGCCTTCTTGTTGAGGCAGGACAATCGCTAACACTAGGTCAATCAGCTGCAGCTTTGCCTGGACCAGTCTTGAAGAATTCCAAGGATGAAGATTCCACAGCCTCTGAAGCATGTCGTCCTGGTGCTGTACTATCCTCCTTATAATACTTTTTCCTTTCCTAATGTCCAGCCTGAATCTCTTAAACCGAGATTTGTGTCTATTGCCATTGTCTTAGGTTGCCTGGCACTACAAAGAAGAGGGATTTTTTCTACCATCACTGCAGCTACATTTTCAGGTAACTGTAGGCTGGTTTGAAATGGCTCCTTAGCCACCTCTTCATAAGTCTAAACAAACCTAGCTCCCTCATCCTCCTCTTAAAAATAATTTGCTTCAGTATTCTGATTATCTTGGCAGTCCTCTGGACCCTTGTCCTTTGGTTGGTGAATCCATATTCACTACTGATTGCCACTTTGTTCTGCATGTGCTTGGAGGTGGACTCCCAAGAGGATGTACTCCATAATGTTTCCAGGGACTGAGTTGAGGCTGACCAGCCTATAATTCTGTGGACTTCTAGCCTTTTTAAAGATGGACACAACATTAACATTCCATATCTTCCAGTCACTGTGATTTGTCATAGATGACAGAGGGCTCAGGGTCACATTGACTAACTCTTTCATCGCCCTTGGATCAATCCTGTCTGTCCCTGTAGTTATGGATGCAACACTGAGTCACCCCTAACTTGTTCCTGCACTGCTGACACCTTCCCAAACCATGTCACTTAGAGGTCTTGGAGAAGGCGTCATGGTGCATCCTCTGTCACTAGACTGGCTTTCCTGTCCATCATTGTATGAATATATTTTCTGAACTTCATTTTGCAACTAAAGCACATGTGGAAATTCTTCCTTAATACTCTTTTTGCCATTTCCTAGCTTGATGGTGGGCTCCAGCTGGCCTCCAGTCTTCCTGATTTTGTATCTAAGTATCAAAATAGCACTTTTATACTCCTGTCAGTCTATCCTTGTTTCCTGCGGGTCTGTGCCCCTTTCTTGCACATTCATTGAGAAACTCCCCGTTTGGCCAGCTGGACCTGCTGCTGAAATTTCTGGTCTTCCTGTGTAGTAGGGTGGGCTGTTTTTGAGCTAGCAATATTCTAAAAATCGGCATGGACCTCCTTTCTCTTCATGCTGCTTCCCAATTAATTGCACAGGTTGTATTAAGTACAAAAAACTTCCTAGAGAGCAGTTGCATGTGTGTTAATCTTTGAAACTGCAACACCCATTGGTTATTAATGAAGTGCTTTACTCATGTGAACAAGCAGGAGGAGTGGTGTAGAGAACAGAAATACAGAACTTACTAGTTGGCACCACCATTTTCATAAATACAGACCAATTGGAAAGCCACACCATAAGTCTTTTTTTGATGGCAAAACTGTTATAGTCAAACATTTGAACAAGATAAAAAGATGACTGTAATTATATTTTCCTAGTTTTAAAGCATTTGTTGTGGTTTCTGCATATTTAATATGGTGAATACATAGAATTGTATATATTTCATGTAAATGGAATAAAACTAGTATTCCTGTTCCTGTGCAATTGTCTTGCAAGCGTCATAGTGCTAGTCATAAAAATGGGTCTAAACTTGAAGTGAATAATCTGGTTTGAGGTAACTAGTCTGTTCTGAAGAGCATTTTGAAGTTACATATATTTTTTTAAGATTCCTTTTGCAGCCTTTTTTTTCTACAGGAAAAGACGAGACCTTACACTTCCCATAAGTATGTCAACATAGCACGGAGTTAGTTCATTTAAATTCATTGGAAGCATATCAGTAGTTGCCAGCATGGGTTTTAACATCTTTTTGGGTCATACTGGTCATTTTTCATAACTTCACTAACTGTTGTTTCTAGGCCACACAAGTCTCTTCCCACTCTACAGGGAGAAAGAATGATAGGAGGCAAAAATAGCACGAAGTGATGACAGTGTTATGCAGTGTGGCTGTTTCCACTGGCCAGTTGCTGCCAGCACTTTCTTTTGAGTTTTACAATAGTGTAGCTGGACAAGTAGTAGCAAAAGCAGGAAACCCTCACTATAAAAATATCTAAAATACCCGTTGTGGGTGTTGCTGCTTTATCAACGTGATCCTTTTCCAAAATAATAACTTTTTTGTTTTGTTTTGGCAAGTCCAGTCTGCAGATTAAAATTCAGCATACTTCATGTGTTGGGTTGAGGGAGGGTGGAGAGCTTCCTTGGTTGGCACTTGACACACACGCACACACACAGAGCAGTTCCTGTACTGACTCAGCAGAGATGCTGCATCCCCAGTTCAGGAAGACACTAAAAAACTTGCTTATTTCCATTCATCTTGGGAAATCCTTTTTGACTTTGGATGGTCCTAAAGATGTGTCTGAAAACTGAGCATATATTCAGGTGGTTTTGGGTATAATGATGCTCTCATTATACAGAATTGGAAGGCATAATCTTTTCATAAGAGTAGGTGCTTCCCCTAGCATACCCTGTCAAAATTTCTGCAGTGTTGCGCAGTGTTTTGTGAGCTGACAGACAAAAATTATATTAAAATGGAATAACACAAAGTAACACTTCAATAACTTTAGGATTAAAAAAATCTTTTGGATTTTGATATCCATGTCAGAAAATCCACTACCCAAACATTTATCAGATTTGCAGTCTCAAGTAAGAGTCCAAATGCTAGTCTGTAGGCTAAAGGGGTGGAGTGGGGGTGGGGAGAAATTGCCAATGAGTGTTTTGTAAAGTGTTGTCACCAAGGGTGTAATGAACATCGGAAATCATCTCCCTGTACCAGTCCCATCCAGAGGACAGGTGAGCATTAGTCTCCAGGGCTAATGGAAGGTGCCAGTTTGACAACACCGAAGAGTGTGTGTGGGAAAGAAAAGGCAAATGACAAATTTTGAGTGTGTGAAGTGTTCAAGCAATAGGAGAATCTGATTAACATTATTTTATTTTCCTGTAGCTTCTCAGTGCAATTTCAGAAGCGCCTCTGTAGTCCAAAGCAGTCTTTCCTCCCTGTTATCCACTGACATTTTATATTGGCACTGGCTTTGTAAGAATTCTTATAATAAATAGTGTTTGTTCTTCTTACAGTACCTAATAAATGGTAAAAAATGACCCAGTCAATGGTAAAGAAAATAGTTGTATGGCGTTATGTTGTGTACCATTGAACTTGCATCAGAGTATGTCTCAAGCCTGCAAGTACTTAAGCGTGTGCTTAACTGCGTGGATTTGCCCACCCTGCCTGTGATCAGGGGACTGGAGTAGTTTGCAGAGGCAGTCATGTGTTGAAGTCTTTAAAAATTGCTAGCCTTAAATGCTGGAAAGAAGCGTAGTGATAAGGCTGTATTGTGTGTTTGAGGGGGCAAAAAGGATGTTTTGTACATCCCTGTGATGTTTAGTCTTTTGTGGGTGGCAGAACTAGAGGCCTTGCAGAATCATTACATCATACAGCTTGTTGTCTTCAAACCAGCTTAATTTTCACCTGCTTATCTTGGAAACTGTTGTCCCAGTTTGCTGTTAACACTCCTGCTGAATTTAAAAGAGAATGGCTGCCGATGAAACTGAAATCGTCTTGTGAAAATTGGGCTTCTTCATCTGTGTATTTTTCCCTTTCAGGTTACTGTATGTGGGGTTTTTTTATGTAGCACAATAATTAACAGGTTTGCTGAATTCCACTGCAGACATGTGGATCAGGCTGCAGGAGATCTGGCTCTCTGAGAGAGTGCTGTAGAAAGTAATGTTTTTTAAGCTTCTTACTGCATTGGGTTTGATCTGGTTTATTAGCTTTTTTTCATCACGAAGCATTTCTGACCCACCTCCTAAATTCATAATACAAGGCAATGTTTTGCCAGTTGGAAGTTTAGTGACTGATCAAACTTTATAGATTCCTTGGTATTCTGTGTAACAATATCATTAATTCTGATTACAGTACACAGTAATTCATATGAAATATGTAATTCAGTGAGTGTCTACTGAACATAAATATGTATTGCCTACTACAATGAATTATTTCTAGGCTAAGTAAATGATTTGTTTCTGAGCTGTATTTCTTAATATTTGTTTATTTTTGCTTCTCGTTCTGACTTATTTATAATAGCTATAGAACGAGTGATGTTAGTTTTGTTATTATGGAAGGAATAATGACTGCAAACTGAAATACAAAGGAGAGACAGAAAAGAATTGGGAAAAAGATTGCTTTCAGTGTTTATTTCATGGACATCTGAAGGATCATCATTATACCATAGGAATAACATTTGTTTATCAACAAGGGAATATCAAAGAACTGCTGTGTTCTCTGTGAATGAAATGAAGGTGATATTTTTTTTTTTCAAAAAGAGCAGTACTTACAAGCTGAAAATGCACCAAGAGCATTTAAAATGTGAATTTCAGTAACGTGATGTTTTCCTTGTTTTATGGAAATGAATTAAGGCTTCTGACTTTTTTTCTTTTTTTTTTTTCTTTTTCAGTTGTCCTTCAGGTGTGCAGCTTAGTCCTTTACCCAATCAAGTTCATTGAAACGGTCAGCTTGAAAATATACCATGAGTTCAACTGGGGCTATGGCCTGGCTTGGGGTGCAACTATATTTTCTTTTGGGGGTGCCATTCTTTATTGCCTGAACCCTAAGAACTATGAAGACTATTACTAGAATCATCTAATGAAAAGAAAAATAACAAAAGGATTACCCCATCTTTTCTAACTCACAGTTTTTTTAGAACACTTGTGGAGCACCAAACAGTCTGCTCTGTTGATAAAATAGCCTTTGCCTTTTGGGTGTGAACACTATAACCAG
Organism: Ibycter americanus; assembly: GCA_035590275.1. Lineage (NCBI taxonomy): Eukaryota > Metazoa > Chordata > Aves > Falconiformes > Falconidae > Ibycter > Ibycter americanus. The sequence goes on from JAVJGI010000014.1 coordinate 84,589,054, forward strand.
CTTTTACAACCATTTAAAAGAACTGCAAACACTAGGATTGCTGATCATACATAGGCAGATGCTGCAAGCTGCTGATACATAAGCTTCATTTTTCCTGACAACAAGCAAAAGGATCTACGTGACAGCGATCATTGTGAGAAAACTAGTTGGAATGAGAATGCAATGCCAGCATCTGCTATTGCCTTCAGGGGAGCAGCTGGCATAGGCTCCATTTAGAAGTTTCCCTGTATCATAGAGGATTCAGATGTCTGATAAGCAGGCAATGGCATCTTGTATAATAGGCTGTGTTGGCCCCTTGTTACTTGCTCGAAAAAAGCTCCTAAGGAATTAGTTGTAAGTGACTGTGTTGATGGCAGTGAATGTAACTGGTTAATGACTTGTCTAATATCTGCATTCAACAGTCTTCTGGGAGAATAATAAAAATTTTTTTAAAAGGCAGAAAACAAATACCAAGCCATCAACCACACAGGATTTCATGAATTGGTAATTGACATCACCGTGCCAGCTGTAGCAGATTGTTGAAGGAAGTCCAAACCTGGAGACATGTGCCTCTGACTGTGTAGTTGGAAGTCGTCTCGGCTCTGACTATTTTGCTGGGAGGTTAGAGATAAGGGGTAGTAGAAAAAAGATCTTATCTGTCCATGAGGCATCTAAAATATATGAATGAATTGCAGTTGTCCTGAGCACCCATTTAACTTCTGAACATGATCATGAAAAGAACGCATATGGAACAAGTTCAGTTATATTTTTGAAAGGTATTTGTTAGTATAAATGAATATATATAATACAAATATTAATGCAGAGGGAGAGAGACGATTTGTCTTAAAATTGTAGTATGAGCTGTGATGCAGTGGTTAAAATACTAACTTTGTACACATTCTTGAAAGCCTTGGATTGGTACCCCCACTTTTGGTTGATGTTACAAAATAAACATAAAATGGTTTGTCTTCTGTATATGCCCTTGTACAGACTCTGTGTTATGGGAAATGCTTAGAAGTTCACGTCAAATTAACGTAGAACTGGACAAAATAACTACTTGCTATTCCATGTATAATCTAATACTAAAAAATTATTTTCCAAGGCTGTTGCAAAGAAAAAAATGCCTTTTTCTAAAAATCTAGTTAGGTTGTGAGTGTCTCTGATCATCAAGAATACAGATGAGACCCCATCATGTCCATATTGAAACATTAACACTTCAGGAGGTAATCTCTTGTTTTTAAAAGCTGAGTTTATAATGGACTGGCTGATGATTATGTACATCTAATTACTCCTTGCTTAGTATGTTTCCCACTTTAAACATCCCAAGCCTGTACTTATGCAATGAAACCCAAGATAAAATAGGAAGAACTTTCACATGAATTTAATCGGGATCACTTTTATTTTTGTTTACAATTTGCTTATTTGGATAGTTTCAATTAATTATGAACATATTTTTATACAATTCTACTCTTTAGAAATAACTATTTTTTTTAATGGAGAAATTTAAAATATATTCTATGTGGACCTCTGCCAAAGCACATATGCTGGGGTTGCACATCCACCTCTACACCAATGGTTTTGCTGGTTCCATGGAAAAGGCTGCTGAGTGACTCAATGTTAAGACCGCAACTACAGTGTTAATGCTTGTGGCATGGTTTGCAGGTCGCAGTAGTTCTCCAGTGACTGTGCGAACACACGGCTGCCTTTAGGAGGTTGTTGTGAACGTATTGCTGATGTACGGAGACAGTTTATAAAACTCTGAGGCTCTCTGAAGTTAGATTCTTACTAGTATGGCAAACTATTCCATATCAGCGGTCTTTCCAGGGCCAGTGGTAATTCATTAGATTAGGTGGAGCAAAATGATAACTTGACTTGGAAGAGGTTGTATGGCAATGCCTGGATAACAAAGAGGATGGGAGGAAAAATTATGTCCACTTGTTTCACAGGTACCAGAGAGCGTTTGTAACTTTGTTGTTTGGTTGGTTGGTTTTTTTCCCTGAAGCTGTGTTAAGGTGGATATTCAATAGGTAGTTAACTCTGTATCTTTCTGAACAGCTGTGTAGTTCTGCTTTTATTTAGCAGCATGGAGAACATGGTAGTTTGGCATGGGAATTAGGTTAGCTAGAGAAGCCCACTGTGAGAAGATGTCTGTACTTTTCTAGGAGGACGATGTTCTGGTGCTGATATTGTGTGGCACTTCGCCTATGCTGACAAGAAGGTACAGTGCTGAACCCATATCGTATCCACTAATGTATCAAATGATTTTTCTTTATGTAGAGTTTGAGTGAACACAACTGTCAGGCCTAAGGCCTGTGCAAATTAATGACATGCACTCTGAAAGTCACCCGACTGTTACTATGAAAGGCGTTCAGGCAAAAAAATTTACAGACGTCAATGCCTAAAGACAAGGTTCTTCATATTTGAGTCGGAGATCTGATTTTCAGTCTCAACACCTGCTTTTCCTCTTGAAGATAATGGAGTTTATTAGGACCCATCTCTCAAACTCCTCAGGTCCTTTGCATTTGGGCATCTAGCATATGGGTTTAGGTACTTGCCTTCAGCTTATGTTGCTACTGCCGTTTCTGGTTTTTTTCCCCTCTTACCATTGCCAATTTTGGCAAGCAGTTTGTTTCTCAGCACTGAACTAAAAGTAAATACAACATTATGCTGTTGTTTGGGTGTTGGTTTTTTTTTCCTAGCCACGAAAAAGATACATACCTGTGTCTTGAGTGTACGTATGACAAATCAATCATTTTGTACGTTGTACTTGTGTCATGCTCCCATTATTTCTGTTGTTTGGCTTTATCTCACTGGCAGGTTGATTCTTTCACTCAACAAATGCATTGTTTTTCTTCCAAATATATATGATTAAATATACATATAGCAAACTTGCAAGCAGGGCTAGTTATTTGTATTTTTTAAGCTTAAAGTATACCGTCCGGTGCTGACAAGTACCTAGCACCTCTTCTGGATTTCTTGCACAACTTCGTTTAGCTTTTGTAAATTTTAAAAACAAATATAGAGAGACCTATGTGTTTGAAATATAAATGATATATATGGATTAGCATGTAACTGTATATTATTAAACATGCGATGAACTGACTGGTAAGTGAAGTCTAATCTTATGGCTAGCAGTGTAATTTATTCAGACTGTATTTTTGTACAGCGCAGTGCACACTAACCTATTGCCTCTGTGTCCTCTATAATGCCTCAAACTGTGCCTAGAAATTTCATTTCTGTCTTTAAAAGAAAAAAAAATAGACAACTAAATGCTTCATGTTGTTGATGGTATTGGTTTTTCTGATGTTGTTCTTTATTTATTTTTGAGAAGTGTATGGTAAGTTTATTAAATGAATCCATCAACATACGGTTCATTTTAAATGGTCATTGTTAGCAGGGAAAGACACGTATTTTTTTTTAATCAAAACTTATAAGTTTTCAGTTTTAATACCATTTCTGCATTCACGATTTTTGTAGCTTACATAAAGTTTTATGTGACAAAGTAACTGAAATAAAGAAATTGTTACACTAACCGAATGTGCCTGTTTTGCTCTGAATAGAATTATGTACACAGCTGAAGTGACGTGGTTTTCTGTTGGGCAGGCTGAGAAGGAATAGTCTGCTTAGGCTAATGAATATGCCAGATATTTGGTTACCACACTGAAGGAGTCTTACCAAAATACACAGGGGAAGAGAGGGAGAAACACAGGATCTTGCCGATGTAACCCCTCCTATTTCACCTGGCCATAGAACATGGAGCACAGGGTAGGTGTCTGGGCATCGCAGAACCCATACTGCCTTTATAAAAGTACAGGTATTGTAACATCAGAAAACCAAATTGCTTTTAATGTGGTAAATAACAAGGCCATGTGTTGAAATGTGGAGCGCCTTATTCCAGTGGAGGAATTTATTCATTATATACAGGTTTCTTTTTCACATTTCCAATAACTAACAGTTTTTTCCATTTTGATTCTGAAAGCCGGATTACTTTTTTACCCTGAAAAAGATCAGATACTGTTTTTGAACCTGAAACCTGGTGTTGCAAAAATGGAAAAGCATGACTAAAGCCATGATAGCGTGTTGTTTCTACCATTTGGTTGTGTACTGTCATCCTCTGCATTGCTGGGTACCTCTTGGGAGCAGGCAGCAGCACAGAGGGCAGAAGCCTTGGCTGCAGTGAGCTATTGTAATGAGGGAGTACAGGCTCAAGGGTGGGGTACACAGAGTGCAAATCAAGTAATGGAAAAGGAATTCAGAGCAGAGAGTGAGTATGGTGGGGGTGGAGAAGGACAGAGAGTGTCTGAAGATTTGGGGTTTTTATAAATGCAAGTACAATGAGGGAGGAAGTTCATAAACCACAGCCACTGGAGAGTGAGGGAGCAAGCCAGAGGTGGTGGTAGACATTTTTCTTGAAAGCCACATTAAAATTCTGATTGTAATGGGTGTATCTTTAGGGGGCATATTCTCCAAATGTTTGACCTGGGCTTAATGTCCAGATTTTAGGTGATCTGTGTGCCACATGATGGCACAAGGTCAGAGAGCCCCACTGGCTTACCAGCATAGGTTGAGGGTGCCTTAGTCAAATGTTGTCTATCCAAGCATGCTGATGGGAGCTGGCACGCCCTCAGTGTACCAAAGATGTTGCAGCAAGCTTGACTGTCTTGAGCGGTATCTCACAACGTGTTTCATATCCACCATAACAGTAAGCCTGCACTCTGCTGCTGAGCCAAATGAAGTGTGGCTGGATGTATGGCATGTTGTGAACAAGAGGAAACGGGTGGAATATGGTGTATGAGCCCAAGTTTGTTCCTACCAAAATGCGGTTTGAAGATGAGCAAGCCACAGAACACTTGGTGGAAACAAATGGTTTGAGGTCTGCAAGTGACACTGAAAACTGCAGTGTACAAACTCAGGCAAACACAGCCAAAGCAAAACCCTTTTTGACTTTACAAAATCTTCTTTTAAGTTGATATTGTGATGTTCTGTCTGTGGGCAGGGAGTTGTAATGCTTGCTTGTTTCTGTACCTTGAAGGAGTACTTCCCAAGTCAACATTTTTGTGTTAAATGTATAGGTGTGGTGGGATTTTGGAGATAAAGAAGATTTTTCTGCTCTGTTAGTGACTTCCTGGCACTCTTGATGGAAAGCAGTACTCCTGGGCTTTTCCAACATGCAGTAAATCTTCCAGGTATCCAAAAAAGCCGAGTGTCTGGAATTTGATGCAAAAAGCATAGCAGCCTACAGGAAGGCTGAGTTTTGTGATTTTTCTTTTGTGTAATTACTACTTATGGCAATTTTTTTGATTTGTGAGGAAAAACACTGGATGCAGGCAACCAGGTGGAAAGAAGTAGTTCAGTGTCTCACTAAGGGTGTGGTTTGTATGTAGTTCCCCCACAGTAAACCAAATGGGTCTGCAATCCAGTACGCCGTTGCCTAGTCTTGGAGCGACTGATTTGATTGGTATTTAGAAACTTGTAACTTCTATGAGGAATGTATGAATTGTTAGTGAGTGAAATACAGATATTCAACTAAGTTTGGAATTGTAATAGCAATATCACAGAAGGTGTATTCAGCAATACCTGCCATCTGCTATTGCTTATTTTACTTTTCCTGCCTTCCTTTCTTGGTCCATTTTCTCTTGCTTTTTTAGACCCGTGATATCATACTATTGAACTGTAAGATTTGATACATAAATGAATTAATATGTTAGGCCTGCCACTGCAAGACAATATTTAAATGGCACAGCTAGACAGCATATGTTCGTAGCAGACAGGAGTCAGGGGCATGTTATCACTGGTGATGTGTTCATCTTGGTGGAAGCAGCACATCCCAAGACAGATGAATGGTGACTTCTGTGTGTCAGGAATGGTGTCTGAGTTGGGTTTGGTTCCTGACTGCAAAGCAGGTCCTCTGCCTTGCAGCTTCTTCCCCCTCACCTATGAGAGGGAAGGTAAGAATTCGGCACCTTTCTGCCAAAGATGCTGAAGAGTGATGGCTGAAACACCTGAAGTGTGAGTACTGGGACAAGCAGCAGAACCGGTTTGTATATCCAGTTGTGGTTACTGTAGTGGTACCACGTATGTTACGTCACACTAAAGTTGTGGTACAACACAGCAGCATGGAGAGGAGTTGTCTACCTTTTGCACTCTGGATGGGATCTAATCCTCTTCTGAAAGGAGACTACTCTTCCCTGGGGTCAACCAGGCACTCTTGACATGGATAAGCTTTTGGATTTTAGGGTAAAATGAACAAAGAGAGAGTGAGAGCACGAGTGAGCAGTAAACAGGGAGCCCATTGTCCCACGTTGAGGTAAGAGACACCTGGGAGAAGTAATTGACCTTCCCACCTGCAGAAGAAACTTAACTTGGAGCCAAACCTCAAGGTTGACATATACTACAAGACTCCCAAAAGATCTGTAGAGCTAGTTTCAACTCCCTGAGAGGTACTGGACTGCAAAGCAGATTTGGAGGCTTTTGTTAACTCAAACACTGTACACATTCACACTTACACAAATGTAAGTTTCCTGTGATGCTTTTGCCCTTGTAGGTGCCTTTAGTCACTACGTACCTTCTGAGCATCTCTGTGTACTGTACAGTGCACCATAACTAAAACCCTGTCCCGAAGGGAGATGTGACCCACTGTGCAATGAAACTTAAGCTGGGCGGAACACAGGGTGATCGTCAGTCCTGCCACGCTTCAAGACTAGATGCAGACAGCTGTGTCTCTTGGTGAATATGAAACCAGCTGTAACTGAGATAAATCCTAACAGTACAGTGGGGTACAAAAGGATTTCTGCAGTAGCAGACAAGCCGTGGTATATAACAATGATGAATGGATTCATAAATGCCTTCCTAAATAGGAGCAATATTTTCTGACTCAGAGCTACTGTGGGCCAAAATACCTTTCTCTGCAGGCTGCTCTTCTAAGAACTATCACAGGAGACAGAATCAAAGCCATTATCTTAAATTCTTTTAATTGAAAACAATTTGTGGTTTTTCTCAGGGAATTTTATAATAGTAGAATTATTTAAAATACTTAAATGTATTCAGGTTGCGAAGCTTCAACTCTTTTAAAATAATTTCTTAGCAGCTACGTCTGGTGTAGGGTTTGGTTTCTTTTTTTCCCTTTCAACTGCTTATCTATTTTTCTCATCAACAGGAAAAAGAAAGCTAAACCATCTGAGCCACTTGGAAACTAAGAGAATAGGAAAGCAAGGCTGAATATTATACTTATCTTGGAATAACAGGACTGGGAGGGGCTACTAATTTCAGCTCTATCAGCTGCTGGCTCAGTAATGAAAATGTCTGAGAAAAAGTGAAATTAATAGCAACTGAGAAATATGGCCACTCTTTCCTACACACACAAACTTTGTTTCTATCTGTTCCCATTTCTTCCCTTGATGCTGCAAGAAAAGAAATACTTATTTCAGGATTTGTCCTGGTTATCATCTTTTGAAGTAAGTGTGCCTGCTGTAAAGCTATATAACAAAGTACTTGTTAAACTAATATCGAGATTTTCTAATAGAAATGTTTCGAATACCTAATTTCCAAGGACTAATTGGAAGCAACTTAAATTATTACATCAATAAAATTTGCTTGAGGGAAAGCCAAAAGGGATTCATGTAATGAAATAGGAAGTCCTAAGTGGAGAAAACTATTTTCACTGCAGAACATCAGAAGAGCTTTGCAGCTGACAAATTAAAGGACAAACTACTGAATTATTCTGAATTTTTAACACATGGACATTTTAACATAAAAGATCATGCAACTTGCAAAAGGAACAGGCAAAAATATTCTGAGGAGGCTAAGCGTGAACAGATTGCACTCCATTTGTTTGAAAACAACCCTTACCTGACTGAAGTGCAGTGCCATTATACTCCCTACCAAACATCTTGTAATTCTAACATGCTTATTTTTATGGTTGTTTTTAAAGCTGTAAGAGTATGACAACACAGTGGTTTGGGCCTCAGGTTTTAAAATGCCAGTTCTCTTGGGAACTGAAGGTGCAAATCCAAACTACACTCAGCTCATGCCTTCATCCTGGCAAAGTGCATTTGATGCTGTTTGCAGCTTGTGGTTTTCAAGTCTGGTGGACAAAAGCTAAAATCCCCAAGATTTTGACTGTTCTGTGTCTATACAAAAGTCTTTGAAGCAGATGTGGGAAGGGGGGCTGGGAGGGAGCCATTTCAATTTTCTTACAAATTCTCCCTCTCTCCTGGCAGTTGTACTCGGACCTGTGCATTTCTGTGGGCAACAACTCTCCAAATCAGAGGGGTGTGCAGCCCAGCAACACTGCTACTGAACTGCTTCGGCCAGCTGCTCACACTGTCAAAGTAACTGTGAACTAAGGAGTATCTGTTTTTTCCCTGCTTGAGTCATTGAAGATTTGTGTGCACAAGATGTGAATAAGTGAAGGTGTAACCAGCTATCCTGGTGGTGGTTGACCATGTCCTTGAAATTGTCACTAAGTGGGCAGTGCTCTGGTGCACGTGTGTGCTTGTAATAAATGAGCTACACTCACACACTGAAGATGAAGCTTTTTGCACAGGCAAAATCTTCTCAGGAAATAAAATATAATGTTGGCAGGCAAGGATATGTAACTCTGATATCCTAGACTTATTCTAGATACAGAGAAATGGAATACTATTAAACACTCATACATGCTTTCAATGTATGAACTTAAAAGATCAGAATATATAACAATGGGGAGTATAGGGGCACCATTCTAGGATGCTGTTCACACTATTATTTTTTAGCAGAGCTTAACATAAGACAAAGTAGATGGCCATCTTAGTAAGAAATTAAGAACAGGGAGAAAACAATGAGAACCTCACAAAAAACTAGCAAGCCCAAAAGTTTCATTGTTCGTGGGATACACCTTTCCCACAAAAACTGGCAATTGGAGAGGAATGTTTTCTAAATTTGTATTTTAATGAGGAAGTTTTCTTGCTCATTAGGTAAAGTTTAAAGCTAACGCTGCTTTGCAAACCTTGTTTTCTGAGAGATCTGAATAGATACAGGTTAATTATTTGCTTACAGTAAAGCTCTCCAGACCTTTGATTCAATTTTGTGGGTCTCCTGCAGCCCAAGCTCCTGAGAACCGTTACACTAGTTCTTTTAAAGATCCCAATTTTAGTATTGCAGTGAAAGTTTACAAAAAAAGTCAGATCAGCAGCCTCTGCCTCCCAATGCAGTCACATATCTGCGGAATTCAAAGCACGGTTCTCTAGAAGCTGCTAATTGCCTGTCAATCATCTGGCACACTAGCAGTTCACACATTTTTGCTATCGACCTAGCAGATTAATAGTATAACCCAAACAAAGGAACAAAGGCTAAACTGTTCAATTGGGAAGGGTAATGTGTGGTCTTTTCAGGCCAAGATTAACAGAGAAACAGAAAAATGGTGTTCTTTGTAAAACTAAAGCTTCAGTGACCTTAACTCTGGCAAACAGACCAAATGAGTTCAGCACTATTTGCCAGCAAAACCTGAAACAGCAGTGCTTTAAAGAAAAAAGAAAAAAAAAGGCAAAAAAAGCAAAACCCCAAACCTTATATTGAAAATTCTTTCCAAGCAAAATGAAATAAAATTAATATTAATTTGGTTTCACTTTTAGGAGTCAGCAGCATAGCTAAAACGATTCACAAAGCAATGCTAGAAACTGTTGACCATTATGCTACAGCCTTATGCTGAATGTATTTTTAGTATCAGTGGGAGTTTATTTTCAGGACAAAACAGCACTGTTTAAAAATGAATGTTTAAATTTTCCTCTGGTATCTTTGGGACTTGTATTCTTGGATTGAGGTCAGTCAGAATAAGGGTACTATTATTACTGACATTAATATTTTTATAGTTACTTGTATATTCATCATAGCTAGGAATTCCAGCTGAGACGAGGACTCCGGTGTGCTAGCACTAAGCCAACACCAAAGGTGAGCCCCTGAAAACTTCCAGTCCCTCTGTACTGTGGGGTTTCCAGTCAAAGCTTCGTAATTAAGATTGCCATGAGATTTGTTCTCTAAGCAGAGCAGTGCTGGATGAAGAGAAAAGGATGACTTGTGTGTAGACTGGCTGCTCCAGAAAGCATTTTAGCTACCTTTATTGACGTTTACTTGGTATTAATTAGTTACCATCTGAAGAGAAAAATTCCTTTCAGGCTAAAAGAGGAAATATGCAAAATGGGCTCTGGTCTTGCTTGATTTTTTGAGGCAGATCTTGTTTCTAAGGGTGTAATGATATAGGGTTCTCTACATTTGGCTTCTTGTTCCTGCTTGCTATACCCATGTCCACAATGTCCATTGTTGTAATACAATATTTTTCCAGCACTGCATGATAAATTTGAGTCGTTGCAGTGGTGCACTACACAGTGAAGTGGTTGGGAAGTGATTATTCTCAGCCCAGGCCATTTCAGCGACAGCCCAGCAGGGCTGAGCACCAGCAAGCAGACAAGGGAAAACTGGCACCAGCTGCATTGCTGTGGCCAAGACACCACATTGTTGTGCTGTCAGTCTCCGTATTGCTACCCCTTACTTAAGAGAATAGATATTCTCTTCATTGCTGCTTTTGCCAGTCCTGAGTAACATCTGCTTTCCAGGCCAGATGAACCAGAAGCCCTGGAAAATGTTAAAAAGCAAAAATCAGAGAGTGTGAAGCAAGAATAAACTATTCTGACATAGTCTGACCTCCTAATGGTCCCCAATAATTTTTACAGCAACTGCTTAAATTCTGTTTGAGCAGTACCTCTAGCCTCTGCATTGCTCCCAGTGGCTTTGGCTCAACCTTGCAATGTTTTCCTTCCTTGTAGCCTTATGTTCAGCTTAAATCTTCATTTGCTGCCAAAGGGTCAGTTCCCGTCAAGCAGTGGCCACATGTTCAGTCACCTTCTCGTGTGCCCACGTTTTTGCCTCTGTGTGGCTGTGCACCTGGGAGGCTGCGCAGCCAGCCCCGCAGAGGCTGAAACCCGCCGTCACTAGATTTCAGCAGAGCTCTTGCTTAGGATGAGACAAGGCCTGGAGTCAGTGTGAAGCCACGTCCCACGTGTCTTAAAGATTTGAGCTGTATCACAGCCAAAGGAAAGGAGGGCCGGCAGTGTCAGTGTACAGCTGGGTGAGGAGCCCGGTGTTTTGCAGGTAGCTCCCTCAGGCAAGCTCTCCGCACCGCCGGGAGGGTGACTGGCTGAAACACAATCCTCAGCAAGCAGCAGCACTGGGAGTTTGTAAGATGCCTGCAGATATTGCAACCTGTGGCAGCAACAGCTGTGTGAGCCACATGTTTAAAGACCTCTCATGACTGTCTTTAACTGTCTGCAGGCAATTACGTACTCTCCGGAAAGGTTCACATACTTCCTATCGAAACCTGCCGTTTTCCTTGCTGATACCCTATTGACTCAGTAGCCTCCACAAACTCTACAGTGGATGAAAATGTAGAAACTAGTTTATCCTTCAAAATAATTAATTAATAATTCTTGCAGCTAAATGTTGGTCTGAAAAGCCATCCTGAATGTTTGGCTTTGAAATCTCAAGACAATTTAAATTACCTGTGTGATCCATACTGCTGCCATTTTCATTCTCAGATTCAATGCACATAATTCATGAAAGAGATCTCTAAAATGTAGCCATAAGGTTGCATTCAAATTTTGTTTTCTGTTAATATTCTGTCATATTCTGGAAATTTTTCATTGCTGGAGATATTAAATTCAGTAAACTCATTGGCCTATACATTACAGAATCACAGAATCAGAATGGTCAGGGTTTGAAGGGATCTCTGGAGATCATCTAGTCCAACCCCCTGCTAAAGCAGGTTCTCCAAGAACAGGTTGCACAGAATCACATCCACGTGGGTTTTGAATGTCTCCAGGGAAGAAGAATCCACAGCCTCTCTGGGGAGCCTGTTCCAGTGCTCGGTCACCCTCAAGGTAAAGAAGTTCTTCCTCATATTCAGATGGAACTGCCTGTGTTGCAGTTTGTGCCCGTTGCCCCTTGTTCTGTCACTGAGCACAAATAAAAAGAGCCTGGTCCCATCCTCTTGACACACTTGCCCTTAAGATATTTGTAGACATTGATAAGATCCTCTCTCAGTCTTCTCTTCCCCAGGCTAAACAGGCCCAGCTCTCTCAGCCTGTCCTCATAAGGGAGATGTTCCAGTCCCCTCATGATCTTTGCAGGCCTCCGCTGGACCCTCCCCAGTAGTTCCCTGTCTCTCTTGAACTGGGGAGCCCAGAACGGGACACAGCACTCCAGATGCGGCCTCACCAGGGCAGAGTAGAGGGGCAGGATCACCTCCCTCGACCTGCTGGCAGTGCTCCTCCTAATGAACCCCAGGATCCCTTTGGACTTCTTGGCCACCAGGGCACGCTGCTGGCTCATGACCAGCTTGGTGTCCACCAGAACTCCCACGTCCTTCTCCACAGAGCTGCCTTCCATCCAGCAGGTCAACCCCCAGCTTGTACTGGTGCATGGGGAGGTTGTTCCTGCCCAGGTGCAGGACCTTACATTTGCTTTTACTGAACTTCATTATGTTCCTCTCCACCCAGCTCTCCAGCCTGTCCAGGTCTCGCTGAATGGCAGCGCAGCCTTCTGGTGCATCAGCCACTGCTCCCAGTTTTGTATCATCAGCAAACTTGCTGAATGCCTTCACCCAGGTCATTGATGAGTAAGTTGGGCAGGACTGGACCCAGTATTGACCCTGGGGAACACTACTAGCTACAGGCCTCCACCTAGACTCTGCGTCATTGATCACAACTCTCTGAGCTCTGCCATTCAGCCAGTTCTCAATCCACCTCACTACCCACTCATCTAACCCACAGTTTCTGAGCTTACGTATGAGGATGTTACAGAAGACAGTGTCAAAAACCTTGCTGAGGTCAAAGCAGACAACATCTGCCACTACTTCTGTCATCTACCCAGCCAGTCATTCCATCATAGAAGGCTATCAGGTTGGTCAGGTATGATTTCCCCTTGGTGAATCCATGTTGACTGTTCCTGTGTCATGTGAAGAGGGGGGTGGGGGGAATCTTCTCAGCCCCCAGTGTTTGATCTGTCTATTAGCACCCCAGGAAAGCTGAGACCCTTGTGCCCGACCAGTCTGTCAGCGTCCCGTTACAAGGATCCTTCACTGAACAGTCCCACTAGATCGGAGGGCAATTTGACTGCCTTGTTGAGGGAAACACACCAACAGTATCAGGGGGAACCCTCGGTGGGTCTTCCCACTTTGTTTAAATGCATTACCCACTGTCGGCACCTGTTAGCGCCCACAAAGGACTCACACTTACAGTTTACGGAATAACACTCTTTATTATAAAGTCATGACAAATTAAGATTCATGATTGCTGATGATAGGGACTGTCTGCAAAAACAATCTTGAAATGATACACTACCAAACTATTTACAACCAAAACCTTAATTACTAATGACAGCTAGAATGAGTTAGTTATTTAGCATGCATAAGTCAAAGTTCTTACTCAATAGGCATCCCTGTGGGGGGAGAAGACAGGTTCAGCCTGTCAACTGATCCCAGAAGTTATGATGGAATCTTCCCCTCTCTTCTCCTCTCATCTGTCCACTTTTTATACTTCATAGTATGTTGCATATTCATTCATCATACACAGGATTGGTTGCAAGTCTCTCACTTCTAATGCAAATTAGCACACATCCTCAGATAGCACTACTGAAGTTCTCTGCTAACTACAGATGCTCCTCAAGTGAGGTTTTGCCCTCTTTTGAGGGGGCTATTTGAGTTGGAGGTCATGATCTCCCACTGCCACTATTATCTTTGTCCTATTTTCAACTAATTTTCTGTTGATGTCCATGGATTGCAACACCTTATCACCCATCCTGTTTCCTCTCATAGCCAGAACTTACCTCACTTGAAGGTTTCTTTCTGTGTAACTTAGATAATGGTGTTCTTTTCACTATCTGTTCTCATGCTCCCCAAGGCTGACTCCCTTCATTAGAAGTCGCTTCATTCATAACAACTTTAGAGTAAGTCAATTGGCCTAGCTTTGTGAACACTGAATCAGGGTTGGTTAATCCAGGAATTTAGACAACAATTCCCCCTGCCTTGGACTTATTTCAGTCCAGGATTAGTCCACATTTAGGTGGAGCTTGAGTGACTCTAGTCATACACATTGTTGTTACTAAGTGATATTGTGTGCCCAGTGAGGTGTACCAGTACGTTGCAGGCAGGTAACTTTGGGAGGGAGGTGTGTGTTAGTGTTGCAGTGAGATTATTTCATCTGAGGAAAGTCATTTCACCACAATGATTGGCTCAGCCATGGACATCTCATGGATTCTTCGTGTGACAGCTGGTATGCAGCTTATTGGCTGTGTGGTGCCATTAAGTTCCCATTCCCGCAGGGAGCATGAGAGAGCCTGGCCGCAGGGTCCCCACTCCACTCTGTCCTCCGTCAGTCCTACCAGCATGTGCTGAGCTGGCAGGATGTGTAGCTTAGGGAACTGTGGTGATGTAGATTCCGTGCATGCCAACCATCCTGAAGGCAATAGCTGTATTTTACCTTTAAAAGTTTTCTGTAATACTATGCTTCTATTAGGACCCAATTTTTCTCTAATCCCACCTCTCAAGGTGATTTTCCCACATCCTGATGACCTTCTTTTCCTCCACATGCTTCGAGGTGACCTCCAGGATGAGCGTTCCATCACTTTTTCAGGGATGGAGGTAAGGCTGATCAGTCTGCTTCCTGGGTTCTTCTTGCCCTTTTTGAAGACGTATACTTCTACCGAATCTTATCTGGAGAAAAAAATGAAAAAGGATTCTTGTTATAATTCCTCATTCTCCTTTCCACTAACGCTTTTTTCTCTCTTCTCTTTCAGTCTTCTGACAGATACTCAGCAATGATTGGAAAATACCAATCAGTTTTCATGTATCATACACTCCACGAGACTTCCTCCACTTTCCTAGTAAGAAGTAAATGAATACATATAAATATTTACATGGGTAAGTTTCACAGTACCTTCACTTCCTGGTCATGCTCACCATTTATTGTTTAGTATACAGACTTCTAAGAATGATTAAAATTTTTGTAATAGTCCTTTTAAGAATTAATGTGTAGAAACCTGGTGTTACATTTCATGCAGAGTTTTCCCTTGAAGAACCTTAGGAAAGGTCAATAGAAGATCCTGATATTTGCTAAAAAAAAAAAAAAAAAAAAAAAAAAAGCTTGCCCATTTCATAGTAAAATTGAACAATTTTACCAGAAATGTATTTTCACATAAAACTAACAAAACTGAAACAGGATTTTTTTTTCTTTTTTTTTTTTAATCACAAGGAAACCACAAGAGAATGGTGAATCCAGAAAAACGGTGTCCAAGTGGAAACCAGTATGTCACTGTTATACACTTCTTCACTTTCTGTCTTACCATTGTTTAAAGCTAAATAACTCTAGGGTAGATTATGAGCTTTTTTGTCAGTTTCACACCATGCATTAAATAATATAAATAAGAAAAATATCCTAACACTGATTGCAGAAAGCAATAAAACCCAAACTGTTTTGCATAGGCCAAGAATACAGCGTTCATGTAAAATTTTCTAAATTATGTACTGTTCCCTTAGAAAATAAGTTAAGCTTTAAAAAAAATAACCTTAATCATTCCCCTATTCCACTTGCTTTGGGTATACAGAAAAGATGAAAGATATTGTTTTATGCTCACTGGTTCAAAAATAAATGGAAGAAACAAAACTCACGAGGCAATAAAATTGTGACAGTAATAGTAGTATGTTAATTTCTTCTGAAATATTGTGTACGAGATCAAACGAATGCAAATTTAAGGAGTTAAGATGACAGGTGAATAGATTAAAAACAACAGCAAAAATCCCCCCTGTGTTTCATTATTTCTCAAAAATTTTGATCTAATTTAAAATCAATAGAACTTTTCCACTGACTTCATTAGCTCCAAAACTTTTTTTAAATGTTAGAATGCAACTAAGTAAACTACCTTTTGCAGTGCACATACTCATTTTTCATAGAGACCTGAGGAAGAGATATTCAGCATGAATTCCAGCTGAAGAGCTATTTAGTGTAGCCACAGGGCCAACAATGAAATTTCCTTAAGGGGTGAATCTCAGCAGAAAACTTTAGCAACTGAACTTCCTAGTGATTTCAGTAAAAAGACTGGGTTTTGTAGCATCTGAAAAATCAGTTACTTAAATTCTTGGCTTGGGATAGTCAAGCTAGAAAAAAAATACTGCATCACTCCTTCATCTCTGTTTGTTCAGGCTTTGAAAATTACAGAACAGAAAATTTTGGATTATTGTACTGATTGTGCCAGTAACTTTACCTTAAATTGTTTTGGAATGTGAATAACCTAAGTGAGGGAGCACTTCAGTCTCCGTGTCATTTGTTTAAAAATCTTCCAGATCCTAGTGGATCTTAAACATAGCTTTGTTTTACTTCCACTTTTTTGAGAAATAACATGGTATACTGGGTATCCAAAAGGAACAAGTTCAAACTTTTCTTTCAAAACCCATGAGTGAAAGATGGCCATTTTTGTAAAAAAAATAAATTGCCTTTTTCAATTATTTAAAACAGAATTTCTGTCCCATACCTTACAGTCTTTCCTTCTTGGATGAATCAAGAGGTTTTTTCAGTTTTCCTAGATCCTCATTTTCTCCTTGGAGTATTAAAAACTTCAGCATGATTCATTTGACCAATTCATAGAAGTGCTGTCTAAATTGCTGAGTAATTTCAACTACCAAACAAGTTCCTAGAAAATGAAAATATGCCCATGATACTTCTGCAACTTACCCCCTCAGGTCTAATACTTATTTTATGCTTCTGGTGATTTCTTAACATTTATTAGCACCTATTAACAGGGTTTTTGTTATTTTTCTGTCTTCTATCATAGCATTTCCTAATAACATAAGCTAATGGAGCCATTTTCCATCCTGCAATTGCAGCACTTGGGTTTCCAGCAAAATTGCTTGTAAGTATAACCAAAATAAGCATAGGCAAACTATACTTTCTAGATTTTGTAAATTAATATTAACATTTTGAATTAGTAAACACTTCAGGCAAGCACTAAGAAAAAATGTGCTATACTTACTAAAGGGAATTTGGATTATTCAGCATGCTAAAAATTTAGCTGCTACACACTACTGTGAGGTAATAACAAGTGGTTAAATGGAAATTAACATTTCAAGAGTAGCCATGTGATGAGGAATGTGAGATATGTGGGAAATTATGTGGCATATTTCATTTCAGACACTCAAGTTACATTATGCATTATGTGCAATTGATACAGTTAACTTCTATTTGTTTCCTAGTGAAGCAATGGATCACCCTCACAGGATAGTAATGGCCAGCTAGTGATCTGTGTTTGGAAGGCACATTGTTATCTGCAGTCCTGTTGTTGTTTTATATAAGCTTATGTAGTATATCATCAGCAGTGAAGAGCTTCTCAGAGTATTGCAAACTCCTTCATTTTTTTTTTCCTGAAAAGAATAAATACTGTTCTGCAGTCAGCATTTTAACCTAATCCAAAACAGTGATGACAGCCTATGACAATAGCAACTGCAGACAAAAACTAGGCAAAAATGCTAAACACTGTCTAACGCTAAACTTTAATGCTGAACTTAATGTTAATCTTTAAAACTCATAAAATCCGTTTGCAAAACATGCAAGTATTTTAGGTCCAAATTCTGCTTCATTTTTATAGCTATTAGTAATTCATTCAAAATGTTAGTTTTCTGAAGGAGGGCAATGCTACTCAAAAGCACAAAGGGTATGTATGGTTTTAGTTTCTGCAAGCGTGGGAAAACTAAACTTCAAATTGCCCAAATCTCTTTCAAGAAATAATGACCATCATTTCATATATTGTTCACATCTTCCAGGGAAGGTGGAAACAATACATTCTGGTCTTTGTGGCCATAAAAGTATGCTGTATTAGGACATTTTCTGAGATGTTTTGCCTATGGCCACCTAAGATATCTGGCTAACCCTGCAAGAGGAATATAAAAAAAAGGAATACTTTCCAGTCCTGTAAGAGAAGGACATGTGGAATTAACACATGATGTTTCTTCCTTCCCTATACATCCAGAGATGCTGATCTCAGCCTGGAAGAGCGTAAAGTACATGTGCTGTTGCAGAGGGTCCATGGCTAAATCAAGTAGCTCTGCATTAACTCTGAGCACCTCTGGCAGGGGATTTTATCCCTCTGTCCTTTTTGCACTTGCAATCTCTCACATCCTAATACTCTGGTGCTGAGGCATTGCTTTAGAATCATAGAGTCATAGAATCATTTAGGTTGGAAAAGACCTTGGAGATCATCAAGTCCAACCAATAACCCAGGACCGCCAAGTCCACCACTAAACCATGTTGCTAAGCAATGCATCTACATGCTTTTTAAATATCTACAGGGATGGTGATTTCACCAACTACCTGGGCAGTTTGTTCCAATGCTTGACCACTCTTTCAGTGAAGAAATATTTCCTAAGACCCAGTCTAAGTGTCCCCTGGTGCAGCTTGAGGACTTTTCCTCTCATCCTGTCGCTAGTTATCTGGGAGAAGAGACCTACCCCTACCTGCCTACAACCTCCTTTCATGTAGTTGTAGAGATCAATGAGATCCTCCCTGAGCCTCCTTTTCTTCAGACTAAACAACCCTAGTTGCCTCTGCCGCTCCTCATAAGACTTGTGCTCCAGACCATTCACCAGCTTCGTTGTCCTTCTCTGGACACGCTTCAGCACCTCAACATCCCTCTTGAAGTGAGGGTCCCAAAACTGAACATAGTATTTGAGGTGCAGCCTCACCAGTGCCAAGTACAAGGGGACAATCACTTCCCTAGTCCTGCTGGACACACTATCTTGGATACAAGCCAGGATGCTATTTGCCTTCTTGGCCACATGGGCACACTGCTGGCTCATGTTCAACTGGCCATCAGCCAGCACCCCTAGCTCCTTTTCCCCCAGGCAGCTTTCCAGCCACTCTTCCCCAAACATGTAGTGTTGCATGGGGTTGTTGTGACCCAAGTGCAGGACCTGACACTGAGCCTTGCTGAACCTCATACAATTGGCCTTGGCCCAGCAGTCCTGCCTGTCCACATCCCTCTGCAGAGCCTTCCTACCCTCAAGCACATCAACACTCCCCCCAGCTTGGTGTCATCTGCAAACTTACTGAGGCCACGCTCAGCCCCCTCATCCAGATCACTGATAAAGATGTTAAACAGAACTGGCCCCAACACTGAGCCCTTGGGAACACCACTTGTGACTGGCAAGTGCCAGTCAGTCTGGTTAGCAGACAAAGTGGAGACTGACTGCCCTGCAACACTCTTGGGATTGACTGTCATTCTGGTGGTGAGGCATCTCAGCGCAACACAGAGAGGAAGGAAACACCCACTTTCTCTTCCTCTGTGGCGATCACTGCCTCCTGAGGTGGGATTCAGGTGTAATGAGGCCTGAAGTAATCTTCACGGTTTGCATCACAGTGCTCACGTGACTAAACTGAATAAAAACATTCCTCTTCCCATTGCTGTCTCATCCACAAAGTACTGGAAGTTATGCAAAATAAAAGGTACTAGACTGTCATATCTGGTACCATTAAACTTCAGGGAGCTAGAAATCCAAATGATTAGTAAGTCTGAGCATTTAGAGAGTTGTGAAGCTTGCATATCTGGTGATGTGAAAGGATAAACTGTGCGCTTTTTTTCCCCATAAGAGACAATTGAATAATAAGTTACTTAAACTGTAGAAGATTGCTTAGCCTTCTTGTTACCTAAGTGACCTTTCAGAAATTACATATCTTGATAGCACCTCCACTTGCTGCTATTCTAATAAAGGTAGTATGCCTGGAACTGTAACTACGAGAAAGAGTATCTTGAAATGAGCAGTATAATGCCTTTCCCAAACAATAACTTAAGCAGATCTATATGATTCAGGAGAAGTATTCTCAAATGTGTCTTTTTCTACTGGTAAATGGTTGTATGCTGCAAACACTTAGACACACACTCGGCAGTACACATAAAAGCAGCCCAATTGACTTCAGAACACAATTTTAAGTGTGTATGTAAGTATTTGCAGAGATTGGATCTTTGTAGAGATAAGCTCTAGTTTTTGGTTGTTTTTTTAAGGAAATAACCCTTTTTATAAAGTTAAGCCAGCAAAATGTGCATGCCAATTTTCTACCTTTAAAAAATGGCAAGGCAAATCTGGAAACTCAGCTTGGCAGTTTCACTTAGACAGTACTTAGAAATTAGGTCTTTCTGAACAGCCACTTCTTGTCTGAGAAAACCCACAAATATGATCTTAATAGGACCTTTCCCCTCTCTGTCTATTTGTACCAGACATTCTCAGGTGAGACAGTCCCCACAACTCTAAGATTTCATTGAAACCATTTTCTTCCTAAATATTTGTAAAAGCAGTTTCATTTGGTTGATTATGGAACAATCAAAATTGCAGGTTGGCTCTGTTAGAGAGAAAGGAGGATAACTGCTGTGTCTTCAGCAGCAAGCCTTGTATGCAAAGGGTTATTACTCTATTTAATGTACTAGCACATGGCCCTCTCCTTCCCTCTTCTCCCCCTCACACGGGATAGACGGATGGCTAAACAAAAAAAAAAAAAAAAAAAGAAAACTTCTCACAGTATTAATTTTAAAGGCAAAATAGTGGCCATTAAGACCTCCTAATTCATTTATTGCTTGATTAGGAAACAATCAGGTGGCCCAGTTAGGCAGGATGCTTGGTTACCTTATTGGAGCCATATTTATATAGAAGTTTCTTGATAACATCTCGACAAAAAATGACATAAAAATCTTTTAAAATGCAGGAAGTGTAATTCATACTCACTTGAAAACTTTTGCACTGTCACTTCAATGAAAAGCAGCTTTACTGCAAATAAGATTCATACCTCAAATTCTTAGGTTTTTATTTGAAAGAAATATATTGGAAAGAAAATAAATTTAGTCTGAAAGTTGATCTTCTGATAACAGTGCTGCCACTTGTACCTATTCCTCTGATGGTAAACTGTCCTGTGAATTAATCTTTTGAATGGTGTGTCAGCATCCAGAGCACTGGCTTTTATCTGGTCATAGTGTCAGACTGCAGCCCCATGTGAAGCTGGCTCTCTACTCCACAGTGCTGAGTTATGGCCCAACAAAAGTCAAGAACTGATCCTGTAAAAGAACTGCTGTTATCGTAGTTGTAGTTGTTTATTAGTAGTAGCAGGCTCATACCACAAATAATCCTCATTAGAACTGGACCAATATGATTTTGCTATTTTTGGAAAAAATGCTGATTTGAAAGCTTGGCAATGTGCAGGGCAAAATTTAACCTCGTATGACATTAAGTAGTTTCTTTTTGTTCTGTAAAGAAAGTTCAATGGCTAATTTATCATGAATGTGATCACTATATATTGTAGGCTATAAAAAATGCTATCTGCTTTTTGAACTGCTTAAGGGAATCAAGACTGGCTTTCTGAAGTTTCTTCCAGGCTCTACAATATTTTGTGAAATGTCCCTTGAAATATGTATCGACAATAATTTTCAGTCCAGTACAAGGGAAAAGATAGCTGCTGACAAATTCTAGGAAAGCTAAAATCACCATGCTTTTTTTCCCCAACCGTCATCTTCCTCTTTGCTTAGTAAGCAATGTTCTGGTGGCATTGTGTGGTGGGTTGACCTTGGCTGGACATCAAGTGCCCACCAAAGCCATTATGTCACTCCCTCCCTCAAGTGGACAGGGGAAAGAAAATATAACAAAAGGCTTGTGGGTTGAGGTAAGGACAGGGCGATCACTCAGCAATTACTGTCACAGGCAAAAGAGACTTGACTTGGGGAAATCTGTTTAATTTATTACCAATCAAATCAGAGTAGGGTAATGAGAAATAAAACCAAAACTTAAAAACATCATCCCCCCACCCCTCCCTTCTTCCTGGGCTCAACTTCACTCCCGAATTCTCTATCTGCCCCCCATGAGTGGCACACAGGGACGGGGAATGGGGGTTGTGGTCAGTTCATCACACACTGTTTCTGCTGCTCCTTCCTCCTCACGCTCTTCCCCTGCTCCAGCGTGGGGTCCCTCCCACAGGAGACAGTTCTCTGCAAAATTCTCCAACGTGAGTCCTTCCCACCTGCTGCCATTCTTCATGAACTGCTGCAGCGTGTGTGCCCCACGGGGTCACAAGTCCTGCCAGCAAACCTGCTTCAGCATGGGCTTCTCATGGGGTCACAGCCTCCTCTAGGCATCCACCTGATCTGGCGTGGGGTCCTCCATGGGCTGCAGGGGCACAGCCTGCCCCACCATGGTCGTCACCAGGGCCTGCAGGGGAATCTCTGCTCTGGTGCCTGGAGCACCTCCTGCCTCTCCTTCTGCACTGACCTGGGTGGCTACAGAGTTGTTTTTCTTACATATTCTCACTCCTCTCTCCTGCTGCAATTGTTGCACAGATTTTTTTCCCCCTTTCTTAACTATGTTATCCCAGAGGTGCTACAACTGTCACTGATGGGCTCGGCCTTGGCCAGCAGCGGGTCCATCTTGGAGCCGGCTGGCATTGGCTCCATCAGACATAGGGGAAGCTTCCAACAACTTCTCACAGAAGCCACCTCTGTAGCCCTCCTGATACCAAAACCTTGCCATGCAAACCCACTAGACACGGTAAAACTTGAGTAAAAGTGAATATGTGTGAATGACAGCAATATTTTTTATTGGTTTAGTTGACAATAGACTACAGATACCTGTTTTACATGTTTAAGTGTTTTGTGTAAACTGGAATGCTACCAGCTTATATGGTTTATATTTTTGCAACTGTTTAAAAAAGTAAACTGACGTAAATCCTCATTTGGAAACTCTTGCAGTAGCTTTAATAGGATTTATTTGGGTTTAGTTTGTACCAATGTAAACAGTATCTAATATACATGATTATCAGTGGTATATATAGGTTTCCTGAGTTAATTTGAAACTCAACTTCTAAACGTGCACTGCCACATAAATCACTCTCCATTCCAAGGTTAAGACAGCATTCCAGTTGGAGAGATTTAACTATCAAAAGAAAACTAACTTACTCTTTTTCAAACATGCTGCTTGCTCCAGTGAAAGTGCATCGCTAGCTGGGGAATTTATGAACAAGCAGTGCCAGGAAAATTGTGCCTGTAGGGCCGGGCAGTAAGCTCTGGGCTCCTGCTGCCTGAAGGAGCCCTGCAAAGTGAACTGGTAATGAAACAGAGAATGCCCTTGAGGGGGAGTATAACGATGGGACCTGGTTTGCTCTTTCATCCTTAGCTAAACACAGTGTCACTCCAGGCACTAGGAGAGTTGTTTACCTTAAGAAGGGGAACTTTAACAACAATTTGGACTACCCTGGCAAGACTGTGATGAAGCAAATCTCTTCACAGCACAGCAAGCTGCAGTGCTAGCAGTAGTGAGAGGGGACTGAAGGATTCTTCTGGGTGATAAGTGACCCCCACTATTCACTGCTTCAAAGTCTGGGAGAAAACTCTGGTTTAAACAAAGTTGCCTGATGGACAAATATTTGATAATGTACATAGAGTGAAAAGCACCAGTTAGCTGGAGATAAGAGAGTGAGACAATCTCAAGGAACAGATTTTTGTTGTTGTTGTTGTTGTGCCTTGTGCATTGGAGTTCCTTGAGTTCCTAGTAGTGGAGTGACTTTTATTCTTCTTGCTCTGTTCCATGACATAGCTACAACTGAAGAGGAGGAGTAGACCAGGTAAAAAAACCTGTGTATCTGGTGAGATTTAATTTTTTTTTTTTGTCTCTAAATAAATTGCAATGTACTTCATTGAGATCTGCCTTAGAAGCAGTACTACCTGTATTACTTTTCCCTGGCAATTTCCAGTACTTTAAGCATACTTTCTGGTTTGATGAAATTTTGAAGATTAAGAAAGTACAAAATAAGTACAAAAAAGATTTTGAGATTCACATTAAATTTCAGAACTGCATTATCCAAGTAACTAACTCAGTGATTAAATATTCTGTATTTAAATAGCCTTTAAAATTCCCTTTAACATAGGTAATGTGTATGTACTTAAGGCAAGTCACTACCATTCTTGACACCAACCTGAATGCAAAGCTATTTGTCATCCAGGCAGTACATGCTTCAGGAGTACTGTGGTTTAACCCCAGACAGCATCTAAACACCGTGCAGCTGCTACTTCACACACACCTCACCCCCACCTGTGGGATGGGGAGGAGAATTGCAAAACAGGTAAAACCTATGGGTTGAAGTAATAACAATTTAATAATTGAAATACAGTTTAAAAAATCAATAATAACAACAAAAATAATAATTGTAATGAAGAAGAGAGAGAGAGAGTGGAATAGAACTCAAGGGGAAAAACCCCCAAGTGATGCACAATACAGTTGCTCATCACCTGCTGACTGTTGCCCAGCCAGTCCCCAGACAGTGATCGGCCCCTCCTGGCCAACTCCCCCCAGTTTGTATACTGAGCATGATGTTCTATGGTATGGAATATCTCTTTGGCTAGTTTGGGTCAGCTGTCCTGGCTCTGCTCCCTTCCACGTTGTGCGCCTGCTCACAGGCAAAGCATGAGAAAGTGGAAAGTCCTTGACTTAGGGCAAGCACTACTTAGCAACAACTGAAACATCACTGTGTTATCAACATTATTCTCATACCAAATCCAAAACACAGCACTGTATCAGCTACAAAGAAGAAAATTAACTTTATCCCAGTCAAAACCAGGACAAGGAGGGACAGACCTAGGTACAGTAGCTACTCTGGTGGCCTTCACTTTCCTACGCCACCTGCCAGCCTAGCCATCACCTGCCTGACTGCTCTGAGTCACCCTGCTTAGCAGCACCCTGTGTGCCTCTGTGTTCAGGGCCATCATGTGTGGGGCCATGCCAGTCACAACTGCAGCCTCCACAGGCACCTTGTTGCACCCAGGGCACCCAAACAGCTGCAGTGAGGAAGTTCAACCAAGTCCACAATCAGGTTTGGTAAATGGAAAGAGAGAGACCTGAAGCTCATGAGACAAAATATTTCTCATCCCTTACTCCACCCTTGACCTTTGGGCAAATATGGTTACTCTGCCTGAGGCTGAATTCTGCTTTCTTGAAGGCAATGCTACATTCATTTACCCACTCTTCGTTGGATAAAAAAAATGCCTGGATGGCTAGGCCTAAAGAGTGATGGCAAACGGAGTTAAATCCAGCTGGTGGCCCGTCACTAGTGATGTTTCCTAGAGCTCAGTATTGGGGCCAGTTCTGTTTAATATCTCTATCAATGATCTGGATGAGGCAATCAAGTGCACCTTCAGTAAGTTTACAGATGACACCAAGTTGGGGGGAGTGTTGAGGGTAGGAAGGCTCTGCAGAGGGATGTGGACAGGCTGGACTGATGGGCCAAGGCCAATTGTATGAAGTTTTCATGGTTTAACCCCAGCTGGCAGCTTGGTCCCACATAGGCGCTCGCTCACTCCCCCTCCAGTGGGATGGGGAACAGAATTGAAAAGGTAAAAGTGAGAAAACTTGTGGGTTGAGATAAAGACAGCTTAATAGGTAAGGCAAAAGCTGTGTGCACAAGCAAAGCAATACAAGGAATGTATTCACCACTTCCCATCAGCAGGCAGTTCAACCATCTCCAAGAAAGCCGTGATCCATCACACGTAACAGTTACTTGGGAAGCCAAAGGCCATCATTCTGGATGTCCCCCTTTCCTTCTTCTTCCACCAGCTTTGTATGCTGAGCATGAGGTCATATGGTATGGAATATCCCTTTGGTCAGTTGGGGTCAGCTGTCCTGGCTGTGTCCCCTCCCAGCTTTTTGTGCTCCCCCAGCCTATTTGTTGGCAGGTGTTGTGAGAAGCAGAAAAGGCCTTGACGCTGTGTAAGCACTACTCAGCAATAATGAAAACATCTCTCTACTATCAACACTGTTTTCAGCACAAATCCAAAACATAGCCCCATACTAACTGCTGTGAGGATAATTATTGTTATTCCAGCCAAAACCAGCACAGACATTCAAAAAGGCTAAGGACCGGGTCCTGTGCTTGGGTTACAACAACCTCATTCAATGCTACAGGCTTGGGGAAGAGTGGCTGGAAAGCTGCCTGGTGGAAAAGGACCTGGAGGTGCTGGTTGACAGCCAGCTGAATGTGAGCCAGCAGTGTGCCCAGGTGGCCAAGGCGGCAAATAGCAACCTGGCTTGTATCAGAAATAGTGTGGCCAGCAGCGAAGAGATTTTGCCCCTGTACTTGGCACTGGCGAGGCTGCACCTCAAATACCGTGTTCAGTTTTGGACCCCTCACTACAAGAAAGACATTGCGTTGCTGAGGTGTGTCCAAAGAAGGGCAGAAAAGATGGTGAATGGTCTAGAGCACAAGTCTTGAGTTCTTTGATTCAATACCTTCTATGATTTATTTGGGCCATAGTTTCAGGGTGGTGAACTCATGACCATGGCTCACAGCCAGGTAAGCAGAGATTTTTGACAAGGGATATAGGTGGCCGATAGACAGATCACATCCAAGATGACCAACAATACTTGTAAAACACCACGTTGAAGGGGATTACCCACAGTGACCTGACTGACTCCCTTCCTCTTCCTTCTTACAACTTTCTCCACAAGATGTGAGTTAATCACAATCCAGAGAACTGACCTCTCAAATCTTGGGAAAAGAAAACTTGCTGAAAGGCTTCTACTGGTCCTCTGAGTTAGGTATCTCTTTGATGAAATATACTCCAAAGCTTTCCTTATGCCATTTAGTGATTTTCCTTGTGATGTCTACACTTCCTTTCTATTGCAAAGCCTGAAGAAATCCTGTCTCTATAGAACTACAGTTGGGCACAACAATTGACCAGGAGCAACTGAAGCATCAAGAACCTCTGAAAATTAAGGGGGAAAAAAGAGAAAAGAAGAAAACTCAGTGGCTCAGAAACGTTAAACAAACTATTACCTTTATCAGATCTGTTTCAAAGCATGGCTTAACTAGGCTAAAATAAAAGATTAATGGAAACCGTATTTTGCAAAACGGGTTCCAGAAGTATTGTTTGTAAACAGATGGCACATCAGCTATTTCTGATTGTTCAGGAGTCTGACAGAAATGACATTGCCTTGAAATGTACCCAGGTGACCAGCTCACGTATTACACTAATGGAGAAGAGAAGAAACTTTTTGTCAGTTCCATGAAGTAAGGAGAAGCTGGTTGATTTCTGCTGTGTGAGAGGTAACGTGTTACAGGTGGGGCTGGGAAAGGACCTGGCCATACAAAAGAGCGGTCTGCAGAGTTTTTCAGATATGTGCACTACACAGCAGAGTGTTCATCTTACATATATTCCGTTAACTCTTCTCTAGACATATGATATAGTGAGTAATTTATGAAATGAAAGGGCTGCTTTGCAGCCTGTCAGGTATGGCTTGTTGTTATGGGATGTCAAGGGTGGCACAGAGCTGAATGTCTTGATTAGAGACTGAGTATGAAGGTTATGGATAGCTTAGCGACCTGCTCGGGTACCTTGGAGCAGCTAGCCAGCTGGACACTGGCACAGTGTAGTTGCATCCATGTTCCAACTACAGTTGGATGCAAATACCCATGTTCTGTTTCTCTGTATTCAGGCTTTATCAACCAGAGAACCAAGTAACGTGCCAAAATGGATCCAGAGAACACAGTGGTGTGGCTGATTGGGAATGAAGACCTAGACCTGAAGCTGAGAGTTCTCCACTGTAGTAGTTCAGCTAGACCAGTATCTCAATCTCTGCAGTGACTGGAGGGACACTGGCACCTCTGAGCAATTGATAACGGAAACTCATGCACACAGAATGGGCCAGATGCTTCACTCAGTCTGAATACCTGCTTTTATTTTAAGTGCCAATAGCATCATATGCTGTGCCAGCACCTCCAGTTCTAAACAGCATTACAGATGTTAATTTCTGCTTTCCTTAGTGCAGAAGCCTATGTATATCTTTTCCTCAGAAGTGCAAACCTCATTTCACAATCTGCTCCACACCAAGGAGAAACTCTGAGAGCCTGCAGGGGCAGCTAATGAGCCTTATCTTTCAAGTCTGTTGACATCTATATTTGTGCAAACCCTGCTCAGTAGGTTCTAGGGTTTCCAGCTACTCTGCACTCTAAGTAACTTCGCCTGTGGTGGTGGTACTTCTCTTAGTGTCTGCCCCTAACTCTTTGCAGCTACACATGGAAATAATCTAGCGAGTGCTAAGGTTCTGGGTATCCACAAAGTCTGGGAGATTGTCCACAGGAAAGATCCACTGCTGCACACCACTTCTCCAAAATGTTTCTAAAATATGTGTGAAGGTCTGAAGATAGATTCAAAGCATGTTCAGGTCTGGTATGCACCTGGAAAGTTGTTTGGAAACTACTTTTATGGCTGTAATTGGTATGCGGTATCAGAAAATACCTAGCTTGAAACTGACATCAGGGAGCTGTTTTCTAGAGCAACATTCTGCCACCAGTCTAGAGCTATTTCTGAAACACACAAGTACAGAATATGGTGTAAGAGTGTAGTTTCAAGCAATCTTTTCTCTGGGAAAGCTGCTCTAGGAGGGTCCCATTGTTTTCACCACTGGCCACACATTGGAACTCTTGCACCCCAGGTTACCCTCTGGTTTTTTTGTGCCAACGCTGCTATGTATAAGGTGGCATTTTAAAATTAATTGCTGAAATTGTACATATTTGTTTTTAAGTCAGGATTATAAAGAACCCTAGAAAAGTCCCACAGAGAGACAGTCCGTATGATAGGGATATGCAGTTCAGAGTAAGGAGATCTGAAGAAAATTAACATAGGGGCTAACCTAAAGAGGTTTCATTTGCATTTCATGTGGGACTATTGTGCTTTAAAAAAGAAATTATGAATTTGGATGAACTACTCTTGCTGTGGCAAAACACTGGATAAACCCAACTATATCTGGAGAGCCTGGGCTGGGCAGTTACTTAATCAAACGCTTGTTAACATCTCATGAAGACGACAAAGAAGGAAGGTTTACATGGCAAGGCATCTATGGATTGCTGTGCTTCCCTTGAAAAGCTGGTATCACACAGTGGCTAAGCAGCAAGTGGGTAACAAGAACAGGTAGAGGAAAGAAGCTGCCAGTGGAAATAACTAGTGGAAAGGGCCTAACAAGAGGAACTAGTGACAGCAGTTGGGATGAGGACAGCTAGCAAGGCAAGGGAGCAATCAGAAAGGGTACGCAGAGAAGATAGTTTCAGCTTAAGTATGGTCAAGTCCAGTTTTGAGTCCAGTGAGACCTCCCTGCCCAGAAGCCCAAGCTGGTATTAGCAGGTAGGCAGTACAGCTTCAGGATGAAACATTTGGGCTAATGCACAGTAAATACACTTTCCTGTAACCAGAAAAGGAGATTAATTCTTATCTGTTCAGTTTAGGGGAGGACACTGCTTTTCCTGTTGGGGATTTTTCTCTCATTAAGTAGCAAAGCTCCTCTTCTGCCTGGTTAAGCCTATGTTACTCATTAGCTGGAAGGGATGCAGTATAACTCATTGCCCACCTACACAGTCAGGCACTTCTAAAGACAGGACATTATTTTGCATTTTCCTGGGAAGATATTTTAGCATTACAGGGAAGACACACTGAAGCTGGACCCAATTCAGCCTAGACCTGGCAGAGGCTGCAGTTATTATTTAAGATGGAGTAACATGCTCATTAATGAGGCAGGCAGAGAAGCAAAGCCCTTTCATCTCGGTGTTTGTGTGTCTGCATAATCTTAAGTAGCACTCCAAACTATACTGTAAGCCTTCATCATGCCAGTTAGGCTTTCTACTCTGATTAGAGATATTTGTATTCTTCAAGGTAGTGAACTTATGATGATCTTTACTGACTTTTCTTCATAAGTGGATTTCGTACGTTAAACAGATCTATGCTTTTGCAAATTTGCCAAAGTACACTGAGTTTGTTACAGTTCTTTATCATGAAATGTAGTTGACCTTGCCTGTGGTGGCTGAGGCCCAGCCTAATTCCTCTCCCAGCTTCTGAAGAGGACAAGGTCTCATCCTACACAGTAGGATGTACAATATACAGCAAAACAAATATATTTCAGTTCCATTTCATCAAATTTCTGGTAAATCTTTCCAATGTGAAGGATTGCTGCTTAGACCCTTGAAGTGTTTACTCATTGTACCAAAACTGATTAAATACATTAGTCATGGGATTTTGATTCTGATGATAAAAGAAGAAAAAGGATCACATTCAGCAGCGGCAACAAACTGTCCCAACTGGGGTTAATTGTTATTTGAAGCAATTGTCTTTTTTCTTTTGTGCTTTTCTACTGATTACTGTTTGCATGCTTGTGCTTCCGGGGTTTGTTTACATCTTGTAATGAAACTTTTTTATGAGTCCCTATTCTCCTATTAATTTTCTGTAAATCATTTTATTTGGACTTCCTCAATCATAAAGATAAATAAATGAGGATTACAGTCCTCATAGGTGTATCCCCTAATCACCTGTGCATCTGTCATTGCACTTTATCACTTTGTCTTTTTCTTCCTCAGTTTTGCTATAACAAGACTGCAGATGGTAAGTGACCCACACTTCAAAAATCTATTTTAAACCAAGTAGTTACACATTATTGACACAATACTGACTCTTTTTCACTGTGTTGATGCAGCATTCAGTTTAATAACAAAAGTTGACTGAAGTTCATTTTGAACACTGTTCAGAAGAAGATAATTAGCTAAAACAGATTCTTTTTTATTTTTATATACTGTTAATTTCTCTAGCATTCTAAATAGAAGCATTCTATATTTATTTATTGTCATAGTAAACCCCGATTTCAAAGGGACTTGGCAACTACAGAGTCTGTATGGTGTGGAAAGCTTGTGTTTTTATACCAGGTTTAAATAGGTCTGCAGCCATTACTCTATAATTTCAATTATAGCAAAGGTGCCCTGTATCAGGAACATATTTACATTTCATTCCTATTCATGTTGAAAATGAATTTATTGTCTTGTCATTTATTGTGAACTGGAGTAAAATTGAGAGTTTGCCTCAATAAGATTTCCTTACAAAATATTGGGAATAAATGTGAAAGAAAAATGGAATTGCTTGCACTTTTTCAGCAGTTTAACCTCAAGTAGTTATAAGGTGATCTTTTATTTAGTTCAGTTATAAAATATTCATGTAGAAATACTCGTGGAGAAGCAACATTTCATTCAAAGAACGGCTGGCAGTAAGGGGTAGGTAGCGCATTAAAAATAAATTAGAACACAATACTCATTATACAAACACCAGCAAAAATAGGAGTGCTTAGGACATAATTTTCTAAAAATGCACATCTGCAACAATCTCCAGTGGTGCATATAGTAACTGAAGTTTGTTATTTTTGTACAGCTGCTTATCTTTTATATGCCTTTTCTTGCTGTAAGGGGAGGCAAGCTGCTAATTCATTTGAATCATCAGCAACAAATGCAGTCCTCTATGCATTTTTTCATTGTTTAGGTTTGTTTTTTCAATTAGAAGCTATCTCTTCTGCTGTGACTCATACCACTGTTATTTATTTACCTTATAGTATTACCAAGGAACAATAGGCTAGTATGATATCCCCGTACTAGCTACCTTTCCTACAAAAGGACAACTTCTGATTCAAATGTGCTATGAAAAGCTCTGATCCTGGAAAAGCTTAAAGCTGTATAATGACACCACCCCACCCAGGTGAATGTGAGGCAAGTAAGTATCTTTGATGGTTCAGGGCTTGCTGGATAGATGAAGTAAACCAAAGGGAAGAGGAAAAAGTAATAACAAGTGAAAAATAAATACTAACAAGATTTAATCACGCTCCAGCACCATCAGAAACCCAGAATATCCCAGGGCCCAGCTGGAGATACTGGATTTCTTTATGAGAGTAGATTTTTTGTTATGACATACCTCCTAAGTGATCAGATTGAATTTTATCCAGACTATTTTTTTCCCCCAAAAAAAACAATTTAAAACCACCCTTCATCTGACTGCATAAACTTTTTTTCTAAAAGCATTTGGTGAACAAAGTAAATAAAATACACAAGTGTACAAAGAAGAAAAGAAAGAGGAAAGTAAGAAAGGAGCAATTTCAATCTGTAGTTCCCAAACATAGCACTGGCAATTATCCATGTCCATTAGAAGGAACAATGTGCATCTGCTAAACAAAGGGGGTGGGAGACCTTTACCTTGGTAGTACCAAAAATAGATGCAGAACACACGATGTTAGCAAGTACGTTCAAAGCTGCGTATCCTTCCATTACACTTGCTACAGAGGAGATTATCTGGGCATGGTTATAATTTACATAATTGTGTATATAATACAAATAGTCATTAATAACTGTCTGTGTAGACTCAAGCAGATTGGACAAGGTGTTCTTTACCCCTGAATGATAAGACTGGTCATGTTTCCCATTTATTATTAATTTTCGTTTGTAAAAACTTTCCAGTAGGTGGATACTGTGGAGGTAGGCTATGTTACCTTTTGGGATTGCTGCATATGAGACTATATGCAACAGCAACAGTATCAGTGGGAGGAGAGGTGCTTCTCTGTCTCAGGTTACCAATTAAGTTGCCATAGTCCAATATTTTGAATCTTTCCCCACCAGAGGAGTGTAAACCACTCGGTTCTACCTGGTGATGACCTCTGCACCAAAGCACATTGTCTTTTGCAACTCAGTTGCATGTACTGGTAGTATTGTGTGATGCATTCATAATTCCTCCCACTCTTATTTTCTTACAGTTTTCATTCTGCATTTTTTAGACATCATTGATTTTGTGTCACAGGATGTACTATATCAATTCAAGGAAAAAGAAAGGAGGCACACAATAATCTTATGCTAATCTTGACAGACCTTATCTATCTGAAATTAAGTATAAGGTCATTCACCCTTTGTTGAAACTGAGTCAAGAATTCCTTCTTTTGCAAAATGCAAAATATTTCAGGCATGGGACTTAGGCTATCCCTAGACTAATAATGATTTTTTTTCATATCTCTTATATTAAAATGTTCAGAATATTTTTTTCCCAGTAAGCTTATTGCTTAAGGGGAATTGGGAGCAGGCAACAGCCTGTGATCATCTGCATTGTTGTTAAATTGGTGGTTATTTATTCTCAAGGCAAATGGAGGAAAAGGTCACATGAGGTATTGTCAACTTGTCATTTCTGAATCTATATTCTGATTTAGTTGCAATACCTTACATGATCTTCTTTGCGGAAAGTGAACAATTTACTGTCACAATCACTTTGGAAGGTATATGGAATGGTTAAATTAGGTACTGGAAAAGGTTTTATCTGACCAGAGAGGGTTTTTGTTTAGAATAGTCAGTCTTCACTCACTCTGCTAAGCTTACTACTTGGGTTACTGGAAATTGGCAATTTTGTTCCTGTTTGAACAGAGTGCTTCTCACATGCATGTGCTGTTGACTTTCAGTTCTTGCCTGATCATCTTTTGAATTCACATAAGCCAGTTACTAACACTCACCCAACCAAATGACTCAAAAAAATATTTCTGTCAAATCTTTGCACAATCCCCTTGCCCCCTCGTAATGCCAATTAAAAAGGATGAGGTACCAATAGTCCAGTGTGCAGTGCTTGCTCATGGTAGTCTGGAGGGTCTACTGTAGTAGAGTTAGGATTTTGTAAGTTGCTAACTGTTGTGGTAACTCAGCTTATCCTACTTGCTCAGTTAGTTTGTAAGATTAGTAGATAAAATCTAGTTAGTTTATTAGCGATTAGGCTGGTGTGGAGACTAGGGACCAGACAAGTCCAAGTTGAGGCAATAGAAAACAAAGGACTAGTGTTTGGATGAGGTTTGGAGGGGAGGGAGGGATTCATAGGGAGGCCTCTATAAGACAGGGCAAATCAGCAAGCAGTGGGCAGCCCTGCAGCTGCCTATACAGACCAGTTACTCCAGCTTCATTAAGGAAGTCTGTAATTACTGCTGTCTACAGCAGTGGGAGTCCCTAGTGGGATTGCTCTAGGGCAGGTGCATCTCAAAGCCGCCCTCAGCCACCACAGTGCCTGGCCTTGCCAGACCACAGGTCATGTCGTATCTTGTAGTGTAGATGATGGGCACTAGCACTAAAGGTACAACATAGGTGTCTTGCAGTTCTGTTGATACCTGTGATGACTAGATACCTTAGATAGCTGAGGCCTAAGTATAGATCTCCAGGCTGTTGAAGGAATGATTAAGATATATAGAGTAGTTGAAAAAATCAGTGGTAATATCAGGAAGCTATGAGGAAAAGTTCTTGGTCAGTGAAAACCAGAGATGATGAGTGAAGGTTGTGGTTTGGTGGTTAATAGAGATGGTGGTAGCTGGTTGTTGTGTCTGGAACAATCAATGGCAGCTGAAATAGGTAGAGACAGAGCTCAAATAAAGCTGAAGGTCACAGCTGAAAGTGATGGAGGTGACTGGAGCTACCAGAGGCACTGGACTGGATTAGAAGTGACATTATCTGGTACCCTTGCTTGTGACAGTGACAGAATGATTGTGTGTCAATGTAATTTGTGAAAGTAGAGTTTGTTGTGGTGCAAGTAATGTGTTTTTGTGGTTGACAAGTGGGTATTGTAAGAGTTGATGAATTCACTTACGTTAGTGTACATTTCCTCCCTCTCTTGTAGACCGATACTTTGGCTTCTAAGGAGAAAACAGATTCAGTCTTCATTTTTTAATGGGGTTTTCTCTTGCACAACATCCAGAAGAGTTACCGAATTCTGTGCTCTCACACTGCTTTGTGCTTAAAGTTAGAGGCAGCAGAGGCAATCAATTTTCTTGTTCTTTTCCTAGGCATGATTCAAATTCCCAGTCTCACTCTTCCTTGCTCACAGTCCAGCACAGATCCATTTCCCATGAATGCTATCGCTCAGAAACAAAACTGATAGATTTTGGCTAGTAATCATTTGTGCAGCAGCATACATCCCAGAAGTCATCACAAAAAGCTTGGAGGCAGCACTTTTTGTGCATCTGAGAAGAGAAAAGAGAATCACATTTTAGATAGCTGCATCCCTGGAAAAGGCGTGGGGAATATTGACTTGGCATGAGACCTGTAAGGCCACAGAGGAAGCTCTTTGCCAATTTCCCTGATGATGCCAGTCTAATGCAAAGATCTGACAGGCATGAGAGGCTTGCAAGCAATATGGGCACAGAGAGAGACAGAATCTTCCTTGGTGAACTGATTAGATGTGGATTTATGACACCGCATAGCCCGATAACTTTAGGAATCCAATACTGGTGCTTTGGCTTCAGGTCAGTGAAGGGGAGTGAAGGGGAGTCTCTTGTTTGACGATACAGTGATTCATGGCCAGTAAGATTCATGGCAGGAGCCTCTCTGTGAAGAGAGGCAGCCCTATTGGCACTCCAATTAGCTGTGTTTATAATTGATGGCATGGCTGAAAATCACTGTGATTCATGAGCAATAATATTCAAGACAAGAGCGACTCTTTCATTTCATGAAAAAAGAGCAGGAACTGCTCTAAATTGCACATGATTGTGATTAATGGCTTAGGAAGATAAATGGTGAGTGGGTGCCTGAGACCAGTGCTGTGCTAAGAAATCTATTTAAGACACTTTCAGAGGAATAGGAAAGAGAGGAGGAAATAACTGTCTGAGCACCCTTGCTTGTCAAATACCTCCCACAGACTCTAATGGGGCATTAAGGTCTGTGCGGATAGTACAAAATCCCAGCAGTGAGTGTTGCTGGCCAAAATTTTTTTATATTGACTCTCCAGCCTTTTGGCTGCTGTGAGTACATCCAGTATTTTCTGGTATATCCAAACTTTCCCGTGTGATCAAAGAATCCCAGATGAAAATGACAAGAGTGAGAGGAGAGAAGGAAGAAAGAATGGTTGGTAAGAAGGTGATAGAAAACATAGGATAAGAAATATGTCTAAGTAAGTTTTCTGCACCTTGTTTCCTAGCAGAATTGGAAAAAGCAGAGGACCTCCAGCTAAATGCATGGGGTGACAACCAGCGCTGTGCAGTGCAGAGCAGGACAGGGTCAGGGCTTCAGTCTATTCAAAGCAAAGAGCCACAGTCTACAGAGTTAGAAAACAGATCTGAGGGAACTGGGATGGCTTTCTTTAGGAAAGGGAAAAATTGCATGAGAAAAATAACCAGTAGAGTTGAGAGCACTGTTTCATCAGCCCAAGAATTTGTGGGCTCCTTCCAGTCCTGTTCAAAAGATATCATCAAAGATATCAGCATCTTCAGCTGGTTCTAAGCATTGTAGTAAAAATCCTTTTACCCCTCTTTCTTGTTATGTCCTTATAGCACAACTTAAATCTAGTGAATACACTGATCTGTGCTGGTTTTGGCTGGAATAGCATTAATTTTCTCCACAGCAGTTATTATGGGGCTATGTTTTGGATTTGTGCTGAAAACAGTGTTGATAGTAGAGAGATGTTTTCATTATTGCTGAGTAGTGCTTACACAGCGTCAAGGCCTTTTCTGCTTCTCACAACACCTGCCAACAAATAGGCTGGGGGAGCACAAAAAGCTGGGAGGGGACACAGCCAGGACAGCTGACCCCAACTGACCAAAGGGATATTCCATACCATATGACCTCATGCTCAGCATACAAAGCTGGTGGAAGAAAAAGGAAAGGGGGACATCCAGAATGATGGCCTTTGGCTTCCCAAGTAACTGTTACGTGTGATGGAGCCCGGCTTTCCTGGAGATGGCTGAACACCTGCCTGCCAATGGGAAGTAGGAAATTAATTCCTTGGTTTGCTTTGCTTCTGAGTGACAGCTTTTGTTTCACCTGTTAAACTGTTTTTATCTCAACCCATGAGTTTTCTCACTTTTACTCCTCTGATTCTGTTCCCCATCCCACTAGGGAGTGGGGTGAGTGAGCGAGCAGCTGTGTGGGGCTGAGCTGCCAGCTGGGGTTAAACCATGACATCATCTACTGAAGATCCACCTTCAGTAACAAATACTTATACGCAACTTTTCTTCTCTTCATCCTCACACAATAATCCTGTTCATAAAAGTTTTCAAACTGTGAGTATTAGCTTTCCTACAAACATTCTTTACACTGAAATATTTTGTTGACTAAAATACTCTGCTGTACAGAAATAACAGCTTAACTGATAATATCAGCACCTAGTATCCAGGAGCTCAGGTCATGGGCTAAAACTCCATTAGGCTCAGAGTTGTCTAGACAGTGAGGGAAAAAAAGCCCCTAATTCATTGAACAAATAGGATATACGAACAATGAATGCAAGTGAGGCTATACTAATGCTTAATTACTTTTGCTGCTCATGGAAAGAAATATGTTGTATTAAATGTAAAACTAGTGTCCTACATTCTTCTCTTGTATTTCATTAAAGGTAGAGAAAGTACTTCTGTGGCTGCAAAATCTGTTCGTCCTCAGCAGCTGTATTTTCCTTTGTAGAGCCAAATATAAAAACATAGCCTGCGTGTCCTGCTAAGAGATTTCTTGGAGATTCTCCACGTGCTTAGCAAAATCACTGGTTGAACCTGAAGCTGTGAATATGGTTCTAGTTGAATCCATAGTCTGGAGCAAGGGACCGTTCTTATTTAAAAGCCATTCATGTTCCACTGGCTTTTAACATGAATACTGTCAGTAAAATCATTTGATGCATTTTTTTTTTCAAAAGATATTCCTCTCTGAAGTGCCCAGGCTGACCCCTATCCCGCATGGGCTTCTGAGGAGCCAATCGTGCTTTACGTGGAGCAGCTGAGCTGTGAACAAGCTCTGCTGCTGATGGAGGTGTCAGGAGAAAAGATGATTTGAAAGAAATAAGGGAATCGCCCTCACAAAATGCCAGTGGCTTTAATGAGTTGAAGGCACTGGCACCTGCTGAGCTCAAGAGTCTCCCATTCTAAAATGGGATTTCTCTGATCTTAAGAGAAACTGAAACTGCTATATGTTACTTTCCATGAATAAAATTCCATTTGCTGTCTGGTGCCATTTTTCTCTCCTGTTTCTTCTAAGGGAGAACAGTAATGTAACAGAAAGACAGTTAAAAGTTAAAGCTAGAAATAGCATTGTGTACATAGATGTCACTCAATGTATATCTATAAGCATTTTGTAGACAGATACGAGTTTTCTTTACTCATATTTTCAGTTGGACTGTGACAAGCCAGTTCCAAACCATGCAGTGTGGCAATGTGTTTAAATTAGTAAGCCTATAAAGAGTGTGTCTATCTACAATCATAT
Organism: Ibycter americanus; assembly: GCA_035590275.1. Taxonomy (NCBI): domain Eukaryota; kingdom Metazoa; phylum Chordata; class Aves; order Falconiformes; family Falconidae; genus Ibycter; species Ibycter americanus. Next base: position 84,627,117 of record JAVJGI010000014.1, read on the forward strand.
CCTCCATCTCATATTTACACTCTCTTCTTTTTAAAGTTAAATCTATGGTACTGAAATGGACTCTTTGGAAAAAGTCTCTGCTGAAGGTGTATGAATGTTGGAAATCTTGTGAAAATATCTGCTCTACTGAGTTTTCAGAGAGGCAAGAAAAAATTGTTTCTGCAGCTGAGTAAAAATTCTAGGTCTTGTTTGATGAGGAGTTAAGACAAACACAAATGCTATTTGTCAAATTCAGAACAGTTTTCATCAGGGCAAACAGTAAATGCCCTAGTGTAGTGACCTTCATTACTGGAAGTATCAGCAAAAGATGGATTTCAAAAAGAAAAAGTTTGGAGAATCCTGCAGTCCTGGTTACTGAGCCTGCCAGCAAAGCTAGTCACTCCTCCCTCCAACCCTGTTCACTCTATGTTTGCAATAGGCAGCCCTGCCCTCCTCACCTTACCACAGCTTTGACTTTCCTGCTTCAGTTGATTGTTACTCACCTGCCAAAATTAAAGACTCTTGCAGTGATAAATTGATGTTGAAATGGTTGTTCCTTTCCCCCGACTCATTGTCATTCAGTTACTCATTTTTTAAATCCCTCCTTTTTTCCCCTCCATTTCTCCCCCAGTCACTGCTGTCAAATTCACATAGTCCCCAAGGTCTGATTAGTCCCCTCATTCTCTAGCTCAGTGTAAGAGCCATAAAACCAAAGCCATGTGCTGATGTTTATCAGATTGTGTTTTTATTTCATCAGATCTTCTGATAAGAGAAAAACCTCTTTACATAAATCAAGCAAGCCTTAACATGTTTAGGCTTGTGCCCAGCAAAATGAAGTGTACCTCAGATGATGTAGTTAATAAGGTATATTATTGTGTCGATAAAGACAAATGTTATCTGAGAAATTTTCCATGCATGCAGTAGGTAATTTCTTTTAGTTTCTTTAATTTCTGGTACTTACTTATTTTAGTCATTTTGAATTAATCATTTGGGCTTGTATATTGTTTGGCTAATGCTTATGGGCATTAATTGCTGTGAACCAGGGATCTTTTGCCTCAGTGATATATTCACGTGGTTCCCTGTAATGCCATTATAGACATACTAACACAAGAGCCTGCTCAAAGTTTTGCTTTATCTCCCTTAAGTAAAAAAAGGTTGGTAGATCTCTAAGGCTTTAGAGATTGGTATTTTTACTTCCTTCTTCATACTCTGTTAGAAAGAGGCTTGTTTGCTTCCAAAAGATTCTCCCACATGGTGACAGGAGACAGGAAATCTGTTTCGGACAAACTCAGAATCCGTCTGAACTAAAAGAGGAACCTCTGCACTTACTGTGAATTTTAATAATTTAGGGATAACAGTTATGTTTCTTATGCTTCTTCAAAGGCAGTAGATTGATAGTTGTTAAAATCAGCTCTTCTGTTTGTCTCCAATTAGAAGTATAGTACAGTAAGTTGTTTCAGATTTATGATAGCTGTTACACTCACGAGGATAATGGTGCAGAATTTTTCAAACACAGTAACAAGCAGTGCCTCCCCTACAGTGCTTACAATCAAAATAAAGACTATGTCCTCAAGATTATCAAGACTGGCAAGCCAGGTGCCAATTAATCCCCAGTTAAACTGAATGTTTCTTATGTTGTGAACAGGATCTGGACTGAAACCAGCTCATTATATATTGGCCACTATGCACCATTAATTGGATGGCAACATTTTTCTGTCATTATGTGTTTGACCAGATCAAGTTAATGATGACATAGTGGTGAAAAGTTCTTTATACTATTACCCACGTGCTTCATTTGCTAAGCTTGCAGAAGAACATCATTGCTATTATCAATGCAATCGCTTTAAGAAGTGCTAACATAACTTAAAAATATCTCGGATAATTACATAATGTCGACAATCATAGGTTGGGGAGGAAAGAGAGGTAGCTCAAGGTCAATATGATATTTTCAAGCAAGTCTATACAAATTCTCATTATGCATGTGATTTATTTTCACCCATAAGTTTTCTTTTGCTCCGAACAAGAGCTTTCTGCTTCCATGTCTTCTGATTCCTGTGGGCATTCTTAGTTGTAAGGCTAACTATCTGTTGTAGCTTTAAGGTCCAAAAACAACAGAATTTGGACTCTGGCAAAGCAAGTAAAAAAAAATGGACCACCATGAAATTGACTTTCCAGATGTTGCTTTTCTTAGAGGCAATCTCTTCATGCTAACCTTTCACTTTCATTTTCAGTCTTTCCAGATCCATGAATATTCATGAGATGCTATTCAGCTCAACCTGGAATTTCGTTTACTGGACTAACTTCAGGTACTGTACCTAATTTCAGACTTAACGCAGGTTTGCTTCAATTTTCCCAGCTCTGAATAACTGACTAAAAGGTTTGTCTTCCTTCTTGTCATGGGGGATTCATGGCAATGATAGACCTCTCGCATGAACAGGTAGGGCAAACTACAGAATTTGTCCCCAAAACTAGAAAGCAGTCATAAAACTGAGTACTCTGTGGGTTCTCTGAGCAGTCTTAGAGGGAAGGATGCCACACACTACTGGTGAGAAGACAAAAATGGCAGGTTATTGTCTGTTTGAGAGGTCAGACAAGATCAGAACTGCCCGTTGGCCATAGAGTTGACTGTGAAATGTCAGCTAAACAAAAATCATTGTTTAAACTGCATGTCATGGACCGCTGCTTCTCTGCAAGAGACATGGAGCAGATGCGTTATGGCTTATTTGAAAACAGTACAGAGCCTTGGAGAGCTGGAATCTAACAATGCTGAAAAAAGCATTGTCTGTTTCTATATCTGAGTAAACTAAACGCTATGGACAGTTTTAGAAAACTAGCAGTGATTGCACTGACTTCCATAAATTCTCTTTTAAAGAACCTATGTATTGTTGGTAGACATTCATTCAGTAGCTGTACAGACACAGTGTTTTAAGTTGTACTTTCATTCCATTTTTTTGATCTCACCCATTTCATGGGGTTTTAGTCATCCTGTAGCAGAGACACATACCCACATACCTGTTTTTTTCACATCTACTTTAACCTTTATTCTGAACCTACTGACAATGATGGTGCTTGAATAAGTAGGATCAACAATAATCTCGCAAACTCTATGGAAATCTCAGGTTCATTTTTTCTCTTTTTACAGTTCCCGCTAAAGCAGAAAAAGAACCAAAAGAAAAAGAAAACATTAAAAATTTACTTTCCAACAGGGAATTTTACTTTCAAAACCAAAGGGCAGAAGGAGGCATGGTTGTAAACAATAAGTTGTGTGTAAACAATAAGCTTAGTGAAAATGTGCAGTGTTGCTCAGTGTCATCAAACAACGAAAAGAAAGTTATCTTTTCAGTTGGATTGAAATCACTGTAAAGAAGGCTGTTATCAGGGATTTGATCAATCCCATCCCTGTAAGTAGTGCTTCTTGAAAACTAAAATGGCAAGGGAAAATTGGAAAATACTTTCACTGTTTCTGTTTTAGAAATGAAAAAAACACAATTGAAGACAAATAAATGGAGACTTTGTTTAGTGAAATTGATAAACAACACACAGAAGGGAGTTTAGTATATGGTTTAGCAAGCTACATCATTAATCCCCAAATGACTTCTTATTATTCAATTAGATGCCTTTACAATCCCAACAGAAACGGACTGGGCCTCTTAAGAAAGAATTTGTCTGTTAAGCAGTTTGAGGATGTATATTGAAGGTGTTGAATATGCAATGTATTTGCATCCAGCTAGAAGAGAAGATATTAAAGAATATACTTTTCTCTGTGCAGAATGTCATGTGATTTTAGAAGTAAAGTACTAAACATTAAAAAAAAAAACCCCAACAGTGAAGAAAAATCTCCATTTTGGCCCCATCTTCACAACCTGCTAAGCTAAAAGAATGCAGAAACCTAATTAATGTAAACGGAATGGCTCAAATAATACTATTCAGGAAGAAAAAAAGGTTAAGCTGGCACATAACAGATTTACACGAATTTCTGCTAACGTAAAGAGCGAGTGGAGCAAGCTAGAGGTGGGAAATACCATCTAACAGTATCAGTGACATAGTTCTGAACATTGTGCTAAATGGAACTGTGTTATAATTACTCTCACAGGCACTTGGATGCCATAACAATGAGCACAAAATTGCAGTTAAATGGGAAAAACGGGTCTCTAAAAAGTGCAGTGACAATGCAGTTCAAACCACTGTTTCTAAGGCTATGCACCTTTATATTTGTACCAACATGAATACCGGAAAATATCCCACGACCCCATGGTGTGTCCAGCACATTTGTGCTACCCAAGTGAATTGGTTGTCTTGTAGGCACTATTTCAGACAGAGTAAGTTTTAGGACTAAGAAAATGCTATGCAGCTGGCAATATGTTTAGTCAGTCAGGTTTATTTTTCTTTTTGTGAATGTTCTGCAAAACCATGCAACACCCCACAAATTCCTGATTCTGCTGCTGCTCTGACCTTCAGCATGGGCCTTTCCTGGCTTTTGATGCATATTTCACTTGTGTCAAGTTCCCTTCTCCTGTGGACCCAGGCATAGGGGAATGAGCACTTCTTCCAAAAGGGGTACTTGGGCTGGCAGCTGTCTTTCAAAGCAGTGGAGGGAGAGGATAGATTTGATTCTGGTCTCAGCTGAAAATATTTTTCTTTCCACCCCCTAATGCCACTGCGTATCAGACTCCAGGTAGATTGGCCCACAGATGCCTTCCAAAAACAGTCCTGACAAAATGTGCTGTTAAACAAAGGGCATCCACAGCCACTTTTCTGTCCTTCCTAGGCTGAGCTGTCAGTGAAGCATTTATGCAGCAGACCAGCCTGACCAACCCTCGCCATGGCAGGGACCCATTGCTCTCTCCTAGTCTGTTGTTCTCCCTTTCTATTATTTCAGAGAAGTATTGAATCTTTCTTGTAGAGGCAATATCATTTATTCTGATCTCATCTTACTTGCCATAAATTCCCATATTTCCTTTAGTTCTTCTCCATTCATGTCTCAGAAATGGATGCTTCTAGAGAAGGAAAACTGGGAAAACGTATGAGTTACAAGCTTGGCCACAGGAGGTTACAGGGATGTGTGCCTCTGTGTGTGCAGAGACTTCTGCAAGAAGGAGGCTTTCCCATACCTCCAGTGCAGTCCTCAGCAGAGGAGCTGGCCTAGGAGATCCAGCTGGTGCGAAAGAGAAGCCGACGGAGAGAAGTAGCAGCCGTTCCTAAAGGCTCTGGTCAGTGAGGGGGTCACAACTGATGTGGGAATATTCACTTTCTCTGGATGGCTTGGTTAAGGTTGTTTTAGGTACCAGTTTTTTTGAGTTACCAGACCCAACATGCAAACAATTATTTTGTGGACTTTGATTTGTTTAGAGCCAAGTGCATTGCTCTGAAGATGCTGTTAATTTGGAGGACTTCTCAGCTGCAAAACATCTCGGATGTTGCCTGCCTCTCAGGAAGCTTTTGGCTCAGGGCCCGGCCAGCCAAGGCCTGGTTCTTCTAAACTGGTTTCAGAACACTTTAAAATGAGACAGAGCCTCAGAAAGGAAGGCTTTTTCTTTGAGAAAGGAAAACAAAGACATTTGGTAATGGACCGAAATAAAAGTTGTGGACATCTGATGGGTGCAATGTACATGGAAGTTATAACATCTGTCCTGTTCCCTGACTTGGTGCCTGGGGAATGGCTTTTCTCCCACATTCCATCCCTTTTTCCCTTGGCCACACCTATCTGAAAGCTTTACTTTCTTTGCTTCTGGTTGTATTCTTGAGCACTGGTCAGTTCTTCTGAGTCTGGGTTCTGGGGCACGTCCCAGGGAGATGATGGTGTTCTTACAACAAAGTCCTAGTAAGGGTGGGGACACATCCTGCACTGACATGTAGCATGCCTGCCTCCTGGGCTAGGTGCCTACTTATTGTAATGCAGTCCAACACTGCAAACAATCTGATGAAAACTGTTTCCAACTGATGAAGATTTCCCTGCTCTGGCCCATGTTCCTTTCTTACTACTCGTTATCCTTAAAAATGCTGCTAAGTGAGGGAAAGAGGCATACTTTTTCTATGAGTTGATGGGAGAGTGGGTGTATTGGGCATAGAGGTGGGTACCTGTGAAGCCTTGCCAGGCAAACATCGCTGGTGGGATGAATGTCAAGGCTGGCTGTGTCCCATGCATCAACCTAAGCCACTCTCCAGGAGAATGAAGTATTAGTAGTGCAGACCCACACAAGGATTTCCAGTCTGGTGTATTATCATATTAAAAAAAAAAAGTTGATGTAGTTGGTTGGAGGTGACTTGTAGTGGGAGGAAGAGCAAGCTTAAAAGGCAATGACTTCTGTAAAAAGATGGTGAGCTGATGTACTGCCTCTTGACTTTTTGATTCCTTTTGTGTTGGCAGAAGCAGGAGATTATTTGTATTCTCTGAAAATATATAGTATTCAATGGAAGAAATATCTGTCATCACTTTCTTTATGGCAAAAAGTGTGGAAGTCCTAAGAACTCGTTAGTCACTCAGGTCAAAGGGGAAACACAATGGAAGACAGTAATAGTAATCTTTAATGAGGAGTCGGTCATCAATGCAGTTAATAACCAGCTTTCTGAAGGGTTAACATCACTGGATTTTTCTCCTAACAGGCATGTCATTGACTTCTAGCACACATTAATCTCTTTAATCCTGTTCAGTAGAAGTGATCTATGGCCTGCAGCATGTTAGAAAGTTAAAGCCAAGCTCAATGGATTTGGCTCTTGCATTTACTTCTTTCAATCAGCACCACACCCACCAGGGCAAAAAAAAATTGTGCAGGTGTATGTATACATTTAAAATACTGAGTGCATAGAAGGCCACACAGGGCTTGGAAGGTTCGATAATATTCATTTTTATTCTTTGTGCGCCAGCAGAGCTCCTGACCTGCTTTAGTGCTAATTAAGTTAGACAATGGCATGTTTATTATTGGTATACTATGCTGTTGCTCTCCCGTGCATGGAACAGCAGCTTGCAGTGAGAGCATGAGCTCTCAAATAGCTACATTGTTTAAAAAATATTAAATTCTGTAGTCATGCACTAATAGATTAAATTATGAACTCTGCTACATTACAAACATATTGCAAGACTGTAATGCTTCAGTTACGTCTGTATTGCAAAGGCTAAAGGATATCCATCATATTACACCAGCTGGGCTTTTGGCAATAAGGATTTATGTCTATTGAGATTAGCATCAGAAAAGAATGCATGTATTGCAAGATCAGTAATTCAGTTGAACTCGGGTGGAACCAAGTGTCTGGTTTAGGTTTTCCATGAATTGGACATTATGAGCTCTAAAGATTTCAAAGCAGAAAACTGATTATGAAAACAATCCTTAGTTCATATATCTTGACCATCAGAATTAACATTTTGAATGCGATGGCTATTTTTGCTTAACACTCTTTACTTTGCTAAAATGCAAATGCAAATATTGTTGGAAAATTATTAGTATGCTAAATTACATCTAATCTTTCAGTGTGTAACTAAGTCATAGGAGTAATTGGAAACAAACAGCCATTACAGTGCACTAAAAACCAAATGTTTCTTCTAACAGCAACAGCCAGGGACAACTACTATAGTATTTGATCTGTTTAAGATAGATAGTACTCTCAGATGGCCTGTGGAAAACCAGATCTTGAAATGCAAAAGGAAGAGGATGCATATAGGTCACATACAACACTGACGTCTTAATCAAAAGGCAGCAGACACACTAGTACAGCAAATCAGAATAAATCATTCAAGGATTTGGGAAGTGGACTGAACGAACATTGTCAGATCAGATTAAATGCTCCTAAACCATGGCAAGAATAAAATTTCTTGTGGGAATTGACCAGACTGATGGCAAATGGGGCCAGGATTAACCACATGTGCTTGCATCATGCAAGCAGCAATAGGCAACTTTAGAATTTTCATAATTTCTGTTTGCTTTGGATAAACAGCTGAAAGCTTAGATGACTGTGTGAAGACCATCCAAGTCATTTGAATCTGGAGGAATGAGCTGGAAAGCTTTCAGAAACAGATTTTTTGCTTGAGATTTCAAGCACTAGTAGCTCCAGTCTTAGGAAAAATGTTTTTTTTAGGAACACTGTTTCATAGTATTCTTTGTCCTATTTGGAAAGTATATGGAGAGACAGAAATGTGTATATCAAAATCCCAGTTTGGGTTCTACAGATCTTAAATAGTTAGGGAATATGATACCATTTGTTTCATTCTTAATTCTAGGAAGGGTGGGTTTGAGCTTCTGAGAAGTCTTGGCTTGGCTTATGACTTCTGGCCAACCACTTCACTGCATAACACACAGAAACATTTCCTACACTGCCTTACAGTGTTAGTTGCAAAATGCGGGTGGCTAGTCTTTGGTTTCCCTATTTTTCTTCAGTCTTTGTAGGAATTCTGTGGAGTGGATGACTGAGTTTCAGGTGGCTCAATGGTTCTGCTGGGCCATAATAAATAGCTTAATTCTCAGCTTAGAAAGATGTGACTGCTGTAAAGGCCATTCTTATTTCACTTTCACAACTTTTCTTATCCAGTACTTTTACTCACCCTTTACTCGTTCAATAGCATAAAGACCGTCAGGGAGGCAGTGCTGCCAAGTAGCCAGTTCAGTTCCTGGGAGCCAAGTGCCTGGAGTTGTGCAGCTAGCTGGTCTGAAGGCTCAGCATCTCAGCACAACAGCTCGTTGCTCTGTAACACTTTCTCTGTCTACCCTATATCTGTCTGTATAAATCATAATTCCTAAAGCCAGGACATTACAGTCTTTTGTTAAATAGGGATATCTGACCTTAGTCATTGCCTGTAGGGAAACTATGGGACTCAAAATGGATGATTAGACAGCTGAACAAAGTTTGTTGGCTAGCTGGAAGACAAAAGAAAACGGGCACTACCCTAATAAAAAAAAAAGGTTATTTTGTTAATAGTGCAATTCCATAGAAAGCCCTATTGCTCCTGCAGTACAATCACGTGCTGGTTTTGTACAAAATGACCTTCTCAGATCTACACAATATACCTCTGCTCATACTAAATGTAGAGAGCTTTTCTAGACAATAATAGTTGTCCTTTGAACTCAGAAAGATCATAATATAGGGACAGTTTCCTTGGAGAGCTGCAAAAGTGAATCAGACTTTTGAATTCAAAAGCTATGTAGTCTCACCCTTTCAAAAATGTCCAGAAAGGTTAAAAACACTTTTTTTCATTTTAAATTTCATGAATGTCTTTGTACATATTTCCCTCCCTCTTTCACACTCCTCTCTCTGTCTTTTTCTGTCTCTCTCTTCCCACTACCACCACCACCACCACCCACATTTCCCACCCCCCACCCACTTTTTAAGATTTCAGGGGCAATTCCTTTTCCAGTTTTCCTTCATTAAAATTTCAGGATGAAGATTCCATGCTGTAAATTTTGGCAATTCATAATTTATTTCTGAATTTCCATAAATAGACGACATTTTTAGAAAAGATTACACCTATAACTTTTGGTAAATTCTTAAGCTTTTATCATCCCTATAGAAATTACTGGCTATTTTTTGGATTACTCTTGCTTCTTCCTATCATTAATTTCAACATGAGGATGTCTCTATCAACAGCATGCAAACTAATTGTATGGGTTTTCCTATATTTTGTTTTCCTATGATACATTATGGAATAGAACCTCCATTCTATATAACTTAACGAAAATTATCTATGCTTTGAAAACATGGGTTATACTCTTTGTTCTCCAACACAAGTCCAGCAGCATTTCATTTCTGCTGGCCTAAAGAGATTGTTACAGAGACATGGCATTACCCTTAACATTTCCCCGCCCCCCCCTAAGGGTAGCTTAAGGTCATCAGCAATAATATTAACCTTATTGCAAAATCTGTGCTTTGTACTATGTTTTTGTCCAGCATCAATATGCTTTCTCCATTTCATTTAGGCTCCTTATATCCTGAACCAATGCCATGTCCAGAACCTATGCTCTATCCATTTCTCACATAGTCCTTCACTAAAAACCTAGGTAAAGATAGACAAAATAGGCTTTTGCCCACCTGAGGGAGAAACAATGATTAGTAAAAACAAAACCAGCAAACATGAAACATGGGTAAGGACTGTTTTCTGCTAATGTGGGCAGTAATGATACAACTGAACTACATCAGAGAGACAGGAAATTCATAGAGGAGAGTGTCAAAAGTACTCTTGGCTGACACAAGGCGCTTCTAGCCAATTACTTCTATTGACTGAAAAAGGAGGGATTGATTTGGATTTTGCCTCTATAGGAAAACTATTTTACTGTAAATGTGGCTTTTTTTTGGTTGGGAAGTGAATCTTAGAGTTGATAAAACCATAAAGAAATGTAAAGGGGAGGAAAAGCAGCACTTGGACAGGATGAGGAGGAAAAGTGAGAAGAGTGTAGCGTATAGTTCTTTGACACATGCTACCACTTAGTTCTAGGATTTTAATCATATACTTGCAAGTATATTTGCCAGATTGTTTCAAAGGAAGCAAAATTCTAATTTATTTGCTACATCCGTCTTTTGCAAGACTCAGGAAACCTGAGGGTTTTTTGTTTTTTTTTTTTTTGTTTTGTTTTGTTTTGTTTTTACTGGATGCTGCAAACAAATGGTGTGACTTACATTATGATTTTATGATGCTCTAAAATTTCAGTGCAACAAGTAAAATCTTTAGGTTGCCACTATAACCAAGAATAAATAGCAAGGTAAGTAAAAAAATACTTATTATGCTAGGTAGTACATATTTCTATTAATACAGAAGGCCTGATAAATGTATTTAAAATTACGCCTCTCATGTAGGAGTCAATTTTGAAAAGAATAGCTAACAACAACCTCTTCCATCAGAACAAACTGTCAAGGTTTTGGGTTTTTTTAACTGTTATCTTTGCATACACTTGTAACAGTACTATGTAACTGTACTACCTGATTTTGCAGTAGTATTGCTGCAGACTGCTTTCAGAATCTGCTTTTTAAGTTTAATATCTATGTTAATGAAACCAATGCTCTAGAAATAAAGAACAAATGTATCCCACATTCCCAGTTTATCAAATATGTCTGGTTTTAATATTGATATGTGATGTTTGTTTTCCTAAGTGATTCTTTTTTTTTTCCAGCATGTGGATTTCTTCCTTCATGATTCAGCTAGTCTGATCTTCTCTGGGATTTAAAGCACCAAACAGGTACACCCCCCTCAACATCTCCAGGGAAGTGGAATTAGGAGGGGGGAAAGGTGCAGATGCAGAGTTATTGCTGGACCAGACAACCCAGAGCAGGGGTGGACATAGACATGAAAGGTAGCACAGAGCAGTACAAAGATACAGTGCTAGCTTTTGTGCCTAATAATATTTTTTGTTACTTTGTCAATATAGTATGTAAACACTTAAATGGTATCTATATATCTCTCACCATTAGTCAACTACTAAATATTACTTCTTCTAAATTTATTTTGTTACAGGGTAATTCTGTTGTTCTCAGTTTAACTACTTCATGCTGACACAGGGAGGGATCAGAGAACCATGACCCAAAGCTATCAAATATGTGCCTTGAAATAAAAATATTACCAGGAATCACATTAAAAGGGGAATTAAAATATGGGCTTTTACACAACAATCTATTACCATTTTCATGGAAAATGCAAGTGTATTTTGCAAGTGTATTGCAAATGCAGTACACAAGTACATTAAAAAAGGCAAATGTGAGATGAAGAAAATAATTGAAAATATTGCTATGTCAATAGATTTTGCATAAGTAAGTGGCAAGTTGTTGCAATTTGAATTCAACAAGGATTCCAGCAGAAGTGGCAAGTGCTGCCTTTGACTAGAGAAAGAAGCATCAGGTTCAAAGGACCTCTGGCATGAATGGAAAAACATGGGATTAAATTTCCATTTCCTTGATAAGGTAAAAGGTAAAAAAAATTAGGTGGATTTTGCTGATTCTTGTAGGCAAAAGAAAGTTGAAAACTTGTTATGTAGAACCAGGATAATGGGCTGAAGAACAAAGAAGGAATGCCAGAAACAGCCAAGATCTAAAAAGACTATGAACTAATTTTGATGTTCTTTTCTTTTTCTTAGTAAAAGCAGACTCCATGGGCTATGTAATGTGGATGGTATTTGTGGGTCAGGCTGATTAATGCATCTGTTCAGATATGTTACATATGTATAAAGATTAACTAATGTAGAAATTAAAATTATTTAGGATTCACAGGGGAAAACAGGTTATAGATCAACCTCCTGAAAAGAAGTTTTGGGGAGGAGGGAGAGGAAAAGGTATAAAGCTACTGTAATATTGACATCCCAGCTTTGAAAAGGAACTAGGAAGCAGACCATGTGCCAACATGAACATCAGTAGGAACAGCAGATAGGGACCCAAGAGATATTTTTTAAAAACCCTAAGAATTATATTCGAACTTGTATTTATCTCAATAAAGTGATTGAAAACATTACTACAAAATTACATGACACCTAACATGCCCCAAATATGTCATGAGTGAGGCTAAGTCCCTAGCGAAATTGCTCATATATACTGAAATAAAAAAGAATGTTCAGAGCTCTAGAGCTAGTCCAATGCCAGATGGCTTTATGATGGTGCCTTCAGATTCTCAAAGAGGAGATAACTCTTGTTCTGAAAAGAGTACTCACAGATACGGATAAACGGGCAGTATTGGTCCCTAGTGGAAAAATGAGCTACCATAACTCTTGTAGTGCCTGAACCATGACTTATTTTGTCCATGGAGAGACCATGGCTGGAGCAAGAGAGGCTCATTGAGTGATGCTAAGGAACTTCATGCATTTAAGCAGTGTTTCTCAGTAACTTTGATGTTTATTGAGTGTGATTTAGAACAAATTAGAGGCTTTTGTCATATGATGCCGGAGACAAGCCGACAGGCAAGCATGCAGAAGACAGTTTAAAACTGACACTGACATGTACCTGCTTTATCTGGCCAACAGAACCACTGAAGTTTCTTCTGTCTCTTTTTATATTATTTTTGCTGAATAGACTATTTTATTTGATCAGCTGTGTAATTCTGATGCTGTGTGAAAGGCAGAAGACACATGAGTTGTGATTTCCCTGCATTTTTATGGTGGCCTTACAGAATTCACCACAGGAGTTTAGCTGAGATACTGTGTTTCTGTGCTGGTTAATATAACATAAATTCCAGTATTAATAAATGGAAAAATTACTAAATTTGAAGCAGAGAGAACTTCTATGGACAAGCAAAGGGATAATATCAAGTAAACAAACAACTGAAACCTTGATATTAAGGTTTTTAATTGTGGAATTCCTTTATTGGTTTTAAAGGATAAAGCATTGTTAGTTTTTGCAGTCATGCAGGCAAGATATTGCTGGGAGACAGGAGGTCATATACATGAACTAATCCTTTCATCCTCTCATTCAGGTCCCTTCTCAGTGCTGTTCAATACAGCCACAGCTGAGATGAATAGAGTTTCATTATAAATCTTATATTTGCTTTCCTTTTGAACCAGCTACAAAACCACAAAAATTTATTTTTCTCACAACTATAAAGAGATATAAGTTTGAGAGTTTCTTGTCAAACATGAGGCTGTTGATGCCTGAAAGTGAAAATTTTGAAGAATGTAGTTTTTTGGGGTCTTAGCAACAAGGGCATATTCTCACTGTAATGCTCCAAAATTTACCAAGACAATGTACAACATTATTAAAAAAGGTACGTTAGTGTGTTTACTTCAGCTTTCCTCAAATCTGTTCTCTCAGGCAAGGCTGCAACTGTTTCTTGTATGTATAACAAAGTTCCTCCCCACACAGTACAACACGCGTGTGCTGTGCTGTCATGGGATTTACTGCATTAGGCCACGCACAACGCTCTTGGGTTCAAGCTGGCTTCCCTCTGGACAGCTGGGAGTAAAGCAAATGCCAGCAGACCCCTGCAAAGGTCTGTGCAGACAGACCCAGAGCCTTTTATTATAAATGCCTAAACACAACTGTGAACTCCACCGAGGTGCTTTAATATTCCTTGGTTTGTATTTGAAATGAAACAGTAGTTGAAAAATACTCCTCATTTACAGTACAGAGGAAGCAACGTGGGCCAAAGAGGACTTTCTAAAACATAGACAAGACCAAATGAATATTCCTTCATAATGTCTCGTTCTGCTCAAGTCCTTAAAATGGAAAAATTCAGAGAGAACCTTTCTTATACAAGCATTGTCGTTAATTTGGGGAAAGATGAACTGTTTTTTGAGAAAATTTGAAATATATTACCATTTCCAATAGCAAATCACATTTTAAAGTTTATGTCCAGCAGAATTAAGGGACTGGAAATGAAGGACTTTTTTATCTTGAACTACTAAAACCATCTCATGTTTCTTACCTGTCTCGGCAGCATGTTTTGTAGAAGATAGGATATGTTGACACGCAAAGTCACAAGACATTTTGGAACCCAGATCTCAAGGGATTCAATGAGACTTAAGCTCCTAAAAGCCTTTTTGAATCTCAATCCTGAACCAGTTCTAACATAATACATTTCCTATGTTTAATTCTTTTTTTTTTTTTTTTTTTTTTTACTTTTAATCTTTGGATTATAGAATTGAGTGCTTGCAGTAGTGGCAATTAAATTGGAAATATTTCTGCTTTTTTGACAATAATAGAAAACTGCAAGTTGGAGATTTACATGGTTAAACAGGCTTAAAATTAAGACTTTACAACCTCTGGTAACCTCACATATTGTGTAAGTATCTTAAGTGTACTTAGGACCTAACTTCCAACATTTGAGTTAGACAGTTTTCATCACCTTTGTCAAGAATTCCCCATATTTTGCAGGTGATGGATGAGAAACTTCAGCTCGCAGCAGCTGAGCATCTCTGACTGTTCCCTTTTTTGATCTTTGGTTCTAAACTATATTACTTTTTTTACCAGAGGTTTCATTGGGTTTTTTAACAGATTTATCTGGGATTATTCATCCTCTTCTGCTCATTTTCAGAACAAAGAATCAGCTATTTGAGAGTCACATAGTGCTTGTAAAACACCTGTTGTCTACAGACATTTAGTTGATTATCCTGCAAATTGTCCTGTCTTTATTCCAATTTTGTTTCAGTTTCAGAAAAGATGTTGTCTTTGAAATAAGATACTGTTAAATCCCCAGGTAGCTTGTCATACTGTTTTCTCATTGTCAGATTCAAAACCAAACCTGGGTATATTTTCTCTGATATGTGTGGTCATGCCTGCAGTCCCTGGGACTGTATCTCAACTGCTTGGGTAACACTGGATCATAGTCTTCAACCACCTTGGATGCAGACTGCTAACAGGCATTTGTTCAATTTTTTAGTTAAAGCACTTGAATTCAGAACTCCTCAATACTTGTATTATTAATTTTAGCCACTGGAAGCCAGAACGATGAAACATCTATGAGGAGGATTGCATGGCTCCTTCCGGGAGCCTGAAGCTAGTCGCTGCGGTACAGCTAAGCACAGGGGGAATTAGTTGAGTCAAGGTATGTATTTCAGCAGGGTCTCAAAATTTTATTACAGATGTAGCTTTCATTAGTTCATAGTTCTTCTCAATACTATTTTTGTTAAACTTCTTACTGTTTAAGGGCTCCTTTTAAAATTCAAGACTCTTTCTGATCTAACCACTCAAATTTTCAGAAATAGCTGAGATTCAATCCCAATACTATTTCTCTGAGAAAGTAACTTTTTCTGTCCCAAAAGAGCAATACATTGTTATTGTCATCTAAAATTGGCTTAGGAGTATTGAATTAGACTGTCCCAACTCTGTTACCAGTGAACCCAATGCTCTCCAGCACACTGACACCACTGAAGTCAAGGCACTGCCAGTGTCGGAGACCCTTTCCTGACCCTCACTGTGAGCTCTCCCTCGCTGTGGCTGAGCAAAATGCTGCTCTCCCTTGTCGCTGCACCTGCACGGGTCATTCAGGCCCTAAATTTTCACCTCTGTCTCTTACCTCATTTGGCACTGCCTGGGGTAAAATAGCATTAAAAACAAAAGAAACCAATAACAACAACAGAAAACAATTTTTTCATCGTATTAGATTTTTAGATATTTAGATCTAAATATTTAGAACAATATTTAGATATTTAGCTGAAACATTTTCCTATTTTTAAGAAATAAAACCCCCAGCCTTTTGACAAGAAACGGGCCTTGATGGTTTTGGCACAACAGACAGAAGTTTGATGAGTGTAAACTCCTGGAAATACAAGCTTAGAATGAATATTTTGTATCATTATCACTGTATATTTGTTAATGTGCAACCACACACAAACCTGTGCCAGTCTCAAGGGAGATGCAGTATCTAAACATCTATGACTCTCAGTGCTTCAGATGTATCAGCTAGTATTAAAACACTACTCATAAAGACTTTAAAAGCATTCTTCAAGTAAAGTCAAGGTGTAAGACTGTCTACACCTTTCCACAGAAGGTGTCGAAGGTCCTCCCCAAATTCTTGGGGGAATCTATTAATGAAGCACCCACAGAGCCCAAGGTGCAGACTCCGTACCGTTATCTACTAAGCCATGTACATCTAGTCTTCCTCTCTGCTGTACTCCACACATACATCAGTGAAATCACATTTCCAACTGAAAAATGAGGTTTTTTCCCTATACAAGCCTAATCTTGCGTGTGACCACTGGCCATTAGTATCTCCTATGTACGTTGCTCGTGGTATTTTCTATTGCCCTTGTTCATGCTCAGGACAGTATTCTATTCTGAAAAATAAAACAGAAGTATATGTTTATAACTCTGTGGGATGCAGCTTAGCTGACCTTGGCGGGGCCCCTGGTGCTGCTCAACTGTTAAGGGAGGACGTGTTAAAACTTA
>JAVJGI010000014.1:84643977-84655439 GCA_035590275.1 Ibycter americanus
TATAAATATATGTAAAAAGCTACAATAAATCGACATCTTGCTTGCATCAAGCTGCGTCCCGTCTCTCAATCGCGGCATAACTCCTCTTTTGCTTCTCTAACAAAATTTTCTAATTGTGTAATAAACAAAGGCAGGAGTCTAAAAATTTTCTAGACAGTTTTCAGAAAATCAGTAGGTGATACTAATGACATTCAACAGAGAGTCTCTAACACTATGTTAACATATCTTTCTAATTTAATTCAAGAACATAGTTTAACTGAGGGACTAGGATCTAAACAAACTCCTTTACATTCCTTTCTTGGGTATTGTGTTTCCACATCACTGTTACTTCTCCAATGTAAGGAAAAAACGTTTCCCCTTGTATTCAATTTTTTTTATCTGTAGAATGTGGGTCTTATTATTCATCTAATCCCTTTCATACTAGAAGAATAGTGTAATGACCCTTGATGGTAAAAGAAATTTCTTTTTTGGTGAGAATGATATATGTAGTCTTCTTTTAGAAACAGCAATTTTTGTTTCATTGTAGAACTTAGTCTTGACACTAAAAAGCCCAAGAGTTGTTCAGGATCTCCAAGGCCACATTAACAATATTTGCAAATGCTCAAAAGCTCATGTGATAAGCCATTAAAAATTACTGATGTTTCCCTGTCACAAATTGTTTACTGTCATTATTTCCCCACAATTACCTCCCATTTGCTTGCTGTGGCATACAGAAAATCTTTTCCTTTCTGTATATGTAGTTATGTGTCAAAGGGGAATTCTGATTATTACCATCATATTCTAAAAAAAACCCAAAACATTTAAATGTGTATATAGGCTGACTTTCTTGTGTTCTTAAGGTAGACATTTATACCTGTGATCAAGCACCAAATGAAAACTTTAAATAGCTATTCTGTGTGAAAAGTAATAGAAAATAAGATCCTGACTTGCTTGTATTTCAGGAACCAATGGCCTTAGAGTACACTATTTTAAAGATATACGAACAGATTAATTTTATTATCAATAATTACTATAAATACCATAAATAACACTGGAAACTGATCAGCAACTACTCAGCCTAAGGTAGCATGACACAGTTCTAGAAATTTCTTTTATACACACACTCAAGTCATTGCGATCTAAACATATGCCTGAAGCTGAGCGTGTAGATATGCTTTGTATAATTTATTTTAAAATGGGGATGTTTGTGTGTATAGATATGCACACATATACACAAACATGCATGTGTATGTGCATATCTATATCCATGTGTAGATGAAAAACGTGGAGTTTCAGGGAGGTAAATCAGAGTACAAACTGAGTGCACATCATATCACCAGTATTGAAAAGCTATTTCAGTTTCTTGACAGGGCTTAATACATAACTTGGAGGGCTGCTCCACATCCTCAGCTCTACCAGAACCTGAAAACCATTGACAAGAGGGTTTACCTGTACTAGGGCACTGTTTTTCCAAGGCTTGTTCTTCTGAGCCTAATGTCATAATCTGTGATTACTCAGTTATTTAGGGAGGACCCCAGAGCTCAAGGGCACTGCAAAGGGCAGGAGTAATAATTTTCTGTCTGTTTAATCTTTATCAAGTCAGACTTTCAAAGTAAAGGAAACGCACGTAAGCCCCATTACCCTTAGTGTCCTCATTGTCTCCTTTTGCCTCTGCACATATTGACCCAGTGCAATGACAGATTAATGGTGACATTAAATGAGGTATTAAATTTAATCTTCTTTACTTGATGTAGCAAAAGTTCCCTTTCCAAATCGCCTTTCTTTAATTTTTACTTCATGATTGCCATTTTTCATTTGCTGATTTTACTCATGCTAGACTAGGCCAGTGACCTAAAACTGCCAATTGAGGAATGAAATGCTAATCACATTTCTTCAAGTGAAAGCATCAGTGTGAATGCTTCCCATGCATTATTTACATTAATTATTTTGTGTCTCAGGGATTCTCCTGCTTCCTTCTAAATCAGTTCAAACAAAACAAACAAAATGGCTTATTTCAACTCTAAATTTTTATTACAGTCCTTCCAATTGACAAAATCCACATCTAATCACTTATTCCTGGTTGTCTTACCAAAATTCTGGCTTTAGGAGGCCACTTCGTTACCCAGTGGACTTATTAGCCACTTACGAGCTCTCTCAAGATGTTTTGCAGCCTTTTATTTCCTTAAAACGTATTAATAGGGTGTGGTGTTTGGTCTTTAGGTAAGAAGAATATTAACAGTTTCACTATGGCTTACACAGGGGTAGAGTTGGTAAAGGACTTCTAACATGAAAAATGAGTCACCAGCAGAGTCATTAATAATATGCATAGCGCCACAGGCTACATGACTTGATTCCCCATTAGTTACTTTATACAAGACTTTACTACCTAGTTTTTAGTAAAATCAGTAGCTTTTGCTAAACTGTCAGAAATGGTTTTGGTGCAGGACTTCAATTTTTTTTTTCTAGAATAAAAAATAGCAAAAGGAATCAGGCATTGGTTGACAATTCTTTAAGAAAGCATTTTAAAATAAAAAACCCCACATTGCTTAATTTAAATTATTTTCTCTTTTTTTGGAGAAATTACATCAGTTCCAATAAAAATATTCCTAGAATAATTTCTCAGCTCTATTATTCTTCATAGATTACCCTTGTGACGGCATGATTCTAATTCTGTTGGATATTTTACATCCTCAGTTCCTACCAATGGAAATGTTCATTGAAAATATTAAATTTATCATAGCACATGTCAAAACCTCAAAGGCTCAAGTCTAGAGCATATACGCTGTCCTTATCATGTAAGCTCTCTAACACTGAATGTGCCCTCTGCTTTCAAATGTGTTTCAAACCCACCACCATCTTGCAAATTTTCAGTGTTTCACTATAGCATGAAACTTTATCTACAGGAACTCAGTATGTCTATGTCAGTAGACATAGGTATTAGAATACTTTTATTTAACATATCACAGGTTGAATGCTGCTTGCTTCTTACTGTGATACTGGCTTTTAGTCACCTCACCTCATTTTATGTAAAAGCACAGTGCCAAACCATTCTTTATGGAAGCACACAATTTATTTTAAATGAACCATATTTTAATAGATCTACTTTTATTTTATTAAATACTAGTAAAAAGCAGGAGATTATATGCACCTAGCTGCTGAAATAAAATAAACGAAAAGATTAAATAAAGGAAAGATGTTTCAAGGAGGATATTAAAACAGATTTTGGGAGCATCAATCATTCAGTGCTGTAAACATGAAAGGGCTTATTCTTTGATCGTGTAAATCCAGAAATTATTATGGTTCATTTGCTCTGTTTATTCTCACAGGGGTCATTCACATATGCAGGAGTTTCCACATAGCATCACTGAAACCAGGGAGTAAACTCCAGGGAACATTTCAATTAGAGAGAAGCAAACGTGTCAGGGTTACCCCAGTTGTGCCCTGGCACAAGAAGCCACGGCCAGCTGTCTGGCCACATCATCACTTTGCCAGCATCCATCCTGCAAGAGGAGAGCAGGAGGTCCGCCATGCTGGCTGTCAGGATGTTAAGAAAAAAAGAGTCCATCCCAATCTCTCCTTAGGAAACAATAGTGACCACAAGAGGACTGCAGTGTATTAGAAGCTGGTTTCTGTTCCTCCCCTCCAAAGATAAATACAGCTGCTGAGGAGAGTTGGAAAATGAAGGAATGGTGTTGAGCAACAAGAGTTGCATGGCTCTGTTAGGGACACCTAAGATCAGATGAGATCTAAAAGCTTCAGTTTAAGGAGACCTTTTTAAGTACTTGATGAGAAAAACTATGTAGCCTGTGGCACTAAAATATTTACTGCCATCCACACCTCTTTGTGGAAGGTAGCTTTCCTGTCTCCTTCTCATCCCTCGTTGCAATAGGATCTGAATCAGCAGTCCTTCATGACAGCTTTATCCTCATGGTACTGGGGTAAAATCCCTTTTTTTCCTGTCATAAATTGATATACAGGAGGCCAGATGAATGTTTTGAACATGAAAACTCATGTGTTGACAATGTTAATGGTTCCAGCATTCTCTCCTTGGTTGAACACAGTACCATATTAAATTTGATTGCTGCCTCTTTACAGCACCAATGTTACTTTCTGTTTTTCAAACTTCACTGTATGTAGAAGTCAGAAAGAGATGACAATATTTAATTAAATATTCTATTTTGAGTAGTTTGACTACATGAAGTTTCTGACAGGTCACTTTGCAAGCACTCATCTCCTCAGCGACATGATTGTCAGCTTACATATTCACTTTTCAGGCAATTTTCCCATACACGAGGTCCATTCATGAACTGGATAAATTGTATGAAAACAATAAAACACAATTAATTAAGAACATGTACCAAGTGCAAGATGCCTAAATAAAAATGAGTTAGAATGAATAAGGTGGATCACAGACTGAGTAGTAATCAACAATGTCATGTTGCTTCCAAAACAACCCAAATCTTAGGCTGTCTAAAGAGTGTGTAAAGATCAGAGTATTTCCATTTTAATAAGGCTGCAGCCAAATTATTGTGTTCGGGTTACTTGTGACCTTTTAAAGAATCCTGAGCAGACAACATGAGTGGATCAGGAGCCTAGAATAAAAGGAGTATGAGGGAAGACAGAAAGACCTGGAGCTGTTTAACTTAGAGGACAATGCACAAACAAAAGCTGTAATGATAGTATTCAATTATATAAAACCCTGGTTGCTACATGTTCAAAGGCAATAGACCTTTTCCAAAGAAAATTTGCAGCAAAAAAGATCTAGACTAGATGGTAGAGGAAAAAAAAAAAAAAAAAAGTGCTTACTATAAGGGTGAGGATAAATGGAATTCATTGCCTGGAAGATGACAGAGTCTACATCCCTGGAGATATTACAGAAAAGATTAAAGAATTAACCATCAGAAATATCTGACATTTAGTTGGCTAAAATTTTTCTGAAGATCCTTCAGGGTTTACTCAGAAGTTCTGATTTGGAAATGTTGGGTTCAGGGAGACAGTCTAGAAAAACATACACCACAGAAAAAGCAACGTGCTCTTCAACCTCGAATTTTGTCCTCTGTGATAACTGAAAAAAACCCCATGGGAAACATAGATTTTCCATCTGAACAGCAGAGCAGTAAGAACTGCTCTATTAAGAGCAGTGACTGGCTTTCTCAGTGCAGCTGGTCTTAATAACTTATTTAGTCAAAGCAGATGCAAAATATTAAGATAATCCTAATGTTCTGACAGAGAAAAAACCAGATCTTTAGGATTAATCCTTAAGATTAATTAAAACCAGATTCACTCATGCATGAAAATTTTACCTTGTGAGAAGAATGCTGATAGATGAGAAGACATCCATCACACTGCTAGCTCCCCTTTAATAACATTTTTCTTTTAGCTGTTAGGTGTTAAAGAGCTCTTGAACCAAAGTTCTCACTACTCAGTCTCTCAAACAGACCTTTAAAATTCCACCTCTGTCAGAGGAAGCTACCCTCACTTTCAGGTGAATCTGATTAGAGGGTCTGTGGAGACTCTCCTTTAGGTCCAGGGTGTTAGCTGCTAAAGTAAATTGTCCTTTTAGGAAATACAAAGGTAAGATTATGAAAATTTTAAAAAATAATAATAGTAAAAAAGCCCAACACAATCTTCACAATGTTTTGTTCTCCCTGCATTTTGACATTGTGAGAATATTTTGCTGTTTTTGTGATTGTTTAGAATTGCTTTAAGGTATTCAGATAGAAATTGTGAAAGAAAAGCTGCCACATACTCTGTACACCTTTAGCTATTGTGTTCTAAAGCTCATTCTGTTACTTTTTCACCCTTAGGATATTCTGCTACCTAAATCTAACTCAATATTTATTATAGAAAGAAAAGCTACACATTTTAAAATGTAAATGATGTAGTTTAACAAAACAAATTGTAACTCTAAAATGTCTGGAAACTAGGAATATTCCGAAAAGGGTTTGGGGGTAGGAGATTCCCCTTTGTAGGTCCTGAACTAAAGTTTCACTGAAGAAAATGATCTTATCTTATTCTGTGCAGGGTGAGAATAATTTCATTTTTATCTGTGAATTTTAAAAACATGATATGCAATGTACATGCCACAACACTACATATTGTGTAGCTTAGACATGCTATTGTGAATGTGCAAAGATCACAGAGAACTTTAGGAGAATTTTCCCTCCTTCAGGTGTGTGTTTTGTCCTTCTCTGAATGAAATAACCTTTTTTTTTTGGTTAGAAGTGTTGTTTGGTATGATGACACATCACCACAGGGGTCTGTCACAGAACTGGCCTCTATCACATAGGGGTTTTTTAAGTAGAGGGACCAGCAAACATTTTTCAGCCTTTTCCAGTTTTTTTAAAGGTATAGCATTGAGATGTGGTGTAGAAGAAGGTTTACCAGACAGAGCAGTGCATATTCACCCAGGATGTTCCCTTTGGTTTCAAAAACACATGGATGTGCCAACACTCTGCCCATTTGTGCTGTTCTGGTGGCTCTAATGAGCCTGGCTGTCCTGGAGGTGCCTGACGTGTACGGAAGCTTCTGGTCTGGGACTTGCAGGGGCTCCCTCATAAGAGGGTGTGGACAGGGACACACCACCTTTTTCTGAGCTGTAAGTTTCTCCCAGGGTAAAAACACTGCAGTGCAACTGAGAGAGGCTGCTTACCTAGAAAGTGAATTGCTGAAATCCTTTAGAGAAGGCTCACTTACCCTTCTGACAGACTACGTGCTGTTGAAAAAGACATTGCCGGACAATCAACAGCTGATGTTTCTGCTCTAGGTCTTCACAGCCATTTATCGGCCCAGGGCCACCCAAAGCAAGTGCAGCGTTCCTGCTGATGTGGAGGATTTAGCACCTTACTGACTCAGCTGAGGTGGGGAAGTCACGGCACAGCATCAGGCCTCTGGGTGCTGTGGACAGCAGCTGCTCAAGGTGTCCTGGAAAACTCTGTGAGACAGAGCCAGCTCCCAGCCCACAGTGAATGCAGCCCAGGGCAGGGGAAGGGCCTGCTCATGAAGCCCCCAGATAAGTGGTGGGGGTGGGAGGTTGGCTCTTCCTTCAAAGAGAAGAGCCTCACCAAAGGGGCTGAAGGGCCTGCTTGCTTCTGGCATCAAGAAAGGTTCTTTCCTTATCTAAACTGCCTTATTTGCCTTTAATGTTATTCAAAATAAAAACCCATTTAAAAGAGAAACTGCCAGTGCTGGAACAGTTCATTTACTTGCCCAGGGGAATGAAGAGCCTATAATACGTAATTCAATGTATGCTAGAGTCCCTTTTGCTGATAGAAAAAGTAAGATGCTTATAACAATGGTTGCTTTTTCCCTATAGATATGAGTGAATGAAATGAGAAGTTTAATGATATCATCTTGTTACTGCTGCCTATAGACTGCAAGCCTTGGACTCATAACCGCATTAAGAACCACAGCAGACGTTGATCGTTAACAAGGAAAACTTCACACCGGAGATTCATTGTACTAAAGATTAACTGAATTACAGTATGTGTATGCACATTACAGATATTATGATTCATTTCTAGACTGCTTTAAAATACTGGAGTCAGAACAAATTATCTTGCATATTTCAGTGTAAAACTAAAGCCTGGAAAAGATTACTTAGTATTTGTAGTATTTGACTTCTTTCACTGTAAAAATCTATCTTTTTCCTGTCACTCCCAGCTCCAACTACTCTGCCAGTTTTCCAGTGACCGACAGTAAAAATGTTATGGAGGTAGACTTATTAATATGTTTTTGCTCAGTGGAGCAGTATTCCTCCTTGGCTATTGGAGCAAATAACAAGAACCAATGTCAAAAGTGGATACAGTGTCACTGAAGGTGCCTGGAAAAGCCCAAAAAATTTGAAACAGGAAAGCACAATATTTTACTCTGGCCTGCTAAGCTGAACTGCTTTATTTAGCATTTCTACTCTAGAAAGCTTACAAAAGAAATACAAAGAAGAATAGAGGATAACTGTATGTGTGTAACTACATATACACCTCTGTCTTTTGGGTATGAAATAGACTGAACGGTTGATAAGATGTAATTAGGAGCCCATCTTGCAATTACGTATTCATATGAGAGAGGACTGCAGATCAAAGGTCTACCAAATAATTAGTTTTTCTTAAACATGCACCTAATTAAATTGCAAGATACCGCAACTCCGATTCTCTCCCTAATGCGCTACTTAAAGGGTCAAGGAATAGGACTTCAGATAGATCCTCCTTCTGGGAAATAAATGCATTCCTCTTTTCCTGAGCATTACACAACAA
Source organism: Ibycter americanus (assembly GCA_035590275.1). NCBI lineage: Eukaryota > Metazoa > Chordata > Aves > Falconiformes > Falconidae > Ibycter > Ibycter americanus. The sequence continues at coordinate 84,652,209 of JAVJGI010000014.1, forward strand.
ATTTACTAATTAGTCAGGACAGATAATTGCTCTTGTTCATTTTGAGAGAACCTGTTACTGCTGGTGTTTTGGGTGCGGTATTGTTTTTCTTCTCTTTCGATTTCTAATACTTCATTATCCCCAATAATAAAGTCTTTGCCTGGGCAGTTGTTACCCTGGACACGAGCACTGCAGCAAAGCAACAGTAAACATAATCTGTGGAGAATAAAGATGGTGTGGAATCCCAGCTTTCTGATAAAAAACTCTAAGTAACATATAAAAAAAATATTCAGTGGATGTTTCTGTGGAGTCAGAAAAATAGGTTTTGCCAGAGAGAGAACCAGGAGAGACCTTCAACTTTGCCCCTTGGAATTTAGTCTCAAAACTAAAGGCAGGCTGAGATGAAGGCAGGGACAGAGCACTGGGCACTATCTCAAGATGTAGATACGGATTAAGGAAATCTTACAACAAAACAGACCTGAATTTCCTTATCCCAGAAGTGGGTCAGCTTCAAATTGGCTTTAGGGGAATGTATAGCCTTACCTCTTAAGAGTGCTTTAACACTCTATATCAATATGTAGCAGGTTCAGACAAGCATATAAAGCAGAATTAACATTGCTACCTGACTCCTATATTGATTTATGCTCATCAAATGAACAATCCTATTCAGCTGATCATGTGAATATAGTTTATCTTGCCATGCTTTTGTTTCACTAATGAAAATACATGTAAATTAGAGAAAAATAAAATTATCTTTACCTGTCCTTTATTACAAGAGGAAATAATGTCTCTCAAAGCTTCAGCAAACAGCAAGACTTTGACAGCTGCTGACTCATAATCTTAGTACTGAATTTGTCTCCATCTAGGTATGTAGATAAAAATCTGATTGCTTCTGATGGTGTATTTTGTGGGAGCCACCAGACTGAGGACAGAATTTGAAGTTCAGATTTACAGTTCACACTCTGTTATTTTAGGTTTATGGTAATAAATGCAAGTGTTTTGCTCGAATTTCCAATGCCCTTCTGAGTCAGTTCTTGTTTCAAAGGCAGTTTTAATAATTAGCCAAAATTCTGGGACATATCTTCAATTGCATTGGAAGGACAGATTTTTTTTTTTTTTTTAAATGGATGTCCCTCAGGAAGTATTATCAGTTTGACTGTGTTTTGGGGGATCCTGCAGGTCTTTCATTTGCTTACACTTTAGGATAAAATCCGGCCGGTAAGAATCTGTCTTGGATGACACAAACACACAACTGCATACCATGAGCACACTTGCACTCATTTTTTCTAGGTAGAGAGGACAGCACCGATCACAGCTATGTTTTAAGGACCAATTTATAGTTTCATTTTGGACTTGTGCTGGCTATTTCTGTGTCTTTTCTGCAGGCCAGTCAGTTCTTACTGATGCCTTATGTCATCCCACTCATGGCTACTGCAGCTGTTCAGTATCATCCTGTCACCTTGACTCTAGTCAACAGCATGGTCCATTTCTCTTTCCTCAAGAAATCTAGGTGTGTATAGCATTGATTTATTTATTTTTAAACACATTTTTTTCCACTTCTCGATGCTAAACTAACTCCTAAAGAACAAATAGATGAACTGCATGAAGACTCAGACTACTTTGCTCTTTTCTCTCTAGTAATTATTTATGAGCACGTAGCTGCTATACTAGGCAAAATTCATAGCAGAACACAAACGTTGAAGGTAGGCAAATGTGGGAAAAAATATATGCAAAACGTTATGAGATACTACCAATGCAAATAAATTGTTCTGAGTTCCCCCTTCAATCTGTCCGTATTCAGACTGCTTGTACTTTTAAACTCATCTAACTTTTCACAGAAATTTCATTACAATTTTCATTAAAATATATTTTCATTTAAATCTATGTGGAAATCCAGAAGTTCATTGGGGCTTGCTGTCATTTATTCTCTGAGTAAGAAATTGATTTTCTCAACATTTGCACATTTTTTCATCAGTCTTGATTTAAATTACTAAAAATACTAGGTCTTTTGAAGAAATTCAGTATCTGGATTACTCATTTCTCTGACCTAACTGAGTAATTCTGACACTTCACACTTTTTGTGTAAAGAGAGTTAACTTTAATACTTTGTAAAGGTTATTTGGATAAAAGTAGGATCCAATTAACCTACATTATTAACAATTGCATCTTGCTTTTCATATAGGGTATTAGGGTATGAATAGACTCATTAACAAAAACTGATAAAACAGACATAGGATCACTGTGACTGAATATGCTCTACGCAACTCAAGCTACTGCTATTGTTTTCATACCCATTTGTAGTTCTATTATGATAATAATTTGGTGGCTTGATGAAAAGTATTATATGTACAGATACATACACACTGAGGTTCCCTGTTGATGGATTACCTGCTCAACTCTCACTGCTGCGTGAAGGCTCTGCAAGTGTTGCCTCCTGAAAGATTCCCACAGCTTTAATCTCTTGGTTCTCCCTTAAATGCAAAGGGAATCAGGGAAACTTGAGAAAGAGTGCAAGATGGAGACCCAAAGGCATAAGGATGCTGGCATTGCATCTTCTTTGAGGCAACCACTATGTGTGATGCTGATCCTGCTAATACAGCACTCTAAATATGTGAGCTCATGCAGAACAGTGCAAATAACATTGCACTGCAACTTTCTAACTTTATCCAAGCAAGTCAAAGGATTTCCAAACTCTATTTTTTTCCTGGAGTTCTCCAGCTACAGCTGCAGCTGTAATGTTCCACAGAATTTACCCTTAAAACATATACGTTTATTGTATGCATGTGAGACTAGTGCCAAATAGTTTCTAGCTGCCTGAAACTGTTGTGCAGTTGCACTTTATGAAATCCCTTCTTCAGCAAGGAACTTGCCATATGAAATATATTTTAAAAAAAAACCAACACAAAAGCCTATTCTCAGACATATGATCGAAAATGGAAGTACTGAATTTGTGTGTATTCATAGGACAAGGCTATTTAAATTATCTTCAAGTATTGTGGTTGTAAAAAATCTGAGTCAAAGTACAAAGTATATCTGAGTTACCCAACAGGTACTCTGACCTATGGTAATGTTTTTTGGGAAGAAGAATGAGACTGGGGGGAAAGGGAGGAAAAATGTCAGGATTTATCAGGATTGTACAATCAGATCATACTTACCCAATTACTTTGCTGATGTTTGCAGTGATACTAATGAAAATGCACTAGTGCAAGCTCAAGCTCCTAATGAAAATGTATTCTGCCTTCGCAAAGCTTT
>JAVJGI010000014.1:84661179-84682895 GCA_035590275.1 Ibycter americanus
AGAAATTTGTTCACTACTTCCCATGGGCAGGCAGGTGTTCAGCCATCCCCAGGAAAGCAGGGCTCCATCACGCGTAATGGTTACTCAGAAGACAAACACCATGATGCCAGATGTCCCCACCTTCTTTCTTCCCCCAGTTTATATAATCAGTATGATGTCCCATGGTATGGAATACCTCTTTGGCTAGTTTGGGTCACCTGTCCTGGCTGTGTCCCTTCCCAATTTCCTGTGCCCCTCCAGCCCTCTTGTTGGCAGGGCCCAAGAAACCGAAAAGTCCTTGACTTAGTATAAATATTACCCAGCAACAACTAAAAACATCAGTGTCCTATCAACAGTGTTCTCGCACCAAATCCAAAACACAGCACTGCACCAGCTACTAAGAAGAAAATTAACTCTATCCCAGCTGAAACCAGGATACAGGGTAAGAAAACCCAGAAAGTCTTCTTGTGCAGTTGGTGTACAGCCTTGCCCAAAGTAGGTTCAGTACAGATGAGGATCTTTCAGCCCATCATAGAATCAATCCTTTTATGGATATTAAACACTATTGGATAAATTGCTTCATTTTTAACTACCTCTGTTTTTACTTCTCATACTTTTAGTGCTTTTTCTAAAGGAAAGCAGGGTTAGACATTTACATTGTTGGTCTCTGTCCTCCTCTATCCTTGCTTTTCCCCAGTTTGCAACCACTGACAAATTTGCCTTAGGTTTGACCTGATGGTATAGGTTCCAAAGCTGCTACATTTTTATAGATGCTACGAGAGTGTAGTTAAAAAGAAGAGAGAGTATGAGGCAGACACCATTAGCACCTTCTTTAAGGAAGTGGCTCCAGTGGGAGCTCACCTCCCTGAGACAGGGAAGTAGCCAGGATCAGATGACTTTTATTTTTATTCATTGAATCACATAAGGCAATGTTATCTAATGATGATGAAATAGATGTGGAATGAGAAGATGGTTATGTAGTGTATGTGCCTACAACTCACTCAAGTTACTTAACTCTTCTGCTCATACCTTCCTTAACCCTCTGTCCTGCCTTTAGTACTACTGAGATTTAGAAACCTGTCATATAAAATTCTACTAAGATGTGTTGGAACTGTGATTTTACTGAAATTGGCACATAATAAAATAATTTTTTTAGAGCTCAAAGCTTACAGGTTGACATGTTTGTAGGCAGCACCTTTTGAAGTTGGCTAAAATGACAGGAGTTGATCACCAAATGTTAACCAGTTGTGGGTGGGTTGCTGGAAATCTGATACTTCACCTTTTTTAGTAGGCTGCAGCCTGGTTTTAGCCCATCAAAGTTATTGAGGAGATTGCTAAATTTTAAATACACAAATAGTGCTGTTAAATTTACCCTAGCTTTTTTAGTTGTTTAAAATTGCAATCTTTCAGGGAGACCCATGAGCTCTGAAGCAAGAATCTTAGAGACAAGTGGTAGATACTTCTTTCCATTCTGAAGTGTTGAATCACAACCGTATATGATCAATCTTATCCAACGCTTAGAAATCAGTTTTCATGATAAAAGATATGAACTGATTTCTTAGGCTACACAAGCTCATAAACATGTAAATTGCAATAATATCTTGTTTATGTTTCACTTGTGTCTATTGGTACTCTTTTATTTAGTGATTAATTCCTTTGTTGTGATGTACTATTCCATTACCTACTGTCATGCATTGTATACCCAGAAGTTAAAGAAATACAATGGTGAATACTGAGAAGATAATTTCAGAAATTATTTAACTTAAGAAAAAAAAGGCATGGTTTATTTTTTAAATTTCTGTGAATGCTTTATTTGGATCAATCCTTAAGTGGTCAGGCTTATCCCTACTAATTGAAATTGTATCGCAGATTTTGGGACCACTTTAAAGGAGCTTGTTTGACTATCACAGCTTTAGATGTAGGTGAAACAAACATTTTACTCAGTTGGGAACTTACAATAATAGTTCCATACTATTACTTGAACTGTCAAAGAAACTCAGCCACTCCAGACTTCAGGTAATGCTTGCAGGTTCTTCAGCTTAGATCGTTTTTTGTGTAAAATAGCTCATGTTTAATTCCCCACGAAATAAAATTTTACTATTATGGTTGGCTGTGATGAGATTACAAGGAGAAATAAGGGATGAAAGAATGAAATTCAATTTATTCCCCCTGGTGTTGCAATATATCATGCCTTCTATCTGTTTTGCATGATCTAGAGGAAAATAATTTCATGTCAGTCAACCAGTTCAGGAGGACTCTGAAAAAGTTTTGTCACCAAACAACTTAAGTGTATAAGTAACAAATAGCTCAGAGTAGGTAGTTCCCTTCACTGTGTCTGACAACAGATCCCTAAAAATTGCAGTGGCTGTAGGGAAAGGGGGCTGGAGAAAATGCTATGTCACGAAGTGCATCATGTATTGTCATGTGTAGCTATTGCAGAAAACTGATAATATACTGAAGATGCTGAGCTCTACAAAGTATACATGTAGCTGGAATAGTGTTTCATGTTCTGAAGGACATGCTGGTAACAAATATGAAGAGTATAGGTAGGGAGGGAAAAGTTTGGACTTAAACTCTAGAGAAATCCAAGTCTATTAATAATGTTTGCCATAGCCTGCATATTATATTCATCCAGCAGACTGAGTGTAATAAGAAGGACAGAAATTGCAGATTGGGCTGTAAAACAGTTGGAGAACTGCAGGGGCATTTATATTTGTAATTTAGCTTTTAATCACAAAGACATTTAAATAGTTCAGGGTGAAGAGAAGAGCTGTAAAACTGAGGACATCATCCAGAAAGAGGTCAAACTGTGTAACCTGAGTATTTCTCTGATGGCTTCTTACAGGTGAGAGTACACAAAATATACTGTTAAATTGAGTTGAAAGTGCTTTTATATGTATCTTTGCTTGTAAACTTTTTTTTTCTAATCCTTAGCTAAATGTTCGACCTTAAGTTTTGTTAAACACACATTATTCTTTCCTTACTGTTTAAGCCTTGGTGGGCATTTGAAAAAGGTAGACTGTGATGTAGGAACACTTCTCTCATCCGTCATCTGAGACGGACAGATTAAACAAAGCATTGTGTGCATTTTGGGAGGGTTTTCTATTTGAAATATATTAAAGTGTAGCAAGGGGTTAAAAGTGTTTTCCAACAAGGACCCTTTTTGTGAAGGCTGGTGTCAGTGCTGGAGTTCCCTTTTCCTGTCTCAGACCAGGGCCACCACAAAAAGACAAAAAATATCACAACTTCCCATTATCTTTTGCCTTTCCTATATTTTATTGCCTGTTTATACTGTTACCATGCATAATGTAAAACCTTTTGTGGTTGAGAGTTTAAACTGTTACTTTTATTAGCCTTTTAAACAAAGAATGTCCTTGTTCTTTCCTGAAATGTATACATTTTACGGTCTTGATATTGTGCGTTAGCTGACTTTGCTTAAGTGGGTCTGTTCATAATCCTGTGCTACATTCTAGGAACCAGCTGAAGCTCTTGCATTGACTTCATCTTACAATTAGAGAAAATCTGTTCATTAGCACTCACTTAAGAGGAACCACACTTGTATGTAAGCAGGTAAAACAAGAGCTTGGACTGAGGATCTAAGAGAATTTCAGTTTTTGAGGAAATTTGGATTAGAAATTGTTACTTAAAAAAATGTGAAGCCTCATGAAGAAAGATGAATTTTGAATACAGAGTGGGGTGGTAAGAATTTTGAATCACGTAACTAATGCATTTAATAGCAATATGCTGTCCTAATGTAGTGTTATTAAACTTTCTAATCCAGCCTTTATTCATGGAAGATATTTATTTAGATACAAGAGATTATCTCATTTAGGAAGGAAAAAAAGTTTTAAGAATATCTTATTTTATAGACACATTGATATTTTTTTATGGCTCATATATAGATTGGTTCCATGCAGCAGATTAGGTCAGGGCAAGAATAAGAATTTTAGAAATATGGAATGTATTGTGTGGAAATAAAGAACCAAGACTGAATTCTTCCCCCATCATCTTTATAACATCTTTATGACATAACATGAGCTGCATTTTAATATTAACTTCATTCTCAAACTACCTATCTTACGTGGTCATGGCTGCTGGACTGTAGAAACTGGAATTAGCAGTGGACAAATTGGCTACTGCTATAGAAGGAGATAATAACCCACTATAGCACCTCTTGGGAAACATAAAAGTAAAATAAACATTGCTTGACACAGCTCAGTAAGTAGAAAGCATTTTATGGTCCTGTAGTTCTTATAGATCATGATTAAAGGTCTGAGTGCTACTGAAAATAATTTGAGGGGAGAAGTGTAATTAGTGTGTTATATTCCCAATTTGACTTTAAAAAAAAAAGATTTGACTGCTGAGACTGGGGCTACTCATTGTAAGTGTACACTCAAACAAGCCATGGAACAGAAGTAGTAGTGAACCCTGACCATAACCCAGGCTTTCAACTCATCAGTTGATGACTGTTCACCTTATGCTGCTGCTTTTCTATCTGTGGGAAATTCAGCTTGGATGTCTCCTCTGTTTAACCCCCAGCTTTCATAAAAGTGTAAGAAATGAAGTGGGATTAGTCTTCACTAACTTTAGACAACTACAGTGTTTTGTGTGCATCTGAACACAGGTCATCCTTAGCTCCTTTTTTAGCCAGCAATCCCCACATCTTTAGGATGACATAAATCATGCCCTAAAAGGTCCTCTTTCTCTCCATTGTCATTCTAGATGGCTTTTTGTGGTTAAAATCAGATGCAGATGTATGTATTTTGTCGTCCCTAAACTCCCTCAAGAGCTGTGTCAGTCTTTAAAGACCAGACTCCGAACTGTACTTTGGAGAAGACAGTGAAAAGCTGCCAGGACTCATACATTGCCCTAAGAGGCTCCTAACATGACAGATTTTTTTTTTTTTTTAAACTGACAGCTACAAGCTGCCATTTCTGTTCCCTTATCTGGGGGGATGAGACTTGAGACATTTCTGTTTCACAGGCATGTGACTGTCCTTAAGGCTTGGGGGATACCATCATAGCTTCACAAACTGTTAGAAAAAGGAGTAAGAGCCAAGCTGAGGACCAGTTCCTGTGACTGGATCATCTCATCCCTCTGAGATGTATCATGATGTAAAGAAAATAAATGTAACCATGAAGTAGTTAAAGCAGTTTGCTTGTTGATGTAGCAGATGCCGTATCTCCGTGCAGAATCTGCTCACCTTTGTTTTCAGTAAAACAAACACATCTCCAGTTTGCACACTAATCCCATTTAACCAGAATTAGAGAGGAACTTGGAGAGAGAACTGGAACAGATTTCCCTGTTCTTTTTAATACTTCCATCCAAGAAACTAAGCCAATGGCCCTATAGGTTCTCCTCTGTGACACACAGCTGAGAAAAAACACAAATGTGAGAGGGAAAAGGTGATTTAAAGTATGTGGAGAATCCCTGGTGGGATATGGAGGAACCTACTCTCATTCCTGTTCAGCTTTCAGAATGGGTTTTTCTCCCCTGGTGTCAGACCAGGCTTGTCCTATGCTTGTGTAGGAATTTACTGCATCCAGTCTGACTGACTGCATTTAAGAAGTTGGAGCAGGTTTATATGAGTCAGGTGGATGCTTATATCAAGGTTTCCTGTAGCTCTGTCTGTGTTACAGAGAGGGGAGAGACACATAAGCCCACTTTTCTCACTTCTGCTCTTTGCCAGACTCCCAAATAAGAAGAAAGAATGAAACGAAATACCTAAACATCTTCAACATGTAACGCAATAGCAAGTGAAAATATGAGGTAATCCATTATAAAAGCGTAGTTAAAGGAGACTTTTTAATAATCATACTTTTTGTGAAGTACCTAGTACACTCCTGCACAAGTGACACTTTGAAAGTCTGATGGGTAGAAATATTATGTCAAAACTGCTCTTTTTAGAAAACTGAAATAAAGCTTTGTTGGTAATTTGAGAATTCGTATTTGCAGAATCCAGCAAATTGAGAACTGCACTCATTGCTTAGTAGCAGAGCAAACCATAGTCACAGCTGTTTCAGTGTCTCCCTTACAATGAACAGCTTAGGGGGGATATAGTTTGTTAATCACAATTATTTTCCTGCGGTATTTCATAATGCTCAAGTTTATAAGCATTTCTTTCAAAAGTGCTCTAACCTAGATGCCATCCTTATGAGAGACCTGTTCTGCCTTTGGAGTACTTGAAGTTCTCAGGAGGGCTCTAAAACATATTGCCAGACTGATGATCTAGAAAGGTTCTGTAATGTGCAGACTGTCTAGATGATTCTGTGCTGCTTTGTGGTTGCACTTTTACAATCTGTTTAATCATAGCGATACTGTCTGAAAGAAGTCAAAATAAAAGGCTAGTATTCAAAAGTGTACTCGTTTTTTCTTATGAAGACCTGTTCAGCTACTTCTATAGGCTGTGCAGAAGTCTGCAAAAAAAGTCTCCTACTACAGCACCTGCAGGGATTTAATCAGTGGCTTAGTTTTAAAGTATATGTCTTAGTTTGTAGGCACACAAAACATCCTAATGATTATTAAAATGACAAGTCCATAAGAGTCTGTTGTGCTCATATTCTTTGTTCTTTAACTAAGCAGAGGTCTGGTCTCCTATGCAAAAAAGTCACAGATCTTAAAACTGAGGGAATGCTTGTGCTCAAAGACCATAGCCTAATGTAAAACTGTGAAATGTTGGAATGTGGCTCTACTTCTCAATTGCATAATATATAATGATTTGAGTGCATGGTAACAGATGGAAATGTATCTTATAGTACCATGGAAAGATCTTCCTTCACTTAAATGTGAGCAGACGTGACGCACGAGTGCAAATAGACCTCTTTCAAAATGTGTTACGGAATCCTTAGAAAGCCCAAAATAATCTGCAGAGAGTTTATTACCATACGGCTGGTTCCACAGACTCTATTTAAAAAGTAGGTTTGGGCTTATTTAGAAGCAGCATTTTCTTACAGTAATATATTCACAGTAAAAAAAAAATATATATGTATATAAAAATTGGTAGGTCTGTATAGTAAACTGTGTACAAAATCGATATGCCAGTTGATATACCAATAGACTTTGGTATAGTAATACCCATACATGAGAAATAATTTGCTACCCTTTCTAAACCCTATAATTAGACCCATTGGATATGTAAAGCTCTAAAGTTTCTAACACCAAGGAATGACTTTAAAAACACCTGCAGGTGGTAAATGCAATCAGATGCTCTGTGTGGATTCATCACATAATTCCCCCAAGGAAACAGATGAAATCATTACACTGAGCGGCTGTATCCTTGGAAAGTACTGTTCGTAATTGAAGTATTCCAAACACTCTGCCACTAAAAATGCATCCTTCAGATGTCAAATTCTGCTCTGCTGAGCAGCGTACGTGAGCCACTGACACAAGTCAGAGCAGAGTTTTGGTGTGGCTGAATAAGCCATTTGATCTAACTATTTTTCAGTGAATAGTGTGTGAGCATTTATTTATTTATATTTATAGCTAGGCAACACTACTCAAAACCTTCAGAAATCCAATATTCCCTTTTACAAGGAACTTTTCACCTTTCTATTGCCAATGAAAAGAAAAGAAATCAAAACAGCTCTGGAACCATGTACCTTTTTAAGAGTGAAGGAGGGAAATGTTGTATGCAGTAAGAACAGTCCCTAACCTGAGCCCAATGACTGCTTCTTATAAACAAGCAAAAATATTGGCTTGGTTTTTAGTAAGAGGATGTTTTGATAAGGCAGGACAGTTAGCTAAAAGGAGAGTGTGGAAATGGAAATTATCAGCCTGAGGAAGAAGCAAAATTCAGAGGTTCACATACTGCATTTATTAGGGATGTATTGGGTAACCTCTACCACAGAAACCTGAAGGAGCTGGCACGCAAAGCTGGCAGGAGGGCTCTCAACAAATCTGAGTCAGAGTGGTACTATGCCGCTGTGTATAGCATACACTACATAGTAAATGTAGTAGCTACCTTTAAGAAAGAGTAAATAAGTCTGACCAAATACCAGACTCTTATTCTGGTACCAATAGTATGCAGCACTTCTGGGGGAAAAAAGAGCTAATGAAAGAACTCCTTGGAAATGGGTTAATTAGAATGTTGGATTGACCAGCGGTAGGTTTTGTGCAACTGATTTCATATTACCTATGATCCAGCAGTGACTGTTTCAAACAGTCTTTGCACTGTGTCAAAGACTACAGTAATGTGGAAAATTTTAACCAACCTGGAACTACTGGAGATCAGCAGAGAAATTAAGTGAGTAATGAACTTGTGCTAGGAAAAAAAGCAATGAGTTTAGGCTAAAGGGAAGCTGTTTAACTAATGGCAAGTTATTACCAGGTGTCCATGCGGAGGCAAGTTTGGTACAGGACACTGCCTATACCGTGGCCATTCATAAGTTCAGTTTGAACATCAGAAACATGTTTCTACTCACAGTGAGCTTCTGTATTGGGCTTCCAAGAAGAATGTAAGCAGACCAGAAGAATCTAGCTTTCTTTGTGAAGGAGCCAAGAAATTTTGTGGAAGGGACTATATTTTAAGGGATCATATTAACCACTGCCAAAAGCAATGGGTCTATGACCACAAAAGTAATTTCTGCAACACTCAAGAACTGAGGGGGGTGTGTGTCTAAATGTGGTTGATGACTGCCCATTATTTCGAGGGTTCACATGGTAAAGAGATGCTGCTCATCAGCACTGTTGGCTAACTGCAGTTCAGCTGCCAAGCATTTTCCTTGGCTGAGAAGACCCAGTCCCTGTGTTTGCCCCTGAACAACACAGTGTGCTGGCAGCTCTGCTGTGGTGTGACTGTGGATGCCCAGGTTGCCCTTGGGTCTTGAGCAGTCCATTTCCATGAACTGGAATGATGGTATTTTCCCAAACCAAATATGTTTTGATTGTTGAAGCTGAATTACTGGAAGGTATAAGCAAACCGAAAACAAGTTTGGAAGCTGAAGCTTTTTCTAGCTTCTTTTCTTTCCTTGTAAAGAAAATACTGGCTATCTTCTCCAGTCTACCTGTGGCTCTCTTGGCTCTCCCACAACAGTCATCACCCTTGACTCTCGAATTTTTCTCTCAGAAAATATTTCTGTCCTGACAGGTTATCTTCAGCCTCCTAATTGTTATGAATATGTAATTTGTGGGGTTTTGCTTTTCCAGCCCCAAAGTATACTGACTTCCTATAGTATATAGGTCTGTCACAGGAAGTTTCTTTATGGTAGGACAGATTAGAAGGGAAGACAACACTGGTGGTGAGGGGATAGTGCATTTTAAGGATGCAGAATGGGAAAACAGAGGTCTACTGAGTAATCAGAAGGTGAAATTGACTCCATGGAGAGAGCTTGGAAAAAGCTTTTACCCAGCTGTATTCCATTTGACTCCAGTTTTTAATTAGACAAGTGTTCAGGAATTAATTTTAATTTCTAGGTTTAGTGACATGAGATTTCTTTTGCTTTCCCTCCCCCCCGCTCAGTGGCAGCAATTCAAGACAGAGGCTTGAGAAAGGCAGAAGATTCGGAAAAGACAACAGAGATAGAAGTGACATTTTAGCAAAATAATAAAGAATGAGCATGTGGCATCCTAACTACTATTGTTAAACCTGCCATATCAGAAAATGGGCAAGGCTATATGATGAAAAGTAGGTGGAGAATGAGGTTGAAGAATGACCATATGAAAAAATTCCAGCATTGATTGAGGTGATGGGGTTGAAGAACCACAGATCCCTAACCCACATCAGAAAATAACTAAAATAAGCTCCTCAATATTAGTCCATAGCAAAAGCAGGAGAAATAGAAGTTCCACAGGTAAAATCTACATCGGAACAAATTTATTTCTGCTGCCTTTGTGTTTGCTCCCACTAAAGTTAGAAGCCGTCGCAGGCCATACAGCTCCCTCATGTGTTTATTCCTCTCTCACAAGCATCAGCCTGCACAGTATATTGAACAGCATATTTGCAGAATTTGCAGCTTTGAGTTATTCCACATACAGTATCACATGGTCAAACTGGAATTGCAACTTATTATTAAAAATAAACAGTGAACATGAGTGGTGTTCAACAGCATGGGCAAAGAGGACTTCTCTTAATGCAGGAGATTAATATTTAGAAGACCGTTAATACTGAGGGTGTTTCAATGGTGCAAACGTGAGGCCAGTGAATGGCAGGTCCATGCTGTTTGCTTTTTTATTATGAACTTCCTCTGTGACCTTTACCAAAAAACTCCCTCTGTGTGTCTGTTCAGCAACTGTAAAATGGGAATAAGCGTAACTCCTTACTTCTAGAGATAAAATAAAAGCCATATGGGTTTCAGGTACTATGGTTTTATGAACTGTACAAGTACCTAAAATGAAATACATATTCAAAAAGAAAAAGAAAAGTGAAGGAAGAGTATTAATTCTGAGATTTTTGTTGTTTTTCTGCCTGTTGAGAGCTCTTCCTAAATATTAGAGGTATGAGGTATTGCTTTGGGCCACGTATACATGTAATAAGACATACTTTCAGTGTTATTACTCCACTCCTCTCTGTGCAGCTAATACAAACAGTGATGAACGAGCCATATTTTGAAGGCGTAAAGGTAAGCAGCGTTCTTCCTGCGCTGTTCTTACGTGCTTGCGGAACTGGATTCTGGTCCCTCCTCTCTCTGCTGTACCAGATGCACATCACCCAGCGCGGCGCAGCCTGTGCGTAGGGAAGCGCTGGCGTGAACAAGGAGGTGTTTGGGGACTGTCAATTGTGTGTTGAGAGCCCCATCCAGTGGCGAAGTAGAGCTTTTGCACCGAAGACCGGTATTTCGTGCAAAAAGCAGCAGATCACGTTTACTGATAAACCTCACGGCTGAGAAACAGCTGCAAGGGTGCACCAGGCAGCGCGGGGTTACAGCTCTCGTTCCAGAGTGGAGCCCACCAAAAGCAGCCAGTAATCAGTGAGGAAAGACTTGGACCTACTCTTGTTTACTTTAAAAACTTTTTCAAAAAGGAACCACATATCAAGCGTGACCTACATGGCAGCCTGACCTGTACAGAAATTGGAAAACATATAAAAATATTTCTAGTGGATAAGAGTGATGAAAATAGCTATTGCTTTATGAAAACACGTTTTTGTTATACAGGAACAATAACTTCAGTATTTAATGATTCAGTTCCCATCCAAGTCTATTTCAGGCCTTACCACCTGAAGAAGTGTATAATAAATGTTTAAGCAACATAACATATAGCTGAATTCCAAATTTAAAAGAATTACCAAGTAAATTCTGCTCTTGACATTAAGCCAATAGTGAATTCAATTAAGAATGGGTGTGCAGCCTCTTCTTAAGGAATCCTGGTTGCTACAATGTTTGTCAGATTAAATGTTGACACCTTCCAGAAAATTATACCAATATGACTATTGTCACTGTTGCATTGTCAGCCACACCCCATTGCCTGCCACGCCTTGCTCTCCCTGTTCACAGACCTCTTTGCCTGCTTATGCTGCAGTAGCCATGCAAAGGGTGACTACTTCCATCTTCCATCTTTCATCTTGGTGAGAACTGAACATTTGAATATCAAACATAGCTTTGACTGTATCAGCCTAACTCTTTATAATCATTAAATTCTCAAATAATACAGCATCTAATAAGCATTGCAAGTTGATAAGGAATGCAAAACACCTTCCCCTGATTCTAGCAAGCAGGCTTCGAAGTGTCCTTGTCCAGATTCTTTTTGTCTCCAAATTTGTTTGCCTGTAGAAATAACTTCTCAACGAAGTTATTGGCCAACTTTGCATATTTTTCTTATGCATGTTACATAAAACTAATTATCACTGTACATGTTGCCTAATGCACAGTGAGGTTTAACTTAAAGAGTGCAGAAATCTGTCCCTTTTAACAGCTAGTTGGAAGAAGAATAATCATTGAGGGTAATTTGTTTACATAGCAGCAGACCAAATATTAAAGCTGGCACTGTGCTTTTTGCAGTTATGTTGAGAGTGTAGCTCAATGTATTCTTCCCAGCAGCAAAATGCTGTTGTACAATCACAGAAGAGAGAAACAGTCACGCATAGGCAGAAATGAGCAGCTACAGCAGAGGGACATGGAGGAGGCAGGAACATGGAAGCTGACTTTGCTGCTGGATAAAGGACTGCTGCTGGAGCATCCACTGGTTCACTGTCAGGAAGGTGCAAAAGGATGAGCCTAATAATGAGCAAAGAGTATTCCCAAAGTATCTCTGGCACCATGTTTGACTTGGTTGCTTTGAGAGAAATCTGAGCCTGGAAACCAGGATCTGAGATGTGAACTGGTGCTCTGCTTGAAACTGTTTTGAGCATTGATATCCCTCTGGATAAATTAACACTCAACAGAAGACTTATTGAAGTGAACATAAGGGCAAATTTCACCCAAGTTATAATTCCATTCAAGGAAGGCAAAATCCAAAGCTGTGACTTGTGAGACGATAGTATAGGCAGTATGAAAATGCTCCTCATTCCACTTGACATGAAAAATCTCGTGTTTGAGTAGAATCAAGAACTTCCATGAAGTCAAAAAAGACCAAGAGAGATCTCCAAGTTGGTTTGGTCTTACCCATTTATTTCAGTTTGACTAGTGTCCCAAAAACTCTGCAATGTACCCTAAAACCACTCAGTTATCTTATTCCTATGTAAATATGTTGGTATGCTTTCACTGTGCTAAGCATCCTACCACAAACTTGGACCCCAAAGATCTCAAGGATGAAGCTCTACTTAGTGGTGAAAAGTGGTTCAGACGTTTATTATATGAGAGAAGGGAGAAAATTTCTTTACTAGCAAGTATTAGACATCAGGACAGGGAAAGAAGAAGTGAAGGGGCTTTTTGGAAGCGTGAAAATACCATTCTGTTCCTATGAAAGGGAACAGGAAACCTTGTTTATATCTCAGAAGAAATACATCAAAAACCTGTGTTGCTTTTCTTACATCCCATCCTAAGAATGATCCTGAGCAATTTGACAGTCACAAAACATGGACTTACACAAGGTGGTCCTTAGGTCTTAGTACGGAGCTCCAGGGTCATTTGAAGAGAGTAATTGCCCCTTAACTATGTTTTTACAGTATTAGCATTCATATTATCCAAATATAGGTACCTAACAAGCCAGATAATGTAATCTGTCTTGTTTCCCTTGATTCCCACTGCAGTGAGTGGAAAGCAAGAGAGGGCAAGTGTTTGCATTAGGGTCTGACTCTGAGCCACCCTCTGGAAGGTCCCCTCCTCTGTCACTGACGACTGGGGTACCCAGGTACAGTCAGCACCTGAAGTGAAGTGCTGTGAAGTGCCTCCTGAAAAGAGTGCAATTATGAATTCCCACAGTGACTCTACCTGTCCTACATGGATATTACAGCTTTTTTAAAAAAAAGTCAAACCCCACTCCAAAATAGGAATGGCATGAATTATGCTAAAGGGAGCACTACCAAATCCTTCAACTTCCCTTGCACAGACTGTAGTATTAATAAGAGGGAACATTCAGCAACGGCTTCACAGGAAAGAGAATTGAACAATGGCTCAGCGCTGCATGCTTTGCTTTTTAAGCCACTATGTACAGGGTCTGACAGAGCTATTTAAAAGCGCCAACTGAAAACTCTGAAAGAACTGTACTTCACTAGAAAATGTCAGTTCAACAAAATCTAAATGGTGTATGAGAACACAAGGTTATTTTTAGACTATTGTCACAAAAGTTAATTATTAAACCTACTTAGGGAACTCTTTCTTAATGTTGTTCTAATAGGTACTTAAAATTGTCCGAAACCTCACTTGTTTTAATGGTTCTGTTCTTGGAAAACTATGACTTCTTTTCTTTTATTTACTTATTTATTTACTTTTGATTTGAAGATGAAAGGTTATTTCATCAAAGCTTCTTTTCAAGCAAAACCTTTTATGTTTTAACAAGCTCTGCTACCTGTAACATTGCCTCTAATATACCATTCAAATCTACTAGAGATTTTGATCTGGGAAGTTTAACTAGGTAAGGGTTTCTTCTCCTTGCATGGCCAGGGACTTAGCATAATACCACTTTCACAGTGCAACAAATGTGTTCTGAATATCTTGAAATAAAACTGGTGCACTTCACATTAAGGGTATTTGCAGCTATTGCAATAAATAGGATGTAAATTCTTGTGGTTTATGGCTCTGGCAATATGATTTGTTTCTGTACTGAACTGACTTTTTTCAAAGTGAGGACAAGTACGCTTAATATTTAAGGGGAGTCTTCACTTCAGGCCTGCTTCAGCGTTCCTTGCTGGGAAGTCTCTAGAGGATCTAGTCTGCTGCTGGTTTTGGTGCTGTGCCTGTGCTGTTCTTAAAAACCAGCCACCTTCCCTTTATGTGCTGCCTATGGTAAAGACTGATACAAGTGGTGGTGTTCTCACAGAGGAGAGAAATTTTTGCCAATATTATAACCTCTTTTGCACTCCTTCCAGAAGGTTAAATTCCTTATAGAAGTATTTTTGAGAGAGTCTTAGATAACTGGTAGCATTTTTGTCTTACCATGGAAGCACATGGGCCATATAGCACCTCTCCTTGGTGGGCAAGGTATGGCAGGCAAAAGAGGGAAACCCGCACCCAGGATGCTCTTCTGAAATGCAGGAAACTCAGGTTCAGTGTATGCTCTGCCTGTTCAAACCACTTCAGGTCCCTGAGTGTGTGCCTACATCTTTCACATTTATATCACCTAAGCCTTTGAAAAATATAGCTGTTATCTGAAATTTACCCCCAAAAAGCACATGAGCCAAAAAGAGTTGGTCCAAGAAACCTGCTTGGAGTGGTGGATATATATGATTTGTTGGAAATTGGCAACTGACATATTTTTCAGCTTCAAGGAGGGAAAACATCCTGTAAGTTACATAAATCTGAAGGGAGTACTGCATTTGTGACAGTGTGGGCTTTTAATATAGATACAGTGCAGTTATGCCATAGCAAAATAAGGAGCTCCAATCAGTAAGAGAAAGTGTTAACCTTGTGGGACAAGAAAGCTGTATAATTAAACGAGCTGCTGACAACCGTGGCTTTACCTTCCTGGTGTCTGGTCTCTGTTCAGACAGACGTGCTTTGACTCTGTTACTGTTTCTGCTGGCATCATCAGTGATGATGTGCTGGGACGGAAGGGAACTCAGGTGAGGACCTGTTATGGCATACAGGCACGGTCCAACACGTGCCTAGTCCAGGCAGGCAGAGGACTAAAACTCAGCAGCATACCACAGGGTGCTCTAGCATACAAGTATAAATAAAGACTCAAGAAACTTCAATGGATGCTATGATGTGGGTCAGTGTCTCTCCAAATTCCTTAACAGTGTTCATACAGATAAAATTGCATCCAGCTCCAAAGTCAGTGCGTGATAGATTAATTCCACAACACGTATCAAGAGAAGTCTTGCATCTTTAGTATTCCTCACAGTACTTTTCAGGGCCTTAGCTACAGCAAAAGAGGTACTTGGGACTGTTTGATACTTCTGAATGCTGGTAAAGCTTCCCTTATTTCTCTCAAGCTGTACAAAATGCATGGCCAGTTGCACTTTGTCAGTTCTGAAGGCTAGATTCAAATAAGTTTTATGCCATGCACCTTCCAGCTTGATAATCTAGTTTGATTAAGTCTGTTCTTTATTTTTGATAATGGAGAAAATCACAGAATAAAACTATTTTTACTGGCTACACTTCATAGACTTAAATTAATTCTGGTTTATGTGTACCTTTTAAATTTTTTTTTATATCATAATAAAACCAAACCTTCAGCTTTTTGTGAACTGCCATTGGAAATCATTTGGAACTTAATATTTTCCTTTTCACAGCAAAAAGTTACTTTGATTGTGTGTCCCCCAACTTTCTCATTAAAAAGAATTACACACAAAAAATTGAATTAGTAGAGAAAAATCTCTAATCTCATAAACAGTATTGTCATGACCAGCTGGCATTATTTGGCAACAACAACAACAACAACAAAGTAAATTTTTTTCCATTCATCTTTGCTAATGAATTATTTGCCCTTCAGCTGCCAAACTTTGCTGCATGTGTTAGTTCAGCTGTTGTCAAATGTTCTATACTGGCATGTAAATATATTGTCTTGAGCAAATAAAGCTAATCTGATTGTCTGAGAAGATATGAGGCTGTCTTTCACCACAGTGTGGCTGTTTCATAAAGGTAAAAAAAAAAAAAAAAAAAGAGGTGCAAGAATTCAGCAGTTTTTCTCTCAGCTCTGTGAAGGCATTTAATCACCCAAACACTGCAGGTCGCATCTATTCTGCTTTTCCAACTTCTGTTTCTGTCAGTCAATGGCTGTGATTTGAAGCCAGCATAGCTCTGTTTTAGCTGCCATCTGCTAATAAGACCACAAGGCTCCTCTTAGATTTATCAGTATATATACTGCAGGTATAAAGAGTAGCTCAGTTTACAGTCCTAGTCTTGCAGCAGTTAGAAGTGATAACAATTTTCGCTGGTAAAATCAAGCAGAATTTTTTGTTTCTTTGTTACACTTCTTCCTATTCTCTCTGCCACAAGAAGATCACAAATTCTTTGGTGTTGCACACACACAATTTTCCATGTTTTGGCAGCCATTATCTATGTTGTTTTTCCTAAGTTCTCATCAAATGACATCACAGTGTCCTTTTCACTTTGTGTGCTGTTCTTGGCATGATGATGGACAGCAAAGACTAGAAAGGTGTTTTGGCCATGCTCCCTGGGGCAGGTTGTTTCCAGCATGCTTCCCAGCATCTCACTGCATGCTGGAGGGCCTTCTTGGTTACCACCTGCAACTGGAAGACCTCTCTCCTCCTTCTCCTCCTCCTGACCCTTGTAAAATGATCTCTTCTCCTGCCCTGTGCAGGTTCTAAAGGAATCAGTTATGCGACTCTTTAACACCCTGGAGAATATGCTGAGGAACCAGAATACTTAAGGCATACCAGTGGTTGGTTTATCAATGTCTTGGGTAGTGGGTGTCTTGTTGCTATCCAGTTACATTGAAATTTCTCTTCTCTCAAGCCAGGCAAAGGTAAAATGCAAGCAGCATAACTTTACAGCATCCAAAACAGACAACAGTTACAAATTTTTATAAAAGGTGATGTCGCATAATCTAATTTCATTGATAATTAAAATAATTGGAAGTGTCCCTCTCTTTTTAGACACCTTGTTAGTCACACAGGGACTGTATCTTTCGGCACCTATTATAGAACACCTCTTCATAGTGGAGCTTTTATAGATGGATTTAATTTTTCACCTTGAAATGCATTTATTTTTCTCATGGAGGTGATAAAGTTATCATGCTTCTTAAATAAAAGAAAAAGTGCCATTTTGCTTTGGTAAGTTAGACTACATCCTGCATTTGACTCCTTGTTACAGTGAGAGATAAAAACGATCTTTCCTCCTCCCTCTTTGGTGACCATTTTTCAATGTGAAGAGTTTCAGTGTTCAGTGTTGAGGGTGAAACCCTGAATCTTTCGTTCATAAAACCCAATAGAAACATATAAATGGGAGAGCTCATTACTGGCTTTTGACTGAGGTGAGACACATTGGTAATTAGACTCTTCAAGGAGCTTGAGACTGAGGGAATCTGGGTAGCATTTTTCCTTCAGGCCCACTGGAAATACCTCTTCAAACATTTATGTAGATAGACTTTCAGTGGCTAATTGGACACAAAAATATCATAGAATCATAGAATCATAGAGTCATAGAATCATAGAATGGATTGGGTTGAAAAGGACCTTAAAGACCATCTAGCCCCAACCCCTCTGCCATGGGCAGGGACACCTTCCATTAGACCAGATCGCTCAAAGCTCCATCCAACCTGGCCTTGAACACTTCTAGGTTATACTGAAACCATAATTATTAAGACAGGCTATAGAGCTTCACACTCAAATAAAAGAGGGGATTCAGTAAGTCAAATAACCAAATAACAGTTCATGGAGTTGACTGAGGTAAAAGTGAATTGATTACAAGGAAAATGGTCCAGGACTGCCCTCTTTCATTTTAATAGACTAGGCGCAGTGATTAAACAGTACAAGCTTCTGTTTTGAAAACAGAGGTGTCAATAGTCTCTGTGCCTTGGGATGCGTGATAGATACCCACTACATGCCAAAGCCTCGTGTAAAACACATTGAATACATATATAAAGGTGGCAGAGAATGAATCAGGTGAACACGCAGGTGTTTCCCTACATGTGTGCTAGACTTAGCACAGCTGCACTATGGAAGAAAGCATGGTGTGCTGCGTGAAATAGGGCTGCAAAAGACCTGACTAGCACTGTCATCAAGGCCAAACGTACACATTTATACTCTACAGGGAGCTTTGTTGTTGCTAATGTGGACAGCACTACAATTATCTTACTAGTTTCTATTCAATTAATTTAGCTTTTTTACTTACTCGCAGAAGGGAGCTTGTGCTCTGTGCTGCAACTGTTATGAGAGGGCTTGCAGTTCTCAGGCAATCTATTTTTCTGACCATCCTAGTGGCAACAGTTTGCTCCGGAAATGAATTCATCTTTAGTTATTGAACAGCATTTGTCGGTATGGTCCAGTGAACACAAAATAAAAAAGCACAGCAGCTTATTCAGATTGGGTTTTGGTCTCTTTCTTCCTCCCCAGCAAGGCCTCTAATACTTGTTTGTTGCCTTTATTTCCTACTGGTCAACTCCAGATTTGTTCAACAGATAATTATTTTTTTCCTCTTCTCAACCCTCTTTTCAATAAAACACTTCTTGTGAAGAGTAAGAGAGTGATAAACTGTTGTCACAGCCAACCATTAGGAAGGAATATGCATATATTTAGGGTTTGTGTGTGGAAGTAACTGAATGGTTATTAAGGGGTGCTAGTCCCCCAACCACAAGCTCTTAAAAAGCAAGGGACAAGAAAGAAGAGGCAAGCATTAAGTAACTTTTATCAGAGGGGAATGGGAGGTTACCAGGCAGGGAATGCCTGAATCTTGTAGAGGAAAGCTTCAGGTATGGGAGCTATAAGAAGACCAGGTGAGGTGATACTGATAAGGGGAGTAAGGAAATACAATGAGAAGATGGCCACTACTCAGATGTTGGTGGCTTGATGTGAAAAATAGGTGACAACTAAAATTACTTGTTTCTGTCAGACACGTTCTGATTCACAACCATGAAGGTAACTCACACAGTGCTGTCACTCCCCTGAGAGGGCACGGAGCATGTATGTGACGCTGCGTGCCTGCGGCCTCCAGCACACACACGCAGGTTCTCTGCAGCATTGTGAAGGAGGAAACTCACGCCATCGTGAAGGCTAGGACAATGACTGTGAATCACTTGTATCCCACTGTAACCTTGTATGGTTTTCTGCTTGCATTTTTAAGGACTTCGTTGCCACTTTAAAGAATTTGTGTCCCATGTACATGATTTATTTGAAAAGGCTATAAAGAACAGAATCATCATTACAAAGAGAATGATATTCTTGCCAAAGAGGAAAATGTGGTGGGGATTTTTTTCCACCATAATCAAGACTGCTATATTAAATCTTGTGGAGGGGAAAAGGAAAAGGAAAAAAAATAAAAAAAGACTCTGAAACTGCATGTAAACATTATAGTCTCAAACATAAACCTAAAATTCAAGTAATAAACACTTTAACACACTATATTCCATATTATGATGCCTGTTTTGGGAAAATAGCCCAAAAGAAAACATGTTTCAAGCTTGCAGTTTATGTGCTGTGTTCCCAGTGATTATTTTTCAGGGCATGACACTCCTATGTTTATTATGCACCCTCAAGCTTAAGCATAGATATCGTATCAAGTGTTGCCTCTGCTGGTTCAGCAGCCCTCAGAGATGTTCTATGAAGACCATTGTGTTGTCAAGCTGAAATTAAATGGCAACTTTTAAAAATAAACCTTGATGCAATACCACTAGAAATTGTGATAAAGACATTGGACCAAAAGAAAGTTGTCACATTCCTGTCATTAAATGTACATAGGAACTTGTTTAAAATCTTCAGTTGCATGTAATTTGTCACCTAATGTCAACAAAGATTTATCATTAACTGTATTGATTCAAGGCAGATGTTTTACGCATGCGAACTGATATCCTGGGTCTCAGAAGTATTCCATAATGCATGTTACTATCTCGGATGTGCAAATATAAATTCACCAGTGAAGAAGGTATTTTAAAGCTGTAAGAAAGATTGATTTTGCAGTAGTGCTCTTGTATGGTCACAGGTGAGCAGGACTTTACAGCAAATGAAAGACAAATGAAGTGAAGACCTAGGCTGGAGCTCACCGCCTCTAATCTCTCCCTCTCAAAACAGACACTGAACAGTGTCTATGCTTCAGTTACATACTTGTTATGATCTAAAGAGTAATTCAGAGTAGACTCTTCCCAGCATAAATATGAAATTACACACTAAAGAAATAAAGACTTTTAATGAAAAACTATACTAAACTTTACTTCTTAATAATGTTTTGTACTTCTTCAGCTGACAAACATACCAATGAAGTACAGTGAATCCATTCTTCCATGACTACTATATTTTTCCCTTTATTCTTGAAACATTGTGTTTTGGCTTGCTCTTAAAGAAACTAACAATAAAAGTATTTCAGCCAAAATGGCCTTTGTTTTTAGCTTGGTTTACTAAGTACCAGTTAAAACTCAGTGTATATTTTGGTTTCTTGGAAGTGAAATGGTTCAATCAACCTAAAATAATTTTATTTTGGCTTTTTAAAAGCTGTGGGTAGGTTCTTCAGATAACATAAAAATTGGGGGGGGGGGGTTCTTGCTACTAGAGCTAAACCAAATGTGTAAAACTGAAAATCATTTGCATACCAGAACTTATGTTACCCTCCTAACTCTGCTTTTCATATAAGGCAGGTCCCTGTGATCTTTAAAAGGGTAACCCTACTTGCCAGTTTTTATGCTCCTACCCCCTAAAAAACCAAAAGCTCAATTCCCTATAAATTACAAATACCCTAAATATCAGAGCAGAAGGTTGCTCAGCTGTACAGGCTGCAGGAGCATATAAGTTGGTATGCGGAAGACACCAGAGAAGAATGCAAAGTGCAGCAGTGGTGGCCAGCTGCCCTTGAAACATCTGGGAAAGCTTTAAATGAAAACAATGTTCTTGATCATCTCATGTTTTCTAAGCAGAAATATATGCATTTTTGAAGTGCAGGGGTGGGATATTTATCACTAAAATACACTTTTTAATGGAATGACCGTCAGGCGGATCCAATGAAACATTCCCTCCCCACCACTCTTTGCTGCCACAGGGAGAGAAATGCAATTTTCATATAGTTTCCTTTATACCCTCATAGGTGGCATTCATGTGAAACAACTTTTTCTTGTGATTAACTAAGGAGCAGATTAGCATGTTTCAGGAATTGTCTGTCTACTGCATGTTGAGAGCACCACCCAATGATAAAGCAGAACTTAAACAGAATATTAATGCAAAAGAATGGATTTTTTTCTACAAAAATTTACAGATTGAATAAAACTGTATGAAACTTTTGGCTACATTATTCAATAAAGATTTAGTTTGCAATCAATCAGTCTGATTTTCAAGCCAAAACAAACCTATCAAAAAAGGAGTACAGAAACAGGTTTGCCTTCCAAAATAGTTTACAAGCAGACCTACACATTGCCTTACCTGAAGAGTTCTGTACATATGTGTATATGTAACCTGGGCTGCCAGATAAGCCTTAGTGTTCTGGTAATATAGTCACCTCACTATGTGTATTTTGCAAAAGGTATTGTCCTAATTATAGTGGCTGGGACCAGTTTATCACTGTGTGGGTGTAACTGGAACTGTGTATTCTGTACCCTCTCTG
>JAVJGI010000014.1:84684363-84704725 GCA_035590275.1 Ibycter americanus
CCCCCCCCCCCCCCCCCCCCCCCCCCCACACACCCCCCCCCCCGGGGGGGGGGGGGGGCGGGCTGTGCTGTGGAAGGAATTTGATGCTGAATGCACCTTATGCACACCTTTCACCTCATAATTAATTAGAAGGAGGGAAACAGCGTTTCATTACCCTAGAGAGTACCATGTGGCCATCTGTCTCTGAGCTGTAGCAAGCATGCAGGCTGTGAATATATCTAGTTCTACCTCTTCTGACCCAAACCACTAGCCAAATTTCCGTTCTTGTGCAGTTTCCATAAGGCAGATAAATTGATGATGTAGAAGTTAGAAAGAAAGGAGGAAGCAGCAGCAAAACCAGAAGTTTATTTTTCCCCAATACAAGCTACTTTTCTTTTTAATAAAAATATTTTTTTACAGTCTTCTTTCTCAGGCTGAATATGCTTTATTGGCCATCTTCATGTCTTTCTCACTGCTAGTTCTAGTTCTGTCCCCAGCTGGCTGATGCCTAGCCACAATGGACTCAAAGGCCTGCCCTGGTTTTTAACAGGCTCTTGGGAAGTCCCTTAAATTGCATGGACAAAAAATAGCTTCAAGAAGTCCAATTAAATAGTGGCTTTCTATTGATTTAGCTATCATCAAAGTAACAACAAAGAGGGCTTTTAGCTGTTTCTTTATTTAGTTAGAATTAACTGAAAAGAGTGACCAAAAACTTCAGCCAAGTAGTAAGGCTTGTGGTTTTGTATGCTAGCCTGTCAACTGCAGGACATTATCATGGTAGTTGGTAAAAAACGACTATATTTTTCTCCTGATAGAAAGCATGTAATATCAATCCTATGCTTTAAGTGTAGCTCTGTAGATGGGGCTTTCTCTTGATAAAAGTCAGTTTAGCTTGCCACGAAATCTTTGCGTAGATCATGATTTTAGGTGTCATTAAATATTAAACTTCCTAAATTTATTCAGGTAGTAAATTAACTTTCATTTTTTCCTCCAAAGATGAAACACTGAATTCCCTTTTAAAATGAAGAAGGCTAGATAAAAAGGTAAATCACTACTGATTATAGTTTCTGACTTGAACGTGGTTTGTTGTTTGTTTGTTTGTTTAAATTAATGTCTGTCTTTAAAATCCAAAGATCTAATTTTTAGTATTTAATGTCAGAGATCAGCACAAGCACTGAAGAAACCAGAGCAAGTCCAAAACCTGCTTTGCTGTCAATGAAGCTGTAGTGATTAATCTCATATTCGCAGAATTCTGTTATCAAGCCACAGCTTGATTGCCTCCACCATTCTTTTGTACTGAGTTATCAGGTCTGTCTGCATGACAAATGATTGCCATGACAGACCTTTGATCAACCCTTCTTTATCCAAAGCATGCAAAGTAAATCAGAGGAAAGAGGTAACGCTTCTGTAGAAACTGCTACCTATAAACAAGTTTGCCACTTTATCAAGTGGCATTTGTTCCTCTAAGTCAGGCCATTTCAGTAAAAAACATTAGAAAGCTGTCAGGTAGTGCAGCAACATGAATCTGAAAATTAATTACTTTGCATCAGAGGCTATTCTCAACCAAATTGTAACGAGATAGGGCCAAGTCCCTGCATCTCAGAACTGTGCTGCCTGTTCAGATACTGTAATTGACTCATTAAGTCTGACCACACAGGTCTTGTCATCAATTCCAGAAAGACGTTAGCGAGTGCACCTGAGTAATACTCCTCTCCCAAAACATGATGAAGGGCAATGCACTCACCACCATTGTTCACTACTTAGTGCTGTATCAGGCTGCAGACAGAATGGCGAAGTGTTCATGGGCTGAAGAAACCCAGTTCAAAAAAGACATTTCCTGTCCTCCCCAAGAAAAGACAGATGCTTAGATTAAAGCATTGCATAGGATACGTATTTGACTGTACCAAGGTATAGCTAGATGGAACGCCTTACTAGGAAATTTGCTTATGGTAGACATAGCTTAAAATATAACTCATTGGTGATACAACACTGATTTCCTACAGGCTGTTGAAGCAAGATGGAAAGCTGTCATGTCTGTACAGTAACACCAAAGACTGGTTACCATTCCAAACACTAAAAATACCATGCAAACATTTACAAAAAAACAACAGCTGAGAATGAATTTTGATCAGGACTGTATTCTTACTTTTATTTGTAAGACACAGGGAGTAGGAACATAAGTGGAGTCACACCATACCATAGGGAATTTAAAGAGGCATGCTGCTGTAGCAGACTTTTACTTCCCCATACAGAGAAAGGTGGGTAATGCTGTGCTGTGCTTCCCTGAGTTGAGCAGAGTCACTGATAAGCTAGCTCTGATTGCTACTGCAGAGAGAGACAGCACTTTTCTCCACCCTTATTTCTCAGCTACGTTTGGGGCAGTTATTTTCATGCTAGATTTTCTACTGAACAATGCTACTATTCTTTCCTGGGTGTTTGGAAAGTGACTTCTTGTTAGCTCTGTTTGGAGGCTTGCGTTTTCCCTCTTTCCTTTTTTTCCAAAACAATCCCTTTGGGAGTTCCAATTTGGTGAGGATGTACCTATCCAAATTAAAATAATTATTTTATACCTTCTGATCTGGCAGATCTCAAAATCCCTTCCACAGCACAGAAGATACTTTAAGGCATTGCATCCAAATTTGTTACTGTTTTAGTTTTCCATCCATTATGACCTTGCTGCAGTACAAAACATCAGGGAAGACACAGTCCTTTCTCTAAGGTATCTAACATGGACATATATGTGACAGACTGGGCATGTAACATCAGTCTTCCGGAAAGTGGTACAAGCATTCTCCATGGATTTTGTAATGTTAAGCAGATACAGTTCTTTTTCTGGAAGCAAAGGTGAAGGATGTTGCTATTGATAAAAACCAGGTTGTTATGGATCGTCTGCTACATTGATGTTGACCAAATAGAAACTTCAGAGATTGCAACAGCCACTGTTCCTGTAATTTCCCTCTCCCATGCTGCCATCACACGTGGATCTTTGTTCCCCAGTGTGTCACAATTTGGATACTTAGGTTTCTGAATCCATGTTGGTATATCTAAAGTAGAATCAAACAAAAAGTTCCTTTAACTATATATTAAACACATGACATGATTTATAGTGTTATAGATATACCCAGATACATAATACTGGCATAGCATACAACAAAGCATGGTATCTTTCCTTTGTTGCATGTAAAAGAATCTTGCATGCAAAACTTGTAAACCATCTCATCTAATTTACTTCATTTTCCTCTATCTACAACATAGCTGCTTATGTCTCACATGATGGGTGCAGGGTACCTACTTCTGCTCAGTCAGGCTTTGATGCAGTATTTTTCATTTTTCTGAACAAATGAGATAACTTCGATGCATATGAGAGAATCAACTACCCAGCTGGGCCTATGAGCACCATTAAAGCATTCTATGGTTTTGATAGTTGTGTACTGATATGTATTTTACACATGCTGATACAAAGTTTCGGTCTGATAACCTTGCAAAAATCATTAGAATTTTTTCTTTTTTTCTTTTTTTTTTTTTTTCTTTTGGGGTTCCCAGGCTGCTAGAAGCATATTGCTTTGACTGTATTCTGCTGGCACTTTAGAATATATTTTTTTATTTATTTTTAGTGGTATAGATTTTATCATATGGCTTTCAGGCAGCTAGCAATAGTTAGGCATTGATGTTTGTGCTCAAATGGCCAGAGAAAAGTTCTTTCTAATATTGCTTATCTTAATAAGGATGCTGTTGTATTACCTGGTGGCTTTAAAGAGAGTGATGAAGAACACGGCATGGTACAGGAAAATCAAAGGATTCTTTTAAGAAAAGAAAAAAAACCAGGAAAGCAGTATTCTGGAAGAGAGAAGCAAGTTTTTGCAGCAGGAGAAAGAAGCATACTAATGTCCCTTGAAAGAGGTTGGCCATTTTATTTTTCATGAGAAAAGGAGAAAATATGTATGCATGTCCTGATATGCATTTATTTTATTAAACAAAGAAATATGATTTTTTTTTCTAAATTGCTGAGCACTTGGAGGTGAAAAAGTCTTCAGCTTCCTGGAGTCTGCTTATGCAGCCCAGCAGGCTGACGGACTGCGTGGTATCTTATGGCACCCTCATCTGGTATCCTGAGCTAGCAATAGATTATCAAACACAGGGAGTGAGATTTTTCATCTCTTCAAATGACAGTGTTTTGTACTTACCTCTACACCCAGCTTCAAGGGATATAATTCTGCAACAGTCCTGCATATGCAACTTTACACTCGTAAAAGTTGGAATAATTGTTGCTTTTAGCCTGCATGTACCCTGGCTCTGTTCCCAGTATCTGGCAATACAGCAGATGTCACATCTGCACTTATCTCGGTTTCATGACCTCTTTAGACATGGAAATGCTTTGTCAGATATCACTTTTCTTTGGAAAGAGTTTCTAGGGAGAATCAGATGCAGACAAATACAAAGTCAGCCTCCTGAGAAGGGGCAAACGCAAAAAACTGAGAACATGCATTACTTCAGAAACACATTGTCAAACACACCATCCCTGTAAGTCTAGTATGTTGACAGATGGAAAATCCCTCTCAGTTAACAGACAATTGAACAGTTATTTTTCAAGAGCTGACAAACTACTGAACTGTGTGTTATTCTGCAAGAAAAAACAGCACTTAACCTGTGGATAATGTGTGAAAAAGTGGCTTTAAGTGAACAGTCTGACAGACTATGGAAGAGTAAATACCAAGGCATGAAAGAAAATTTATGGATCACAAGTCCTTTAAGATACAAGAGGTAGGCATGATGCTGAAGCAATACATCAAACATTCAGGACACCCAACTCAATCCAGAATATTGAATATTTGGGTTCTGACTGGAAACTAGATTTTGTTGAGTCTTCTGAAATATTTTTTTTATGGCAGTAATTAGCTTAAAACTGAAAGCATGATTTTTGCATCTAAATTTATTGACATCTGAGACTGAACGCTGAAACCCACAGCATCATACTGCAGAGGAGCTGGCCAGTAGAACAAAAAGCTTTTGGCTTCTGGAGTGACAGACTATATCTATAGAAATAGTTATTAGCTAATGACTTATATTGCAAAACAATATTTTATTATACAGTTTTCCATATCTGTCCTAGCTGCAGGACCAGTTCAGTTTCTAGCCTTTGTGAAAGTGTTTAGGAGCACTTTCTCTGTCATCCAAGTCAAAATGAAAAGTCTTGCATTCCTGCCTGAGGCATTGCCACTCTTTCATGGGCCATACTGGGAAATAAGTCAGAGAAAAGGTCCAGGTTTAAAATAGCAATAAACAAAACACAGCTGTTGATTTTTTAAATGTGCTTTGCATGAAAGTCCAGCAGAGAATATTGCCAGGGCCAATAAAGGGGTTTTTTATGCCAAGAGATAAGGGAAAGATATAACCAGTAACACTAAGGTAAAAGTACCCTCTGGTAACTCCTTTAACATCAATCTCTTGAAGTACTTTTTGAATCCAGAGAGCGCCTCTTGCATCCAGAGATGATGGGGTTAATGCCCCAAAACTAAAATACCATGAGAAGACTCATTATGTGGCAGCACACATTTCCATGTGAGGTCACCTTAATTCTCCCATTAGATGCATGTGACTCTGGCTGGAAGTTTGATGTGCTGGCACTTTGGAAATTGAGAAGGACAAAAAAGAATGGCAAGTGAAGGAAAGGGAATATGTAAAAAGAAATTCAACCCAAAACACAGCTGATAAACACTAATCTTTGCAACTGAAATCTTATGTTCGAGGCACTGAAAAGTGAAAAGCAGTAGCTCAAAACATTACCCTTTTATGGCTGTTTCTCCTCTTTTGTGTTTTAAAATGTCCTCAATCACATTTTTAGTAACATCTTTCCACTCAAAGACTCTTAGTAGCTCTGTCGGTGCAATGCTAGCTCGAGAGTTTGACATCTTTGGTGACAAGGATGAATATGAAAGCAGGGTCCTCACTACAGGCTACTTCTGCCTCTTAGTGAGATTTGTGAGGTTGAGAAGGGTTCCTAAGAGCATTAGGGATATGTGAGAGAAGAAAGACGGGGGATTAGCCAGAGGGAATTCAAGGCTAAGGTTTGTCAAGAAATGAAGCAGATGACTTGAAAAGACTGTGAAGCTAGGTATAATTCTGACAGAGAAGGGCAGAAACAGGAGTTTAAGAAGTGAGTCACTATTTTCCCCTTCCCAACCCAGCTGATAAACCAAAAAAAATGAGCAGCTGTAAAATTAAAGTATGCTGCCAAAGACCTGAGCTGGGAACAACTTGTAGGCTTTATATAAATCTTCTTAAGACCATGGGAGAGAGAAGAACTTAAAAGGTTGGAAATATTATATGTGAGATTATTTTTCCCCCACTTGGATCCTGAGCTGCCTCAGGCCTGAAAGATTTGACTGTTTAAGACTATTGGGCAGGTGGAAAGGTATGAAAAGGATCATAATATCCAGTAACCTTTAAAAAAGAAGTAACTGAATTGCTCAACATGCTTGGAGTAATGAGTATACCTTCAGTTTTAGTGAGTTAGGGTGTTTATTAGTTTATATGTCAGACATTTGTCCACTATACCTTGTTCCTGCCTTTTGTAATTCTGCTATATCAATTCTATGATGTCACAATCAAAGGCAGAAAGGTGTGAGAAAGAAGAGTTCTTTTTTGGTATGAAACCAGCAAACCAAGTGTGAAAGCCAAAGTAATTTCTAGAATAACTACCTTCAAATAATTCTTCCTCTTTGACATTAAGAAGGTAAGCCATGCTGTGATAGACCCACTTTAAAGCTGAGACTGGCACCTCTTTGGATGCTTCTGGCTGAGAATTGCCTTCAATAACCCCCTTCACACTCATATGTTACCGACCTGTGAGCCATTCCTGACTTCCACGGACTAGTCTTTTTCTACTTACAGATCTGTTTTCCAGATACAGTAAGTTGTTATTACTGTAGAACTTAGATGGTCTTTGCTATGATACTGCTGGTGCAGTAATACAAACATAATTCAATGGATTTTTTTGAAAATAATATTTAATGAATAATCATTGCATTGTGTGTTCATAGTGCAAGCAATATGCTAACATAAACTATGCTAAAAGATTGGGGGAAGACATACGTTCTTCCATGATAAAGAAATTAGAAAATATGTGTAACAAAACTGTACTTGTACCATATTGGTTTTAGTTCCTCTGTCCTTTCTCTGTTTTGTATTTGATTCAACTACCACCAATCAACCATACTCATAATTCAGTATAACTCACATGCATCATCTATTTGCAAGAAATGTAGACAATAGAATATTTTTTCAAGCAAGTTTTACATCAAAATAAAAAGGAAGAATGGAAATGGAACTGCTGTTTTGCAGAAACAGTGGGAAGGTAAGGAAAGGGCACCAAAAATTAAATTACTCTCTGAGATTTCAAGTCATATTTCTTCCTAAACTCCTGAAAACCCACCCCAGACCTACCAGTGCACTTATCGGAAGTGGCCTAATACTTTCTAGGTCTGTTTTCCTAAAGCTAATTCCACAGGAGTATTAGGGCAATTAAGTACTGTTAATGAATGAAAGCTCAGAGTGAGTTCAGACAAATAAGGAAAGAGGTAGGTGAAGGAAAAACCGACCTTCTAAAAATTCTCTTGAAGCACTACTTCTGTATGGCATTATTTTTACCTTTGACTCTCTGGAGCTTCAAGACGCAAACACCATCTGCTAAGAGTATAAACAGAACAGGGAAATGAAACTATATCTGGAAAACAAAGCCCTCTTCTGTAGTTGTGCATGTCTTCAAAGAGTTTCTTTGAAGCTTTCAGCTTCCCCTTAACATAATTTCCATATTAATTCTACCCAACAAGTGACGGCTCAATAGAGTTCACATTCATTCTTCTGCTACCTCTTACTTATCACTTAAAAAAAATGAACTGCTGTTTGGTTTTTTTTCCAAGGAGTTACAAATCATCAAAGTGGTAGATAGCCTGTACTTGCCGGTTTTTGGATGCATGCTTTCCCTCTCTTCTGGAGAAAGGTCCTTTCTCAGGTAAAGTAGAAGTATATGGCATACTGCTTGTATTTACTGACCTTGATGATGTGTATACTTATAGAAGTAAAATTTAACAGATGACAATTACAAGGTATGTTTCTTACACCTACGGCAAATAGTGGAGAAGTCGTCAGAGAATTAAATGTTTCCTCTATATTAAGAATGGAAAACTGGTAGTCAGTTGTCTGTTGCTCACTGACCTGTGATAATTTAGCTGGTGTGTAGTGATACTTTTGCCTCAAAGGGTTATTCTTGAATGCCACGTTAAATTGCTGTGCCAAACCATAGATAGCCTAGAAATGCCTCAAAGCCTGCTGCATGCACCACTCCAAACACACACACTGCTGTTCGCTCAAAGCTACATCAAACTCAAAAGGCCAGTCCGATCCACTCTTTTCCTTCCCTTGCCCTTTATAAGAGCCTCTGTTGCTTTCTTAGTCTAATGTTTTCTTGACAGGCTTTATTCCTTGCCCTAGTCTGTCTATTACTCTCCAACATTGTTTTCTTGCCAGTAATACTTGAAGTTATACTGAGCAGTAGTGCTTAGGTAGTATGTGTTGTTTTTTCCTTAGTAGAGATTTTGAGGTATTTTTTACTTTTGTTTCATTCCTCTTCTCTCCCCCTTCACTGACCCTGTTTATCTACCTGTCACTGATTGCAGTTTGAGAAGGAAACCCATAAGCTAGCATGAGCTTCCATATTCTCTTCCTGAAACCTGCCTGAAACAGCAAGTACTAGTGTAACACTGGCAAAACAATGTTATAACCCCGTTCTTCTTGTTTCTTTTTCTTGTCTTTGATATTTACAGAAGCCTGAGACATGCTCTAAGCTAATGCTGCCATGGCATTGTCTTAGATTGGGTCTGGCGTCCTCCCAAGGAAGTGTGTGGGTAGCTCTTTTTCCCAAAGTTTAAAGATGCATCATTGGCATTTTTCTCCCTCACAGCCATTTCAAATGAGTAGAAAAGAACAACCAAACCATCAAACAGATTTCATTGAGCAGGGGTCATTTCAACATCTGCTTTGTGTACATTGTGCCTGAATAAACACTGATATATTCAGCACTGATATATTCTGATGCTGCCATTATTATTTCATGTATTTTACAAAGAGCTCATAGATGAGAATCCAGGGATTAGCTGGGCATATGAATTTGTTTTTTTCTTTTTGATGCAGGTGGTTAATCCTCCTGAAGATGGTCCTGAATTTTTTCTTTAGCTGATCTTTTTCACCTCTACTTAACCAACATACATTTTCACAAAAATATTGTTCACCTTCTTTACCCTGGGATTTTAGAATTTCTGCATATATTTAGACATAACTATTTATCAAAATATTGTATTAATGAAAATACTTTAACAGTTTACAGCATTCTTACAGAGTGCTTACGTTTTTTGGTAATATATTAAATTCTCAAAAGCTGTTGTAAGCATTTTAATTTCATGACAAAACCCAAGATTTTCAGTCCTATTTTCTGAAAACAAGGAGTTATTCACTTACTATTTTAGATAAAACCACGTTTTAATAGAAAAAGCTCTAGGTTGTAGTGCTTGTTAATATATGTCAAAACAAAAACCTAGAAAAGACAAGATAATAACCAAACCTTTTCTGTATAATATTATCCATTCCCTTGTGGTGTGTGCATTAAAATATCTGCCTATTTTTGTTATTCAATCTAATTATGCAATAGCTTCCTAGGAAAGGTTTTTCACTGTGTAAATTGTTATGGAAAACAATTGTTTGCTATCACCAGTATTTCTGTCCTCAGTGCTCTTTTATATTCTTGTCTACAAACAGAATTTATAACTGAAATAATGGAAGCGTATCTTGCCATGCAAAAACATGTACTAATCTGAGAACTGATACTTTCATTTCAATTGCACCTGAAAAAATGGCAGACCTCTGGTATTATATTTGACTCCTGCTGTTTTAACTTTTGACCCTTGTGTTTAAACATTAGCTGTCTTACCTGACTATCGTGATCTCAGGCTTAGCAAAAAGAGTTAATAGTTTTAATAGGATATGAATGTTTTAACTTCTTTTTTAAAACTAAGTATGTCTGCAAGAAAGGGAAAATGCGTTTTTCATGTTAATGAAAGTAAAGATATAAAAATTCTGAGGGCTTTAAACATGACTTTGAAAGCTGCTGGTAGGGAAGATGATACAGTCACAAATCTCCTCCTGCATTTTTATTGATAAGAAGATAGATGAGAGTGAAACACGACAAATCTTGCAGGCTTTTGATTATTTTTACTCATGTCAGAAGTTATGTTAATTTTACATTAGCTCACTTCTAACTTTTGTGCACTTCAGTATTATCTGAACGCTGTTACTAGAGGTGACTGGCAGCAGACGTGTTCTTACCTGTCTTCTTTCTCTGCCATAGCCCGTCTCCTGTATGAGTTTTTTGTAAGCATTTTGGCAAGTTAGCTAATTGAGGAGTATTCAGCAAGCCAAGTATTGCGCTGGGTATGAGCACTCAGAACTTAATTAAAAGAGTTCCCAAATCACGCACCTCTAAAGGCAGGAGTTAATCCCAGAGAAGAGGGACTCACTTTGATTTTGCTGCAGTCCCTACTGGGTTAAACAGCCTCGTTCAACAGGAACTGCATTTCCCCAGAGAGAGGGGAATGCAACCCTCTGGGCAGCTGCTCTTAGAGGCTTTTTTGACCAGTTCAAGATCCTACCTAAAGATAGAACAGGAATTGTGGCAGTTGTCTCTACACAGTGTAGAGAATTTGGGTGAGTTATATAATGTTCAGATTCAGGGAGGAACTTAATCTGTATTGGAGCCTGCAGCGATCGACAAAACAAGACAGAAACTTTTCAGAATGACTATTGAAAGAAAACAAGAGAAAATTTGCTCAATACCTTATGGTGAAATGAAATATAAAACCTGTTCATATGTACAAATAGCCTTGAAATGGGATAGCTACTGATGGACATCTCTTCTTGCTTGGGGAATCATAAAAGGTTGAACTGCTTTATACATTTTAATTTTTCAGATGGCAAGTTTACAGAAATGAAACGAAACCAAAAGAATAATATAAGCATTGAAAAGATTACATGACATTTTGAATTACTGATTGCTAGTTTCCCAGAATCTTTTAATCACCTCTACAGCTTGCATTGCCTGATCACATAATGTTGTGATGCCAGAGCTGAAAATATCTTCAGTAAGTTTTAAAAGACATTGCTGTTTTACAAAGAAAAAATGCAGGAGTGTACTAAGTGTAGGTGGCAAGGTGCAGGCAGTGGGTGGGCTTCAAGTGTGACCTCTGTGAGAAGAGACCAGGGGCTGCTCTGTGCTGGACACTGCCAGCTCCAGTTGGCTCCAAAATGGAAGGAAACACATTTTACTTCTCATGGCATAATAATTAGAATGATGAAAGTTTGCTAATGATTCTATGATTTTAAAGGAAGTCACAACAAGAAGGCATCTGTGAGAGGTATTCAGGTTGTGATACAGGTTTTGAGTGGTCCTCAAGTGAAAGTGCATAGCATGTTGGTGTGGCTGTGGCTCTGTACCTGTTCTTGCAACCTTTCATTTGGCAACAGAAAGAAAAAGTGCATCCTTGATTCTAATAATCTAATTTACTTCCTTTGTGGTTTTTCATAATTCAAATCTGATCAACTGAAAAGTGGTATTGAAATAGTGTGCATCTCATCATTCAGTTCAAATCACTGCTTTCTTCTTACCTCACTGGGTGATCTTTTGCAAAATTAATGTTGCACATTAACATCTAAGTAAAGAAACTTCTATCTACCTAGAAAAGACTCAAGAACTCCATTGGTCCCCAGAAATTATTACAAAGGGCAAGTCAAATAATCAGGTGTTCAACTCAAAGTATTAGTACTTATCCTACTTCCAGTTGCTTACGTCTACCCAAGACATTTCTAGCCCAATTTTGCAATCATTTGATTAATTCTGGTTCCAGGAATTATTATCTACAGTAATTAGTATTGTAACGTTAAACACAACTTTTCAAAACCCAAAGCATTTTACCTGATTGCATTTTTATGTTCAAAGCTCACGGTTGCGTTTTCATTTCTGTATGTCCAGTTTTAATTGCCTACATTGAGGTTTAATATTCAGTTCAGCAGACAAAACACCCTCACTTAAAAATGAAAGCTGTTTCAAATTCTACCAAAAGAAAAATTACAAACAAGCTTCAGAGCCCAACTCTATATTTTTTCATTCACACAAGTAGCTTTGACTGATTTTAGTGGCACTGCTCATAGAATTAAGAAACTCATGATTTGGATATTACTGGTCACAAAGATGTCAGCTCATTTAAAATGCAGGTTAGGAATCTGAAACGTTTTCCAAAATACATTTTAGAAAGAAATATTTTCTAAGATGCATTTTAAGCTGTGTTATCTTTGTTACTTCTTGAAGTTAAAAACGTGTTAAAAATGTGACAGCCCAAAAGTACAAACCCTCGTCACTTTCTAGTATCCAGTAGTTTTAAGTATTTTTAATTAAAATATAATAATATTCAGTACATCAGAAATAATTATGCTGAAGTTATAAATAGAAACCTGTTCTATAGTCCATAATGAAAAAATATTTTCAAACTGTGTGAAATATGAGCACTGCACACTGCAGAACATGGTGGCCTCAACTGCAGTGTTTAATCATTTAGTCTTTCCAAAAGAAGAGTAAATGGACTATTTTGTTATACATTTCTTTTT
The DNA here is from genome assembly GCA_035590275.1 of Ibycter americanus. Lineage (NCBI taxonomy): Eukaryota > Metazoa > Chordata > Aves > Falconiformes > Falconidae > Ibycter > Ibycter americanus. The sequence continues at coordinate 84,697,051 of JAVJGI010000014.1, forward strand.
TTTTTCTTTCTTTTTTTGTTTCTTTGATAAGCATGTATCTGCATCAGCAGTTGAGTTAAAGCTGGCATGGAATTATGTCTTTCCTATTGGGCTACAATTTTTGTGATGTTCCTTAGTTTATGGGGGAGTTATTTCTGAGGTCTTTAGCTCTGTAATAAGATGTCTATCAGAAACAATTCCAGTCCTGTGTCTGCATATAGTTACACTCCTTGCCTCGTATCTCATCTGAAGCAACTACTTTCTGCTCCTCCACACACAAAGGTTTCTTTCCTATGGAAACATAGAGTGGTAAGTGGGGCTTTCCACATGCCCTGGTCTTACCCCAGTTATAGAGGCAGGATCTTATCAGGACACAGAAGCTCCCATGTGCTTTGTGCTCACCACTCTGGATACAGCTTTGGATATCTAAGCACTGCAGATAACAGTGCTGAGACCTTGAATATGATTTGATATTCTGTAGGAAGCAATTGTAAAGAGCAAAGGATGAGCTTAATGTGCTCCTGGCAGCGGTGCTGCCAAGGAGACGTGAAGTTGCATTCTCTATTAGCTGGAGTTTCCCAAGTGTTCTGCTCCTTGGGAGAAAAAAATTCATGGCCTCAAAGAAATAACATCCTTTTAGGAAATGTGTATACAGGCACAGAGCAGCTATACAGCCAGAAGACAGTCAAAGGGAAATTTCTCAGATTTTTCCACTAAGCACAATTTTTTTCTGCTAAAGCTTAATCTTTGTAATTTAACCTTGTATTATTTGACTTTAAAAAATGCAGTGAGTAAAGCTGCTATGTTTTCTGTTTACCATTTCAAATTGTCTCTGGTTAAATCTTTGGAAACATCAGAGAAAGCCTGAAATGCCTGATGAAATGAATAAGTAAGATCATGGGTGGTTGCTTTCATCTAAGAGTGATGTCATTGCTACCCATGTAACCATTTTGCAGTGTGTGCTTCTCGGAGAGCTGGAAATGGAAATACACACACTGCCCAGCAGGATCACAAGGAATAAGGAATGAATCTTAGAGGAGCTGAATGAGGGCCCTTCACTGAGTCCATGATATATTAGGTAATTTCTCGTTTTCAGTATTGTTTTCACAAATTCTTGACATGAAAACAAACAAATCCATAGAAGCAGCTACAAGACAGTTCTACCAAAGCCACTCCAGTACCCAGTTTTTCCTTTTGTCTTTTATTTTTTCTGACAGTAAACTAAAAAAACCCCAAACACATTATGTCATAAGAATGCACTCAGCCCTGTTACCAGCATGGTGGTCAGACAAAAGGAGTGCAGTAGAAAGTAAAGAAAATCATAGGTGATTTGAGATAAAAAACTCTAGCATATTTAGCATGTATATGCAGAACAAATGCCTTTTCTACATTTGAAAGCACAGAACACATTCTTTTTAAGTTACAGCAATATAAGCATTGAGTTACTGTACTTGTAATCTCCAGCCAAGATGAGAAATGTGTTAGAGATAGAAGACAAGTTTTGATTAACAGTCTGGGGAAAAAAATAATCCCTATTAACCAGTGTTACTGTTCTTACAGGCTAAAAATATCTGCATTTAGACTGATAATGTTTTCCTTTGGGTTAGAGAAATACAAACCAGCACTCCTTAGCTAATATAATGTTGCTGTTCAGTCTGTTAAAGTTCACTACATTGATCAGCAGGCTATTTGGTATTAAGCCTGCAGCCAATCAAGCTCAGAAATCAAGAGTTATCTACCAGGTGACAAATGGTAATAGAAAGGAAGAGGATTAGAGACAACCCTCGGAAGAAAAGGAGCTGACACAGAGAGCTGAGGCAGCACTGACATGTTGGCAAACATATGCTTGCAGCAAAAGTGAATTCAAGAACTTCACTGTAAAATTCTTCATTCATTTGTCAAACATGTCGTAGAAATATAATTCAACTTAATAATGTGCGGATTTTTTCTGTTGCAGTTTTCATCAGTCTATAGAGAACAGATTTTAGAGAACCATTCTTTGTCTTACATTTTCTAATTTTGTTTTCTTTCTGCCACCCACATTCTTTTGAAACATTGTGCACATCCATTAATCCTGATATCATGGTCATGTCTTAGTTTTGTGTTTAGAGGGAAGCTATTAATACATTCACATTCCTCAAAAGAGCATATGTAGCTTACCTTCATTCTTCCTTTACACTTACCTATGTATTTTCTTCAAGTTCCTTCAAGTCTTGCTAGCTTTTCACTGAGATCACCTAGAACAGAGATAGGGAGAGATAGAACATACCTTGTTATTAAATAATTCTTCATAATAAGATAATCTAGGATAGTGGTACAGAGGTTGACTTTTCCTGTCAGTCAGAAGATCATGACGTGATTGAGAAATGATGGGATACATGGTAAGAAGAAGAAAAAACAAAAAAACAAAAAAACCCCAGAACTCTGAGGTAACGAAAACTTCCACACTGCTGCATTCGGACCATGCTCGTGCTGTTTGGTATTCACTGACTTCTCTCACACTTCTGCTCCGTGCTGTCAGCCAGTAGCTTCTTCGCTCAAAGATTTCTTTTTTTCCCCAGCTGTGCATCTGTGAAAAGTCCTCCACACTGTAGCATTCTCCTTAATCTCAGCACTAATTTCATAGCACTAAGAAGTTTATCATGTGAAAAGGGAAGAACCTGGTAATAATGTTTTTCTAAAAATATCTTGAATACGGACAAGTCTTAAACTTCTCAACGACTAAAGTACTTCCTAAGAGAGTTATGTAAATACATATTCTTTTTTGCTGCAGGTGTGGGGGGAACACCTGCAGTTAGCACAACTCCTACATATTAAAAAACCAAAGTAAGTAGAAAGGTGTTGGTTTTGTATGGCTTTGATTGTGTGGTGTCATTGGTAGCTTCAAGGAATGACTGAGAGCATGTGATTCCGTCGTGGTCTGGGCATAATGATGGTGTCATTACTTAGTAGGAGCTGGCCAAGTGAAAACTGAGTACAGATGTTATTCACTATTTGTAGAAATGTATACACAGAGACAGGTGAGGAAAAAATGTTTCCCACATAGTTTAAAAAACATAGCATTCTATAATTAAAGGCATAAGGCAATGCTTTGAGAACTCGCCCATAGTGCATGGATGTGAAGAAAAGTAAAACAAGAAGTAGCTTATCAGCAAAAGAAAATGTGATTGCTGTTGATGACAAAAATTTTGGTTAAAATTATTGCAACCTGCCATGTTTCCACTTTAATGTTATAATTTCAGATATGACACGGAGGACAAAGAAACATGTTGACTTTAAACTGTTCCTTTGATTCACTTTCATTGCAATTCAATTTTCTCTGTGATAACCAATCAGACATTAGAAGATATATTTCCTCCACTATCATCTTTGCACAGAGTCTTAGGGAAACATTTCTTTTGAAAAACAGGTGGAGAGATGGGCTGCACTTTTTGAGCTTTTTTCACTATGAAAACTATTAAATTTGTGATCCCTGTCCAGCAAATAATCTGCATCATTTTAGAAAACACATTTAATGACACCTCTTAAAAAAAAAACATATGCACACTTTCTCATTCAGCAAAACAAACACAAAATGGATTATTTTGTTAGAAGATAACATGGCATTTCCCCCCTCTTGTTTCTTTGTAAATATCGTGCTAAACTATTCAGGATGTAAGGCAGCTGAGGTGATGGTAAGTGGATCTGATTGCATTATGAGGGGGGAAAGAAACCCACGCAAATTCTAATCATCTCTGACTTCAAGGATTTCAGGATTTCTCTTGGGGGGGGTTTTTTGTTGGTTTTTTGTTTTGTTGTGGTTTTTTTTAAGGTGTTTCTCTTCCTTGTCCCTGTCCTTGTAGCCTTTTCAGCTAGGGCTAAGGAGCAACTGTACTACCTTATTAGCACAAGCCAGAGCTCCACCTTCTGCGCTAGCATCTTGCTACACTGCTGTTTGTGCTGTTAATCAAAACCAAAAGCAGGGACTTTGTTACCAGAGTTCAGGTTTTTATCACAAGCCTTGTGACATTTGTTTTTACTACTTCAAAGCCCCACATCTTCAAGAGGAAGCTCTGTGGGACAAGATCATGTTGATTTGTCTGGTGTGGGTGGTGGAACTGTGTCAGGCTGGTGGCAGGGAGCAGTGTTGCCCTGCGATGTACACAAGCCCCAGAAATTTCAGTCTACGACCTATGGAATAGGGTTAGTCATTTTCCACTGCACAGCAATGCTGTAACTCCTTCCCCCAGGAGCATTTGTTGACAGGTACAACAAAGCCATAAGGCTTTTCAAAACCTGAGCACTCCTCCCTTATTACTATGATTGAGATTCCCAGCTTTATTGGTGCCTGCAGGGTGTGAGGTGAAATCTCTCGAGCAGAGGTAGCTGCTCAGAGGCACTGACTGTAGGTGTGATCAGCAGAGCCTTATGGGTTTTTCGTTTAGGCCGCTTGCTCATCTCCACCTAACAGACAAATATTTTTATTAATCAAGCTATATGAATAGCGGAATGAAGAATGACACTGACATTAAAATGAACAACATAGTATAAAGGCAACTTTTTCCAGCCCTCTAAGTAGAATTGTGTTAGTGAGAATTTACAGCAGTACGGATTTATGTTTTATTGCCACAAGCATTAGTATGAATGCCTGCATGCTGAACATTTGCCAAATAACATCATCTTCAAGAACGCACCATTATACTCTAAGTGCTGTATTATTTTAAAAGAAACTGTATTGCTTTTAACATTTTCATTATGTATAGAAGTCATAATGAGACACAAAGCTATGTTTGCTAATATGCCTCTTCGGTATATTCACAGAGCAGAATTTTAAATATTTACAGCAATAAGTGGTTATGTTCAAGAATTCTGCTTTGACAATGCAAATTCCTTAAATAAGGTTGAAAGATACTTTAATTCTAAGCCTGGGAGTAAAATGCTGTTGTCTTACAGCCTGAGCTTTTGCACCTTACATGAATCTATAAAATTGTATCTGTTTTCACCCTCCTGTGCTTGTTTTTCTGATCCCCACCAAAAAAATGACTAACCCAGCAAAGCGCCTCACCAGCGTGGCAGCGACATGATTGGTACCTATTCATGGAAAATGCCTGAAAGCTGTAACTGTCCAAGAGTGTACTGAGTATCAGATTTGTAATCCCACTTTACTGACAGGTTAACTGTTGCTTCTGAAAAGGAGTTTGCAGCACAGAGAGAAGGAAAAGGCCTTACAACAATCTGCACAATCCTACATTATTTACTACCTATCTGTATAGCACAGCTTCAGCTGGCAGGGAAAGTTAGGGCTGAGAATGAGAGATGCGTACCGCTGCTGTGAGAAATGTAAATAAGATTAGAGTTGCCAGTCCCTGCTGAGAGGTAAATTTCTTTTCCAGAAGCTGAACACACCTTCTCTTTGAAACACCATCTTTATTTGTGGGAACTACTAGTCTGCAACCATCTGCCACACTTAAACCCTGGACCTTGTAAATAATCTCTGCTCATTGAGCGCAGCTATGACACAAAATGTAATGTCTTCTTGTTCTACATGTCTAGAAACTAATCTTCCTTTGGCAGCGATCTTGTGGTCTGTCAGCTTGAGTTCCTTTTCATTTATACACTTATTTTGCTCAGCGCAGATGAGGGTGAAGAGGGGAAGCACAAGGGGGAATTCACAGAGCAAACAAACCGTACCTAACAGGGTGATCAGCTTGCGAGTGTAGATAAAAGATGTCTTCTGCTACAGCTCACCTGATGCACTGTTTGCTGTTCCTGCATTGCTGATGGGATTCACCAGCTAATGGGTGAACTGTGTGCTGGACATACTAGTACAATCTGGGTGGGATGAATATTTGAGTTGGTAGAGCTCTTGTGGTTGGCTGATCACAGGAATTATCTATGTGAGGACATGATTTCAGATTTAAAATTTGCTACAGCTACACATGGCCACACTCCAGTATGATCTGCAAGGAGTTAATACTGAAGGGTACTCAGACTTCAGCTAAATCAGAAAATTCTTGGCCAAAAGGCATATAATATAGTAAAATGTAAGTTTTTCTGTTTGGGGTTTTAACAGAGTGTACCTTCCTTTTCCCTGAAGAACAGCATGTTTTCAAGCAATCTGAGAGATCATCACTCTCCTAAAATACAACATCATGCTGAAGCTGTTATGCTGAATCTGAAATGTGTAGTAAATTGTCTTAGCTTGATGACATTTAAATGTCATCATTTAAATTATATTTTATACATTAAATAAAGGTAGAGTTAGTGTGTCTCTCTTCAGGCTTTTTAGGGAAAGAGGGTTTGCAATGGCCTCCCAAGATGCTTCTTCGAGGAAAGTTTGTATTTAAAAGTCAGGCATGCCAAACATTTTACACAGTTAAGACTGAGTTACAGATACCTCAATTATCAATCAACACTATGGGAATCTATGCTCTGTAGCCTGTCAAATAATTGACCTTTACCACAGAAGCAGGTACTGAAGGGATAGAGAGAAGATAACTAATGGTTGTTACAAGTAATCTGTACTGGTAACACCTTTTTTTCCTCCATGAGCCCTTGGAAAAAATAATAAACTGTGCAACTTTGCAGCTACTTCCACCCCAACAGTGTTAAATATCTAGACCAGAGATTGCTCCCTCTCCTGCCAAAGCTAGCCATGCAGTTTGGCTATGAATACATGGAAAGGCCTCTTCTTTCCATGTGTCTAAATGTATGCCCAGAGTCTTTGTTGTGCCGTCCTGGCCGCCTGCATTCATACCATTACATAGCTGGATATGCTCCTCTAACATGGCCAGATGCAGATCTCTCTCCTTGTGCTCTGTTCCTGGTGTAATCCTTGGCTTTCACGTGCACCCCACCATCACTGCATTAGCCCTGTCAAACAAGCTGCCTCCTCTCTGGCAAGGGGTCTGACACCCTGGAGCCTCATCACAGTGCCACATCCAAGCTAGCTCAAAAAAGCCAGCAGGCTTCTAGGCTGTGCGCAACCAGAATGACTCACATAGCCTGAAGCCTACATCCCGCCTAGTTGCGGGGACAGCTGTCCTAGGAGGATGTGTCACTTCAGCCACTCCTCCAGCCTACCTGGAGCCCTGGCTTCCCCTAGTTCAGCTTGGGGTGAGTCTCCTGCTGAGGCTGTTAGAGATGCGGAGCAGTGTGTTCCAGAGGAAGCTTGCGTTCTGCCTAAGGCCATGAAAGTGTTGATACCAACTTTTGCCTAAGTTTTGAATATTTATAAAAGATTACATGTAAGATGTGATAACAGCTTCTGAGATGTATCGGGATGGCTTACGCTGGTCAATCACTTCTTACCATAGATGTGCTGATTCTTCAGTTCTCCACACACAGTGAGTGTCCCTGGCTAGGTCACCAATGTCACTGATCTGAAGCAAATGTTGGGGTTTTTTTCCTTCTCGGAGTGACTGAGGCGTTACCACGAGATGTATTTTTCTCTTCGGAGAATTTCCGTGTATTCATATGTGAACTGCTTGCCCGACAGGTATACAGCCTCGCCAGCTCCTGCGCACCCGTCAGGCCGCGCACAGGCCGCTGAAGTGAGCGGGTTCATCTTCTGGCCGCTGCGAGCCACGCCACGTCCCGCGTCCTCAGGGAAGTCAAACGCGCACGACAGCGACGAGGAGCTGCCCCACGGGCCCCGCTCCCGCTGGGCACCGGGCAGGGCCCCCCCATGGCATTGGGGTCACCATGACTATGGCTT
>JAVJGI010000014.1:84704799-84743031 GCA_035590275.1 Ibycter americanus
TTCCTTTTCCTTTTTTTTTCTTTCTTTCGCCCCCCCCCCCCCCCCGTGTGTGTTTTGAGAGACCTTAATTTTGCTTTTCCTCAAACCGAAGTTTCAAGACAACAATGAGGCAGACGGGGAGGGCGGTATCTGCTTCCCATTCAGGCTGCTGCGAGAGCGGGGACGTCTCTGCACTTTGCCGTCTGATAGAGCTTTGGGAGGCGGGGGGAGCGGGGGGAAGGTAGGCAACAGAATGAGCTGCACAAATTCTCCTGCTGCGAGCATGGCTGTTGCAGCAAGAAAATAAAATTTAAAACTTTTAAAAGGCAGATCGCTCTTTTTGCATTAGCGGGTGAAAAGTTTGGAAAATCTGCTCATATATGCAGCAGCATAAAATTCACATTAACATCCCATTAAGTCTAAATCCACTTAGGGGCTGATCCAAAGGCCATCAAACTCAATGGGAGGCTTTCCATTGACTTCAAATGGGATTTGGATCATGCTGTTAGTGATTGGCAAAAGCTCAATATTAACAAAACCAAAAAACCCGAAACACCACCACCAACAAAAAACCCAAAACACCCCACCTGACCTGATAAAAGGCTATAAAAGCATTTCCATTCCTTCTTCTGGGAAATCCCTTTTACGGCTGATCACATGTAATCACAGCAGCCACCTCTGTGGTGAAAGCTTCCTGTTAGGCTAACAGCAAGGCAGTTGAGGTATAAATGCAAACACCATCACTGTTCTACAAAAATTGGAATGGAAACCTCATTTTTTATGATAGTGAATTATCAATAATAGCAGAGGAAAACCTGAAGTGATCAGAAATTAACTTAAATGCTATATAAACACTATCTAAAAAGGGGGAGAGATAAAAGCAACCGAAATCTAGCTCAGAAAAAGCATATGCTTGCTATGATAGTATTTTACATGTCTGGTGTATTAACATGGACTAAAACGACTAAAAGTAACCAAATTAATTAAAATAGGCTTTATATGGTCAAAAGCAAACCAGTTTGTTGTGCACGGTACCCTTTAGAGATCTCAGGACATGATATCATCACTAATGGCTCTCGTTTCATATGTGGAGATGAAAAGTAGTACATTTAAAAAATAAAGATTGCCTTGGGCAGCTTTGAATTCCTTCATCTTCATTTACTCCTTTAAAATGCTCCTAGCAGAAAGAGTCTGGAGCAGAGGCTCCAGCTCTGAGGAAGTTTCTTGTTCAGCTGGCCTTAGCTGGGACTGTGTTACTCAGCTGATGGCAGAGATGAGCCTAGAAGTTCCTGTGTATTGTTGAAAAACAAATGAAGTGAAATGGAAAGCCCCTGATTTTTTGTTCTAAATATTTTAAATTTGAAACAGACATCATCAAGTTGGATGGGTAGAATGCTACTCAAGATTGGAAAGACTTTTCTTATTTTCCTTCTACTGTGAGGTTTTAAGTCTTCTTTTTCTCTGTTATCTCCCTTTACTTGTTTCATTGTGTTTAACAGCTCCTTCATGGTGCTCAGCCCAAGCAGTGTGGTGAGAGACTGCATCTTCAGGAACCTCCATGTCTCTGGCAAATTGCCTTCTTATTACCCATGTCCATTAGGAGCTGAACTAAAAACTTCAGTTGGAACAGTCTCCTAATTTTTGGGTGCTAAAAACCCCTGGATCTACAATGGGGCAGTGATGTTATTGTAGAAATTCCAACTCTTAAAATATTAACAAGAATGAAACTTCACCAAAGGAGGAAAAAAGATGTAGATATTGCCCAAAACTTTAAAAATACATTTAATTACTACATGCAACAGTTACGGCAGACCCTAACTTTAGCATGATCTTAAAGTTCTTCAGCTAATGAGAAGGAATTCCTGTAAAGAGTCACATAGCTGATTCTCTTCCTGGCAGCACTGATTTCATTTGTACTTTTGTTCTGTCTCCCTCAAGCCTCTCTTTCCCTTTTCCTCTTTTTGGTCTTTAAGACGTATATAGTCTTGTTGCCTTGCCCCTTTCCCTCGTTGGTGGTTCACGTTCATAAAGAACGAAAAGGCCTTGTAACAAGAAACAATATGTATTGAAAAGCATATTAAAATACCATTCACTGATTTGCAGCAGTATCCCAAGAGAGGTCAGAAATCTGGCCCTTGGAGAGTACTTTGGAGAAACTGCCAGGAACTGCTAATCTTGTACAAAGTCCCCACGCATTCAAGTAGAAAAGTGTTGCAGGGGAAAAAGTTCAAATTGGCGTCTGGGGTTGGGATCATATTTTCACCTGGCTTTCTGCTTCAGATTGCATGTCAGCTCAGCTTTCTTACAGTTAATCTCATCCCACTCCTTCTTGACTCAAGGGGAGTGTGCCATCGACTACAGTAAGAGTAAAGTGTTTTGCAGATGTTTCTTCCTTCTGCTTTCTTTCCTCCCTCCCCTCCTAATAGTCATTAAACACAATGAAGAAACCATCAAAAACAATATTTAGTTATTTATGGATAAACCATCAGTTTTGGTATTATAGCCCTGGAAATGTGTCAACTCAGGAAGACCAAGTGGGAAGCGTCTTCAGTCTAAGATACCTCTTTGAACCACAGCCTCCACACTGCTTTCTCACTGCAGCTACTGCAGCAGTGTGACTTCCCAGCTGCCACACCAGCACCACACCACTGCCGAGATCACCACCTGGGTCCCCAGCCCTGCCAGGTGCTTGCTGGAAGGAAGCAGAGCCAAGGTCCTGCCTCCACCCAGGATAAGCAGAGATGCTGCCGCTTTTACTTGTCATCACTCAAGGAAGCTCAGAGTTTAAGTGGGGTTTTCTGTGGAGAACAATTGTGGATTTAGGTGCTGAGTGCTCATGTGGAAGCTGAAGTCCTTTTGTGGGTCAGGGCATTGGTTAGAAGCCAGCTAAACTTTATACTCTATTTTGAAACCAGTTGTTGCATGGCTTTGTTTTCCATTAATCTGTGAGCAGCTTACCTTTACTTTTGAAACTGCAGGGCAAGTTGTTCAGACAAGCTAGGCTTTTGTCTAGATTTTTGGTTCCCCTGACAGAGCGCTGCATTTAAAAATAAAAAAAAAGAATGAAAATGCAACATCTAAATTCATCCTGTTAACAGAACAGGATGATTCTCTTGCTGGTTAGATAAATCAGAAAACTGGTCATTTGACTGCATCACTTACATTTTAAGCAACAAATAGAGTGAATCGCAAAAACAAACAAACAAAAAAGTTTTAAATGCTGATATTGCTCTCTGCTGTGACCATCCAAGCACATCTAGGCTTTCGCAACAATAATAATATTACATAAGAAACTAGTTGCTTAGCCAGGATGACAATTTCATCCTCTCAGGTGGTGGCCTTGTTCTCTCACAGCACGATGAGCATGGGAATGTAGCAGTGATAATGCTTGCTGGTGTTTTTCTTTCATGTGAAGCAGTATCAGTGAGTCATCCAAGTCTCTGGTAATTTTATTCAGTTTCTGGTTGTGCTGGCAAACATACAGGATATTCACATAACTTGTAGTGTCTAAATTTCACCCCTTGAGAAGTTAATCTATGCCTTCCATGGTTAAGTAGTAAGTATTGCTTACTTGTATCAATGTTTTACACTTCTATACAGTCTTTGCGTGTCAGATTATTGATGATTAAGTAGATCCTCAAATACCTCTCAGGGAGAGATAAACACCATTTTTATCCACATCAGTGCAGAAAGGAGAGGTGATCTTTCTAAGTCCATTCATTGAACCAATTTAGCTTGAGAGGCCTGATAACACAGTTATAAACACCCAAAAGCAGCCTGACCAACTTCCAGCATTGATTTATTTTTTTTTTAGAGAGCAATTTCAAAAAATGATGACAGTGACTTAACAATATTTTTTTTCCCACTTGGCTCATAGTTTCTGAGCATGGACAATACTCGTGCTTATTTGAGCTGAAGAGCTAGAAATTTCCTGTTTTAAATGTCTGTTGATAATCTAGCAGTTTGACAAACTGAGTGTAAGATTTGTAGACATATCAGAAATATGGTGAAACATCAGTTTGTCAGGCTTGTAGAGGCTTTGAGCCTTTCTTCTCATAACAGAAACAGTTTGTGAACGAAATTATGTAGCGATCAATGCATTGCAACTAATCAGTGACCTTCAGATTTAATGCATGAGAAACTTTTAGTCTCAGACGGAGAAGATAGAAGAATGTAGTGTGTGGGTGAAAAGTGCTGTGTGATGTCAGCAAGAAATCCTTAGTGCCTTTCTAAAAATCTCATTGCTTTAGCAGTGGGGCAAATAATTGAATCACATATGATTCAACAGCACTTAAAACCACTCCAATCATAATTAATAGCTTTATTCAATCTTGATTAAATATACGAATATAATTGTCTATATTAATACTAATTTATAATTAGGTTATGAAATATGAGATTCCGTGTGCTAATCAATATATATTTTATTATTAGAAAAAGAATGCAAATTATTTATATGAGCTTACATGCAGGCCCAAATGTTGCTCTCATCAGTCAGACTGGTTACCTATGGATATATTTGTCTGGAGACAGTTTGCTGGTGGAACAATTTTCCTGTGTTTTCAAGTATGCCATGTGTTGGACACATGACTTTGGTCTGTGCTTTTTGTAAAGACTTAAAGCCCCCACCAATTCCTTTTTCTTGTCAGACTTTAATGGCTTTTGAAAATATGACATATTTTCAAATACAGGTATTAAAACGAAGGCATAGAGGAACCTTTAACGTTTCAGTTTGTTACATGATGAGATTATTCATTTTTACTTGGGTGAGGACTTAGGCAAGCACTTATTTCCATGACCATCCTTCAAGTAATGTGGAGCTGGTGTAGACACAGGTAAAATATCTTGGGGAGCGAAGTGATTAATGACGTGCAGAGAACTGCACGGCGCTTGCCAGAGAGTCCTGAGAGGCCCACTTTACTGCTGTCTGCCATACAGACAGGCACCATGGTGCCAAGTGACTGGTATCACTGGGAGGAGGGATAGACAGGGGCTGGATCCCCCAGAATCAGTGGTTGCATCCCCTATCCCTCCCACTATCAATCAGAGGAACAATCATCGCCTTTCATCTGTTTTTCTTCCTCTTTTCTGGAATGAGACTAGGAGCCTTTGCTCCTACCTTCGTGTTGCCCTAGCAAAACTGAGTGCAGCCTAAGACCCTCGAGGCAGGTCTGATGTGCTCAGTACTCACACGGCTCCACTTGCCTCAGTGAAGTGAAGGTATAGCTGCTCTCACTTTCTTCTGAGCGAAAAAGCTGGTCATTCTCCAACAGCTTTGTTAATAATTGAGACATCCCTGTAGAGAAGATAGGTAATAACTCAGCTAGCTGCATGGTCTGTCTGTGTTCACGTTTAGGAACACGTTGAATGAGCTGGCTAGAAGTACGAGGGCCAAGAGCACAGTGGAAGAAAGGCTTACTGTATCTTTATAGGTTTTTTATTCGAAAACTAAATGTGATAAATTTGATATTTCTAATAGAAATAATGCTAATAATTAGTTGATTAAAGAGATGTAGGATGTTACCAAGGAAATACCCTGATACAAATGTAGCTGAGCAGTTTGTTGCCAGCATGTCTATAGGTAGTTCTAGCTTCTACCCTTCTCTGTTGCCAAAGCGTGTCCTTTCTCTGACACACAACTGATTTCCTTTAAATGTAATTTCAATTAATTGTCAGTGTTGCCATGCTGCCACCATTTGGTCCCACTGTGGGAGGAGACCGTGTTAGTCACAGATGTTCTGTGGACAGGAAAGCTGAAGCCTAGGACAAATTGTTAACAGAAAAAGAGCTAGGACCATCTTTATTATTGATTTCCTTTTGGATTTTTTTCTTGTTTTTTTTGTTTGTTTTTGCAGTGTGGTAGAGGAAGAAGGCAACCAGCATTGCTGTTAAGAATAAATTTTTGTCATTATTTATTCAAATATCTTAGAATATTCATTTAATATGTGGACATATGAGAGATGAAATCGTCGCCATTTCCATTAGAAAGAAACTGATGCTATTTATGACAAGTGCCTGAACTGAGCTGTTCTTACTGCAGACAGGAATGTTTTCTTAATCCACATCTTCAATGGGGGCATGAGCTGGGTGGTTCTGCTCTAAGGAAGTGATTAAGATGTTAACATGCTTGGGCTAGATATTAAGGAATATTAATCCATGAATTTATGGTCTTAATTGGATTGAGTGCTTGCAAATAAATGAGTAAAGCAACAGAATACACCAAAATCAAGATCCCTAAGAAATGCCATAAAAGAATACAAAATTAGTTTCTACAAAATTTATGCCTTCTTCTGCTGATAACGAGATTTCATATCCTTTGTAGTTTCTTTTTCTCTCTGTTTCATCAGTCTGACAGAATCTCAACTTTGAAGCTCTTGCAGCAGAGAGCATAACCAGATCGGGATAATCTTTGTTGCAGTATTCTCAAGGAGCATCACTCATCATTAACAGAAACTAAGTGATCTACAGTGATGTCAATACTGCAAATTAAAGTGCACTTTGTGTATTCTGGATGCTATGAATTTGTCTTTAATGTCTGATCCTGGCCTTAGTAAATTAACAGTTGGAAAAATTATGCAAAAATAATCCCATGAAAGTTAATCAAGGCTGCAAAGAGGATGGTAATATTTTCCTAACTGAGGACATAACACAGTACACATACTTAAAGAAAAATTGTTGTTGTTGAAAGAAATATTCTATAAATTATCTAGCACTGTGTTTACTGCAATGACTTTGAAAATATTTCGAGACTTCAGATTGGGGGTGTGTGTGGGGAGACTTGGAGTATGAATTCACACATGCATGATTATGGTACTTGAAGAAAATTGTTAAAAGGGGACAAAGTTATGAGTAAATCTGCTAGAGGTGATTGTTACTTTCCCCTAAGAACATAAATGTCATGCACAGCTCTCCCTAACCTGAAAGGAAAGACTGCTTGCACACGTAGTTAATGGTTTGTTCTCTGGACCAAATTGAGCCTGGCATAATTGGGTTCAGTTCCATTAGCTTCTGAAGAGTTGCATTCACTCTGCCAGATTTGGATTTGGATTTCAACTTCTGGCAGTCACCAAAAAAAATTATCAAAACTTCTCTTTCATCATTTCCTGTGCTCACACTTGCATAAATGAAAGCACTGACTATGTATGAATAGGTCCTCAAAGCTGAATATCACTAGCAAGACATTTCTGTGATCGGTTAAAAACTTATTCATCTTTAATCACTTATTAATATGGAAATTAATTTTCAAGACCAGAAGACTCTGGATTTGAGATTTATATAAATTGCAGGAAATATGAATTTTTAAATGCATTTTTTCTAACATGTTACATGATATTTTGAGTTGACATCACACCGACTAACTGGAATGTGTTCACAGAAATATTGGAAGTTGCCAGCCAACACACTGGCTTTGAAAGCATTGGTCTAGTTTTTTTCCACCATATCTGGTGTTCAACATGCTGTTTCATCCATTTTGTAGATGTCTTTTGTTTTTCCCACAGAACTGAACAAAAGGGCAAGTCTTAATTTTTTTATGATGCGTGATTCTAATGATATGATGTGAAGCTACTGACAGGTTTTCCATTTATAAATATAGAAAACTTCACATATTCACCTGCAGAACATGAAGCAAAGGTTGGTTCAGAAATGAAGCCTATTTTTGTGTAAATATGGAAACTCTTCTTTAATAAAAAATCAATCCTTATAAGCATGGGTGGTATGTGAGAGAAGAGTAATAGTAATTACCAGACTGCAGCTACTTCTCTTCAAAGACTTTTTCTCTTAATATTGTTGGCAGCCACTATTAAAAAAAGTAGATATTTGAGTTTTCCCTTACATGTAAACAATAGTGATAGTAGTAACTATTATTAATAGGAATGATTCCTGTTTTTAGTAGTGATAAAAGTACAGTAGTGGCCTAGCGGTTCTAAGAAATTATCTCAGGAATTCAGGAACTATGCAAAAAAACCACTGTGAAGTGAGGCCTACATTTAGGGCTGAATGCAAATACTCAGATAAGATAAAGCACACTACCCTTTGCCCAGAAACACATCATGAAGGAAAACAGAAACTTTGCTTTTCATTACCAATTAGTTAGCTACTCAGCAAGCTATATCAATGACAGAAATGAGACGGACAGGAAATAAGAAATTAGGTATCTCATAGAAGCATCTTTCTCTCATTGCACTGAAACAATGTCACATTACAAATATGTTTTGGAAAATATGCAATATTTCGAACATAGGTGAGCTCTATATGCTAATTTTTTTTCCCCTTCTGTGCATTTCAAAGAGTAAAGTCTAAACGTAGCATTAATAAATAAAGAAAAAAAATCTGCGTTCTCTTGTACATAGTCAAAGGGACCATAGACTGACTAACTTTAATTGCATTACGTTTTGAGTTGCCTACGCAGTCTTTGAAGCTCATGTCTCATTGGGATATACAATGTAGGAAGTTCATCCCCTTTCCACTGCTGTTTTTGGCAGCCTTCAGCTAAATCGGGCTAAACATGGGGACATCACATCATTTTAATATTAATCAGAGCTCTATTTAAAAATATGAAATATTCTTAAGACTGACACTTATCTTCATATTTCTGTACCTTAATAAGTAGCCTGGTCTTAATCTTTCCAGCCTTCAGAGGGACAGGAGATGATCAACACAGCTAAGAATCCATTAGATTAATTAAAAACTTTAATATGATGCTAAATACCTATCATCAGGACCTCAAATTCGAAAATGTTGCCTTTTTTTTCCCAATCCAGACTGTACATTTGTGGGAAAATAACAAACTGTTTGGAAAGATGCTGTGCAAACACAGTTCTCAAATCTTTGTTTCAAATTCAAATCAAACGCAGAGTAGTGGGGGAAGTTTTTGTACTTCATGAAAGAAATATTTTCCCAGGCGTAGGGGGATAGTTTGTGGTTATATTTACAACCAGGGATAGTTTGTGATTATATTTACACCCAGGATTTGCATCCTGTGGATCTGGTTCATAAAGAGTAATAATGAACAGGTCACCTAACTTCATAGGTTAAAATCAAGATAAGATAATCTCTGCAGCAGTGACTTTAAAAAGTGGACAGAGTGCATCCTAAGCAAGTTTGCAGGTGATACAAAAGAGAGAGGAGTAGTCAATGCACCACACAGGTGTGCTGCCATTCAGAGGGGCCTTGGCAGGCTGGAGAAACGGGCAAACAAGATCCTCATGAAGCCCAGCCAAGGGAAGTGCCAAGTCCTGCACCTGGGAAGGAATAACCCCGTGCACCAGTACATGGTGGTGGGAAGCAGCTCTGCAGAAAAGGCCCTGACAGTGCCCGTGGGCACCTAGTTGGACATAAGCCAGCAATGTGACCTTGCCACAAAGAAGGCCAACAGCACCTTGGGCTGCATTAGGCAAAGCAGCACCAGCAGGTCAAGAGAAGTGATCCTTCCTCTCTACTCAAACATGTTGAGACACATCTGGGGTGCCAGGTCCAGTGCTGGGCTCTCCAGCATGAGAGAGTCATGGACATACTGGATCGAATCCAGCAAAGTACTGCAAAGATGATTAAGGGACTGGAGCACCTCTCGTATGAGGAGAGGCTGAGAGAGCTGGGACTACTCAGCTTGGAGAAGGGAAGGCTTGGGGCATCTTCTAAATGTGTAGATTCATGAGGGAAGTAAGTATGACAGAGCCAGAGCCTTCTTAGTGCATGTCAGTGACAGCACAAGGGGCAATGGGTACAAACTGAAATATGGGAAATTCTGGCTGAACATAAAAAATCTTTTTCCTGAGAGGACCGTTAACACTGGATGCCCTGAAAGCTTGTGGAGTCTCCACCACTGGACATGTTCAAAACCTGACTGGACACTTAGCAAATGGCTCTCACTGACCCTGCTATAAGGAAGACCTAGCTTTGAATACTGGTGTTCATTGCCTGGGATACTTCTGAGTGTCTCCTGGGATACTTATGACTGAAATCTAAGGCAATTTGATATATTTGCATACTTAGACTCATACAAAACTAGGTGTATGTGTGAATCCCTAAATGAATGTATAATGCAGGGGTGGACCATAGCAGTTTTTAAAGGATCCTGAATATATTCAGACAGGTATAAGCAAATTTAGACAGATGAAAGGGATTAATGGTGCAATTATTGATAGCTATGTATGTGCACAAATCAGCAGGAGAAACTTTAATCTCCTTTTACAGTTTTGGATTATGAGAAATACTGGGTGAGAAGGCAATTTACTCCCGAAGAAGTCTAGAAATAGAAGTTCCTTTGTGGATCTCTTTCACAGGATTAACACTTAGATACATATCCAACAAAGACATCATTTTTGAGCTTTCCAAAGTGATTTCAAAAGTCAAACAGAGAAGAAACATGCTTTGCCAGTAATAGCAAAGATTGCTTTGTCCAAACTCTTTTCAGCAGTAGGATTCTTTCAAATAGCTGTAGCTTTTATCAATATTAGTTCAAGGAAAATTAGGTTTTGTTCTTTACATATGGAATATGGTGTCTGTGCTGGGAGGCTGTATAAATTCTTTCAAGAGCTGTATTCTTTGGGATTCTCGTGAGGAATCTTATGAAAGGCTGATGTGTATTGTCTTTATCACAGCATGCTTTGACAATAAAATTACTATCTGCCTCAGTTCATTTGCTGTCTCCAAAGGAAACTGATTTACAGATCTTCCTGCTAGCTCATCTCTTATTTAATCTACCTGCTTATAATTATTGTTATAATTAACTTATAAATTAGTAGTAGTAGTTTGTTCATATTTAGAGATGGGCATTCTGACAGTCGGTCTAATGACATCTGGCATATTCTTCAACCTGGCATGATCTGTTTACTCATTTTTACCATAGCTTTGCACTCCAGATTTACTGGTTTCTACAGCTGAATGTGCCACTATGATGTTTGGGCAACCTTATTGCTATAGGATGCTATGGAATGTGGCTGTTCTACTTCTGAACATTACCATTTCTCTAATTCACCCAGTCTGAGATCATGCGCACACTCTGTTCATCCCCTGGGAGTACTGGTAATCAGAGACAGTGAGATAACCTCACAAACATCTGCACTAGGGCAAAAATCTTAAACATTGAGAATAGAACTGACCAATATGATTTCTTTACAGCTAACTTTAAAAATACCTTTTCCTAATCCATTTTCAATGTTTCAAAATTTAAAGCAGATGTGGGGAATTTCTTCAGCAGCTGTATCACCTTAGGAAAGACTCAAATAGGGAATCCCTTTGTTTTATTTCTTTGCATGTCAGAAAGTGCTGACAGGCAATGAGGTATTGCTTGGGAAAGGGATCAGTATTGCAGATTTTCACATGCACCGCTGAAGATTCCCAGCTGGCAGCGTGTCTAGAAAACAGAAGGGGAGCAAATGAAGTCACAAGATTTCAGGCATATGCTATAGGAAGGGGGTGTGACAGATACAGATCCTGTAAGAGGTCACAAGATTTTCTTTCATGTAAGATGCAAGGGTGACCCTGGAGGGAGGTTTAGCCCAATGGGCAGCAAAAGGCAAAGGAAGAGCAAGCACAGAGATAGAAGGCTGTAGTTGCACAGTCAAAGGCAATCAGTGATATACTTGATATTTCATGGCCATTTATTCCAATGTCAAAATGGCTCCTGCGTAGCTCCTGCAGATGAACACAAAGCACTAAGTCACGTTGCTGCCTTTGTCTCCTATTTCCCAAACTGGCATAAAAGACTGTGGTCTGGAACGTCTCCCCTGAATCACTGGGTCTGACTGTCTCTTCTCACATAAACAGCCAGTATTGCAAATTTAATGGAAATTAAACCAGAATATATTATATTAGTGATATATTCCCACACATGTATACATGTATATTAAATAATTTGTAAATAATTGTAATGTTTGCTTCTCTAACACTATGTTCACGATCTAACATGGTTCTTTTTAATTGTTTTTGTTAACTTACCAGAGAAGAATGTAGCAAAAACTAGGATGGAAGGCAAATAATTGAAGAGGTGGTTAACTTTCACAAGGAGGGAGACTGAAGTGATTGAAGTCATGTAGTTTGTAAAAGAGATGAACGAGAGCTAACATGATAGATGTCTTTAAAATACCAAGTGATATAAAAAAGAAAGCAAAAATAACTCCCTGCCTCCTTTCTCCCATTGGCTTTCTTTCCCTTTCATTGAGCAGTAGCCATGTGTCTTGCTCAGGATATGGACATTGCTAACTTTGAATAATCAGTCATACTGTCTCCTTTCTCCTCCCACTCTCATCTTTGAGGGTTTTGCACCATTGCTTGGTTTAAACCTTAAGCAGTTTTGGATGGAAGTTCCAATGAAAAGTGCCTAAACTGCGTAAGAGCACAAGAAATAAATTGTTCCAATAACGTACACATTTGAAAGTTTAAAGCATCCTTTTTTTTTTTTTCTTAAATGGTCTAGGCTCTTTATTTTGGGTTGTTTCAGACAGAGAGCAGAATCTGAACTGATATTCTTATGATCACCAGGACTTCTGAACATAAATTGCTACAGAAAGACTGCTGAAACTAAAGCAGTCTGTGGCATTTGATTACCATAAGAACAAGTCAAGTTTTCATGACAGCATTTTCAATCTTCAAGCTATTTCCAGTGCTTTAATATAATTTACTAATGATGAAAACTAAAACCTCAAAATATTTTTGGGGAAAAGCACTCAATGATCAAAAATCACAATAAACCCAAGAACAGAAAGTAAATACTAACTATAAAAAATATTTTCTTGAAGCTTCACACTATGTAAGGGTCTTTCCAAGTGTATTAATATTAATCCTCAACTTTTTAGTAAAGACACCAAGAATCTCCGTGACATTGTAAATACCACTGGCGCTGCAAGAACATGTATTTATGGTCTCCCATTGGTGAAAACAGTTCTCTAATGTATTGTGGAGTCCTTTCTGTAAAGGTGATCTACAGAGCCACTCAAGAAATGGTTTTTTTAAATCAATTTTTTTCCATTAGTCTCCCTTAAAAAAAATACTCTAAATACTTCAGATAACTTATTGTAAATTATTTTTCACTTACAGTGCTATCTTGCACATTTGTATGACACAAATGTACAATGTAAGTTGTACAGTTATTTCCCAGTGATTTTCAGTGGGACTGTATGCACTAACAAATGTTTTTGAACATGATTTTGGATCATTGAATTGAGTCTTCATGCAGATTAGGTTTCATGTTGGATTGTAATTGCCTTAAGCCAATTGTAGAAGGAGAAATAGCTCAACAGGGAGTAATACATCAATATATTTAGATAATCTTCATTTAAAAAAACCAACCAATTTTATCATTCTTAGGGATTCCCTGGTAAAAATTGCCTGATTTGCTTTCCTATCATTTCTCTGCCTTCCAGCCACTCATTGAGAACTATGTACCTTTAGCGCAATTGTGTGTGTTCAGTCAACACCTGTGTGGTGTGCATATCTTTACTTTGTAACATGAAGGTATATGATAACACCAAATGTGTTTGATCTTTCATCAGTGAAAAGTGTTTCTGGTCTCTGCTGTAAGCTGAGATAAGTTTTCAGGTGCTGTTTTTGGCCATGAAGTCATTTCAGCGATCAGTCTCCAGGCATGATGATTCCCATTATTCATATTAGAGGTTAGTTGCTTCTTTATTCCTTTTCCACAGCAAATTCTTAATATTCCTGAGAAGAAGAGCATTCTTTGGGCGTGGAAGGTGTTTGCTGACTGAGAGCAACTTTTGATCAATTCCTTTACAAAAAAAGGTAGTGCTTGGGAAGGAGGCGCGGTTGCACTGTAAGGGTCATGGGCTGAGGGGACTTAGAGACCAAGGTGTGAAAATGGGGGGGAAGTGGGAGCAAATATCAGGCTTTCTTGGATGCTTACACCATTTGTAAAGGAACCCATTCTAGCTATGGTGAGGAAAAAGAAAAAAAAAAAGTGGAAAATACATCTTCTGTTTCTCTCCAGTTTATATTTCTAAAGAAAACAACACAATATCTAACCCAGGAAGAAATGCTCAGGTGAACAGTTTTTCTCTTTCTTGCTTTTCCTGTATGAGTGAGAATTTCTGTCTGAAGAAGAATGAGACAAATAGACCACTTAAGAAAAGATGAACTAGAAAAGATCGGTAATCTCCCAGAATATTTTCACAGAGACCCAGTACTTTATACTTTGTATAGAGTATATCATACATACATACAATCTCTTTCAAATTCCTATTCACTTCACTTCAGTGTATATGATATGCATCTATTTATTTTTTTTTATCAATGCCTGAGCTGTATTTATACACATCACCTTTAAATTAAAAAGATTTATGTTGTCATCTTATGCTTCTAACACATGGCAATGCTAGTTTTTTTCCCTTGTCTAGCTTAAATGCCCCCAAAGTGTTCATGCTTCTAATGTATCCTTATAGGGTCCATTTCCTGAAAATTTTTATGCTGTAGTGTAACTTGTTATTATTTTTAGTCTTGCTTTTTTCCTCCTGTTTTAGCTTGTGAAAAGTGCCTTTTTTTCCCAGGAGCTGAAGATGACTATACGTTAAAAATTAAACTGCTTTCGTAGTATTTGCCCTTGTCATATTTCCCATTGGTTTGAGGCTTTTTTCATTCCTGAATGACAGTGTGTATAGTTTAGCTGCACAACTATCTATAATAACCTGTTCTGAACACCACAACAGCAAAGAGAACCATGTTCTCTTTGGGAATTAACATCTGCAGGCAATTAATTCTATTTCATAAAATAATAAGATAGAATATGTGAGTTGAATTATAATGCTGGGTTTAGGACTTAAATATATCCCTTCTCATTCATGTGGGTCCAAGGCACCAGAAAACATGCACTATAAACTCTGAGATGCATATCTGTAATATTGATCATCTGAACTAATGAAAACCAAAATATTAAGGGATATACAGATTAGGATACTCTTATTCTATTTTTTTAACTTAGACCAAGACCTGCTTCAATTATTTCATAGAACTAATGGAGTGAGGTGCCAGTAGATATATTGGTACGGCAATCATCTCTACTTAGGTCATTTTTCTTTCAGTGGGAGAAATGCATCCAGCTTAGCTGTAAGAAAAGCCAGACAGAACAGGACTAAATTTTTTGGTGCTGCACCTACATGCTGAACCCTTCTGGGCCAGATCACTTGCAACTTGTTTTGCTACCCTTGGAGAACTCCACGTCATAGAAACTGATATGAAGCATCTGTTGCTCTCCCTCTTTGTCTCTTGCCATCTCAGGCCAATTGCAACGTACACTTGATTACCTGTGTTCTGATATTTGCAACTTCACATTGAAAGTAAATCTTGACATGAAAATTTAGTAATTGATGAAACAAATTGATTGTACAAGCAAAGAATTACCCTAAGTTCCGTTGTAGCTTTTAAAAGGATTAATATTCATTGTAGATGGCACAGATGGAGATTTATGAGACATATTCTTTCCCTCTCCGTTTTAGACCAAGCTTAAATTATCATGGCATCCCCACTGAAGCCAGTGCAACACCCAGTTCTGAGTTTTGCAAATCTCAGTGAGTCTATAATTTTGCAAAAGCAGACTTTTGGTTCTCTAGTGATAGTGTACAAAGACCACATTAGATAAATATTTCTGCCAACCAGTATTTCTTTGAAGTAGACTTCTGACCTGAAATGCTGTGCCAAGGAATTTGCTAAAAAAATATGCACTTTGTTTAAAGGATATTGTTCACTTAAAATTTGACAATAAATAAAAAACCCTTAAGTGCTTAGAGATGTCATCTTTTACTTCAATCTTTTGGGCATTTCATGAATCATTCCTTCACCATGTTGCCTTCTTCCTTTTTTTCCTGTCAACTTTCCTTTACCTATGTTGTTTCTCAAAAGCATGTTGATGTCAGAAAGCAGTTAGTTACTTATTTTCCTTCTTCCTTATCATCATTCTGAGTTTCTGCATGGATATACTTAATATGGTTCCCAGACACCCAGTTTTGTGCCACAGTTATACTGCTCATTCTAAAAGGTCCTGAGGAATATAAATATTATGTGTTGTAAATTATGTAGAGATGACCACTCTCTCTGCCTAGAAAAATGTTAAGCTTTCTTTGTATTTAGGGCTTTTTTCTGACAAGTGCTAAGATTATTCCTGTCTGCACCAACACTCAAAACCGTACCAACAGTAAAGAAATAAAGAGGCGGCTGCACCTACCACTGAGTGTTATGTTTTGTACAGCAGCAAAAGTTGTGCAGAAAACATGTTAGGCACGAGATGCGATAGTGTGTTTTCGGAGTTCATTGTTCAGCACACCAGGAACATGCAGAGGTCAGCTTGGAGAGCTCAGTAGGAGTGTAAGCCCAGGACACTGAAAAGTAGCCTGGATCTTTAATAAATACAAATTGTCAAAGCATCAGGTTTATATCCAGTTTGAATGATGGCTTTGTCATGGAACATAGCCCTCAATGCCATCTTGAGGCATTGATGATTTGGAATGAGAAGCGTTGTTTCTAAGTCATTCAATGCTCATTTTCTCAAATTCTGATCCATGCTGACTTTTCTTAGTTTATGAGATCACAACCCAGTGTGACCTGGCTGCAGGCCAGGGAGCAGAATAGAGTTCCAGGTCTTTCTGACTGCAAATTGAATTACTCCTCTTGACATTAAAGTCAAACTGAACTTTCATCAGGACAGCACTGCCAAAGCAGTCTTAGTATGACATGTTGACGTATGCCTGAAATTTGTGTTTAAAAAATTAATTATTTTGCTTTTGTTATGCAAATACAGTACACTAACAAGAACTAACAATTATGAATGCATGCAGTATCAGAAGTGTCTTGGGATTAGAGACTTGTGAATTCCAGTTCTTTTATTAACTTTTATCTTCTTGAAAGTGTGTCCTTGTCAATACTAATTACAAGCTGCTTAGAAACGTATGTGCTGCACAGGCTATCCATTCCCTTGGATATCGCACAGGTCCATCTTTTAATATTCACTATCTAGTGTCCAACTGCAACTTATATAGAAATCTTCAGCCTTTCTGCCTATAGACACTATTTAATTATTTACTACTTAATATGGTGCCTTAGTTCACCATCTGTACTAAGGAATCAACTTTTCTTTTCTTTCTTTTTTTTTTTTTGGTGAGGATTGATTACTAATATTGGATCTTTTTTTCGAAGATATAAGACAGCAAGCTCATTTGAAATGAAACAATTAAACCAAATCTATGCCACTTTGGAAGACAGGCCTCCAAATCTGATCTGTCATTTACATGGTTGCCTAGCAAATAGCATACCATGTGGAGTTTCTGGAGGGCATGTTGGTAGTGACTCTGAAATATGTACTTGCAGCCTGGGGATAAAGACGACAGTCAAACCTGATCCTAAGAGTAATCAGAAGGCCACCTGTAACAGACAGTATAAATGTAATTTTCTCATCAACCAGCCACTCTTCAATTCAGTGCTAGTTACAGTAGAACACCAAGTACCACAAGAACAAAATATAAAATATGTCAGAGACAAACACCCTGAGAATCTGGGGGTAAATGTTTCTGTGCAGTTAGCTGTTGTCTCTTGCTGAATGTTCAAAATATTTTTTTAATTTTGAGGGTGAGAAGAATGCATGGAGGTTTTGTCATACTTTTAGTTCCTCCTATAATGGCAAAAAATAGCTGTAATATTGTGTCAGAAGCTATTGCTCCAGCACAGAGAATAATGTTTCTCAAATGCACTGCTAACAGAAAGACGAAATACTTCATTCAAGTATTATTTTCCAAGCATTCAAGTAATGGTTTCCATTGCCATGTACCTTGGCTTTTTTAAGTTATTGTCTGAAACAGGATCTTCAGGGCTTTACATAAATCTTAGATATAATCTTTATCAGATACTGACTCCACCCATTTTTACCTCCAGGCAGCCAATATACTTATCACTCAAGGATATTTGCCTTCCCATCACAGCTTTTTTTACCACTAAAGGCAGTAGATTTGGGCTTAGTTCCATCTAGCCTTCTAGGAAACAAGAATTTGCCAATGGGTGAAAGCTTTGCTGCTGCTGAAGAACTCTTTTCTGTACTTTAGGGAACTATCACTCTCTTCTTTCTCTCCCCTTTACTTCATGGCATTATACAGCAAATTTTCTTTCTAAACAAGCATGGGAAGAATGGAAACACTACAAAAAAATACTGGCTCAAGAAGTGAGCTGGATATGAACAGGCAACAATATTTCAGTAAGTCAAAACCGAGGAAACTGAAATTGCACAGCTGTTCTGAGGTGTTGACACATCTGTTGGGCTCCACTCTGGCTGCTGACTACAGCACCTGGCTACTGAAATTTACCCAACACTAGGCTCTAAGCTGTGCCAGATTTTCTTAGCAAACAGTAAGGTTTCCACATTAGTGCTGTGCAGGCTCCAGTGTTGCACATCTGCCTGTGCAGCATCGCTCACAGGCACACGAGGAGATGGCCAAGGACCTTCTGCCAATGTACCGCAGTGCCAATAACCCCTAGTGTAGCAACCACCAGGAGTAACTGGAAGAGACAGCTAGGCAGCATAAAACCAAATGGATTTAGATGTTAGTGACAATGGCTGCTGGTTGCTGTCTCCATAGAACTCCAGTAATTCCAATCTGTTTACCAAAAGATCCACCTCTTGTGAAGCAGAAGTGTGTCTGAAAATGTCCGATAATCATGAGGCTGAGTAAGAAGAATGGAGCAAAAAGTCACAGAAATACTGCACTGAGGGCTAGCCATGCTAACTTAGCTAGTGAGTCACCCTAGTGAAAGCATGGCAAAAAACCCAACAAATCAAAACCCGCTTTATCTTGCATGCTCAAGTCTACATTTACCACTCTAATAATGCTGTTCTGTAGAGAAAGTCATATTTGTCAGCTTTCTTTTGAACATTGATGGTATTACAGGATTGAATGATTCCTGTGAGGACTTAGCAGCTTCATTTGGCAGCACTCAAGCAGTTAACAAAGCACTGTGAAATTAAGTAAAACAAACCCTTATATTTATTCCTCTGTGAGGATAGTCTAGCTTTCAGAATTCAGGCATGACATAACTGAGATACATATGGTGAGATAAATAGTCATATAAATTCAGTTTAAAAACTTACAAGGAGCTTTAAAAAAAGATAAACATTAGCATTTTTATATGGCTACAAGAAATGAAGTAGATAATTAAGTTAAAGAGAGTAAATTAAATTACAGTGGTTTCTGTTGTGTGGGATTTTATGTGGTATATACCAGGAACTATATATTTAATTGTACAAGTCAGTCTTTCACTAATGAATTCCCTACTCCTGTCCTCCAGCTGTAAAAGGCAAGCTTTAATATTTTTAGTATTTAATATTTTTTGAAAATATATTTTAAGATATATTTTCATTTAATTCTTTTAATTTTTCAGATGAAGCTTAGGTTTTTTACAAGTCAGCTTATAGAAATCAGCAGAAGACAGTCTCAGAACAGTGTAAAGAGTTGAGGGTGATGGCTGAAACCTTGAAAGCAAAAGATCTGTGACTATCTGCAGTTTTCACAGTTGAGACTGATAGGCTGCAGAACTTAAAAAGAAAATCATCTCTATTTAGTGACTTTCTAAAAGAATTTAAGGTTATTGCTTGCCCATGGTAAGAAGCCTAAGAAGATGTAAACCTGTAACAAGTTGGACACTAGCTATTCTGCAAAAACCCTGGGCCAAACTCAAGGGAAAGAGAGAAGAAAAGAAAGTTTGAACAAGGCTGTAGTTCTGGGGTCTGTCTGATGCAGGCTGCCAAGGAGTTATAGAAGCTGAAAAGCAGACTGTGTGGGAAATGTGTGAGCTCTGTTGTGACCTCAAAGGTCAGCTAACTCCGTGTTTCATGTAAAGACTGAGCCTGTAATGAGAAATCTTTCTAACAAAACTTAGCTAGGGAAGCCACAAGCAGAGTGAGGAGATGATAACACACAGACAAGGGTCTTTACCTATTTAGTACTTCTGGTACTCCTCTAAACCTTTCTGGGGAATTCAGTGGCTTTGAGCAGGATTTGTAACATGCAAAAGACACTTAATAAGTAATTCTGGCAGACTGTTCAGCTTGTGTTGTGCCCTACAGCACAAGGATCTGAACCCCATTCTACCTGGACAAGCTGAAATAATTTCTTTTGATGTGTTTTGAACAGTTCTTCAGGGTTTCATTTCAGAACATAAAAAACACTCCACCCACCTCACAAAAAAAAAAAAAGAGTCAATTAAGCAAAACTTTCTATCCATTTCAAAAGATCTTTCTTAATTTTGCAGTTGAAACAGAACCCATTATTTGCACTGCCTTATCTTTAGTGATGTGTGTCACTTAAATCTCAGAGTAACCTTAGTTAGAAAGAAAATAGTGACTGACAACCAAGCTTTTAATTAAATGGGTTGATTCTATTGTACAAAATGCTATCTTTAAATTCATCTGTTTTACACAACTTTTCCAATTTGAGCTTCCTTCCAGTATCTGTGAATGAGGAACTAATTTCTGTTTCAAAGAACCAATTATTCCATTTGGTACGGAAGCATGCTAAAAGGCAGATAGCTATTTTCTCTTAAATTCAAGCAGTATGTCTAGCCAGTGGCGTCTTTATTGATAGCAAATCTTCAACAAGACAAAACACATCTGCCGATTCTATTCTGGGCCTCATATAATTTCAATTCACCTTCCAGTGCAGTTAGACTAATGAAAAGTCAAGTATCAAGCTGGAGATAAATGTCTGATCTAATTTACTTCTGTGCCCAATGTAGCTTCTGCCATGCACTGGTATAGTTAATAGATGTACGGAAAGAACAGTAGTCCTTTCATGGAAAGGCAGGTTTAGAGGAGATTCATAGGGGAGCAAAACCTCGAGGATATTCTTTTTTCCATTAGGCAAAGCAATTTGTCCTTCTTTGCAGAGGCAGTAGTGTATTTAACCCCCGACTCTGTTTATGTCTCTGAAGACAGAGCACCTACCACCGTAAAAAACACAGCTGCCTTGTCTTCCCTCCTACTCGTGAAGCTCTGTGAATTCCTTTCTGAGCAGTACTCGTCCCATCCCTGACCATATCATGGAAATTCTTTGGAGTGAGAAGCACAAAATGCAAGGTCAAATACATGGAGAATAGTAGCAAAAGTTGTTTTTTTAGTCTGGGAACTCATCCTCTGAAAGTAAAAAAGGAAAGACCTGCACTACCTGAACTACCAGATCACAGTATGGACATGAGGATTTGTTGTGCAATGAAAATCACAAATGCAACTAAAAGGAGGATGTTTTTATTAGACGTAGAGAAGCAGAGGGAAGCATAGCAAGACTTGGTCTAGAATCTTCTGAAAATTCTGGTTGCTTTTGTTTAATTGTGATATAAATCTCAGCAGGAAGAGGTTCAGCGAAAAGTTACAACTATGACCACAGTAACTGAATTCCCATCTCATGGGATCAGACCAAAATAATTTGACTTCATTTTACAAGACAGAACAATTCAAAGAGGGGTCTTGAGAATCACCAGAAGTAAGAAGGCGTTGTTAAGCTGAAGGGAAATGCTGCACAAAGAGCAATGGGCCCATAAACTGTTAACAAACCCAAGCTGGAAATAGGTAGGTGTCCTGTCATCAGAGGGTAAAGAACCTTTTATTTTCTCTATATAGTGAATAAACTCATTTTAGAATGAGTCAGAGTTCTTTTATAAAGACAATTGCATAATGTGACTGTCTGCAGTGGTAAAGGAGATAGGAAGTTGTAAATCATGAGCTTCTGTTTAGTCTTAAATTCCTTTACTCCTTAATGACTTTTCTATGTTATTTGTTCTCCAAAGTTAATCAAAGAATCTCAGCTGCTAGGCTGTCATGTTGCAGGTACAGGAGATGTAGCAGACTCTGTACATTTCTCTGGCTTGGTCCTTTTGTCCTTTCTTCAGCAGGGGAACCTAACTTTACCCAGAATGCCACATCAGGTTTGACTCCAGTTTCAAGAACAGATGAATTTTTATGAAGAGAAAGGACAGGTGAATGTTATTGTGTTCTCTAAGAGGCATCTCTTTTCTGCAAGGCTTACAGAGTTGTCTGTTCACACGTGCAGCCTGTTGCTTGTAAGGAAACCCTCTCTGCTCCTCTGGGGGATGGACAACACCATGTCCCTCTCCAGAAAAAAACACCCTACTTATTTGAAACAAAGCCACATGAGAAAAGGAAACCCTGAGAGACCAAGACCTTCTAGACCAGGAAGAGTTTTCTTTGTAATTGTTTAATTGTAGGGGTTTATATTTTTTAAATATAATGCAAGGCAAAAAAAAAAAAAAAAAAAAAAAAAAAGAGATATAATGACTTGTTGATCATTAAAGAATACAATAGGTAGTATGAAAACCATATGGAGTAAGCTAGAATAAAGTAATCATATAAGCATACATAATCACTGCTCCTTCTTTCTATATATAGGTCTCTGAGAATGGTGTATCTCCACCTCTCATTGCACCCAGGATTTGAGCTGTCACTGTACTGAATAGAAATTCTGAGGAAGGTGTCAAAGCACAGTATTGAAAAAAATATTTTGAAACTGAAAAGAAGGAATGATTTCTGTAGATGTAGAATAAGAAATTACTCCTCATTCAATTCACAGCCAGCCTAGTTTCTGAAACAGTGAGTTTATAGTGAAAGGCATGTATTGTTACAGGTGAAGGAATTCCTGTTCTCTACCACAACTTTCCTTGGTTGAGTATTAATTGAAATAAATATGTACACATGTGGTTGTATACATGCACACACACATAAAATAAGCATTCTTGCGTCTTAGAACAGAGGTCAATTGCTGACTCAAACTATCTGAGCCACATGGGCAAAATTAGTTACATTCCATAGAAACTACTATGAAGAAATGCAGAATATGGCTATGCAAAAAATACATTTTCCCATCAGAAAAAAACATATGACACTGCTGACAAAGCTCCATGACTGTACAATATACATAGAAACATACTACGAGTCTTGTCTTGACTGGTTCACTGTGTGGAGCTTAGCTATAAGGCTATTGCCCAGGTAAAACAGAAAGATCAAGCCCGTAGTGTAGGGTATGACTGTTTTCTCCCTTTCCCGAGGCAGACAGAAAGATCAAAACCTCTTAATTTCCAAGAAATGAGGTTCAACACAAACTGTGCTTTATCTCTTTGTGCATAGATTTCTCTGCGTCAGTCACTGCCCAGAATGTGGTAGGACTGAACATCTGAAAGAAAGGGATTTTTCAAGCTGTAGGAAAGAGCGTGTTGCTTTTACTGCCAGCAGTCTTTAACGACATACATCTCTGGCTTGACTGGTCAGGATTACTTTATATCCCAGTAGTTTTCAGGAAATACCAGGTCTGGCCTCACTGCAGCTCCCATTTGCACCGACAAACTCCTCACACGTTGTAAACTGAGCTCTGCGTGGCAAGAAATGAAGTACATCTGGACCAAGGTAGTAAGCGAGCTGTCAGTTTATTTAAAACTAACCTCTTGGCCCTTGGCAGGATTTTGTCAGGCTCTGAGGAGCTACCTCAGGAATGAGCGTCTATAAAGCAAAAGGGAAAGTAATTTAGAAACAAGGCACTGCCATGATGCTGGCCAGGTCCTGAAGACACAACTGCAGTTGGAATAGTGTGCCCTGAATTAACAAACAAACTGGCAGTTGGGCTATTCAATGTGATTAACAGCTGTTTTATGGGTTGTCTGCCTCATTCGGTGCATATGTGTGCTGAGGGGCTGCTGCAGTGAAGCGGGAGAATAAACGAAGTCTCTGGGACTGTGGAAAAAAACTTCCTCCATTGTTTTTTTAAGGGAAGCTGAAATACATGTAACATTTTGATCGCTTCATTTAAACCCAGTTCAAAATAATTAAAATGCCCACACTTTAAAGTAGTCTTCAGTATGATAAATAAGACAACATGGCAATAGAACAGGCAATTGTGACTTTGTTGTTCTGCTGTTTCATAGTCTGGCAGGGAAAGTGCTGATGAACACATGAATGCATAAAATAGACTACAGGATCTTGGCTGAGCTTTAATAAGGCTTTATTGAAATACAAATATGCTACAAAAGTACAAAGCCAGCTAAAACATCTCACAGCTAAATCAGGTAGGCTAAGACAAAGCCATCCCACTGGATGTTATCAACACTGCTAACTCACATTGGTAAAGAATTACAGTTTCAGTTTGCTTGCACAGACTAGTTAGCTGTTTTCCTTTCTTAGTGGGGTTCTGTCAGCCATACAATTGAAATTAATTGAACTCCCAGGATTCCTAAAGATGGCTTCTTTGATTTGTTCTTTTCCAACACAAACTTATGTTTCAACATAGGTAAGGCAGATTGGGGGCGGGTGGGAAGGTGGTGGCTAACAAATGTTTTTTATTCCAGAATTTATTTTTTAAAAAGCAGGTTTCTATATTTTTTCTACTTTCTTGTTTTTTAATATGAGATGGCCATGTATGTTATTGCTGTCT
Organism: Ibycter americanus; assembly: GCA_035590275.1. Classification (NCBI taxonomy): domain Eukaryota; kingdom Metazoa; phylum Chordata; class Aves; order Falconiformes; family Falconidae; genus Ibycter; species Ibycter americanus. The sequence goes on from JAVJGI010000014.1 coordinate 84,729,198, forward strand.
TACACTTAAAAAAAAGAAGGAGGCTATTACTTTGTAAAGAGTTTTAATTTCCTGTAATTGACACTTAAGCATTCAGCTTCCTCTAAAAGACTATGTTTTACTGTCATAAAGCTGAAATTATTCCTTTTTTTCTTGGAAATACAGTTAAAATAAAAACTAAATGTTTATTAAGGAAAATGCAGTCTCTCTTCTTTTGTCCAATTTGATGTTGTGGGTGAGAAATGCTGTAACTTGTATTTTGTATTTGGATTTTTTTTAGCATTTCTAAAGGTAAAAATATGTGCATATATCTGCAGTCCTCAAGAGAACTATAATTACTGTAAATTCCATGTTCTGTCCTATTTTGTTCACAAATCTAATCCAAAAACCCTCAGCTCATTTACCTGTTCCATTGCATGTGAAATAAACTTCTGTGATTTCGACATTCTGTTAAGAAGTCCCTTGTTACTGTATTTATGTATTTATTTGTTTTGTTGTTATTTTGTTTCATTAGAATAAGAAACCACTAGCATAAAAGACTTAAATAATTGTCCCTCACAGAGCTTCCTTGTGTGGGAAACAGTTTCTTGCTAGAGACTGTGGCTGTTCTGTGTCAAGGCATAACCAGAGTTCGGTCACAGCATAAAGTGAATTTCTGTTTGACACTGAGGGTTTTCTGAACATCACATGGGACAGTACACAAACCAGACTCTGAAGACTGAGCGGAAGAACGTAGTAGTGGGAAGCCTCATCGGGGCTGGTATTGTCCTGGGGAACCAGGAAACAGCAGGAGACCAGTGTGCTTCACTCTATAGATACATCTATTTGACAAAGTATCGATTGCTAATTGTAGCTCAGCCTGAGGACTTGTGAGCTTCCCTTTTCCTGACTACACGTTTGCTTGTGTGCTTGTTTTATCACAATATATGGGTAATTCCTCTCCTCTGTGTGGCTGCTGGAACCCCTTGTGAGTCAATGCAGCCTGCTGGCAACGCACTGGGATTTCCTTTTGCCAAGGGAAACAGCATTCCTGGGAACTGGCCTGGGGTGCGTTACAGGGCAGCTTGCCTTCCTTCACAGCCCAGAAAGAAGACCATTGCATAAGACTTTGGGGGCAGAAATTGTTGTAGTTAGCCATCATGCATAATTTATTGACCCCTTATGACATACAAATGAATGCATTTATGATAGTATGAAAGAGCTGTAGACCCACTGGGGAAGCTCTTCTGACGGCAATAAAAGTGTAGGAGAAGCACCTGTAGCTCACCCAAGGAGCTTAGGGACACGTAGAGAGTTGTAATAAGGTTCCACAAACGCAACTCAAGGAAATATTCGCAGTGCTGGTGACAAGATCTTTCCTGCTCCCACTAATGCTGCTTTCTGGATTGAGACGATGCAGCAAATCATCCTGGCTGACTTCAGCACTTGGGAATGTCTGCTGAGGTTGTTAACATGTAGTTTATTTTATGTTTGATACGTCTAATGTTTTTGTGAGTACAGCTTTGTTAGTGATAAGAGTTGTTAGAAAAGAAAATTACTGAACTGCAGAACTACACTGTTGCAGACTAGTCTTGTTAGTTCAGTGAATGTAAATAATATGGTCCATTGCTTGTGACGGTGAAAAATTAGCTTGATTCATACCAAATAGTGCTCCATTCTCATATGTTATGATGTTGAAAAATTTTTAGTTTTAGAAACAGACAAGAAAGTCTTGATCCTACAGACCTTCTCTCGGACATTTTGTTCCACTTTTCTTTTGCACCACAGTATTTGAATTTCTTATGGATATTAGAGAACATCTTGATTTTAGTCTTGTGTATGTACAGATATGTTTACTTCGGGAAACTTCTGGCTGATCTTGAAGAAACTAATTTCTTCCTCCAGAAAATAAGCGTGGTCACAAAATTGCTCCAGAAACGTACTAATTGTTTAAGAAATTGCAATCTTTATTGCAATAAGAAGCCAGCAGTTTATGTGAATGTTCCTGACCTGTTTCACTGCAAAAACAGCCAAGTAAATCTAAGCATCTTGGTCTCCCAAGAGATCTTGTGACTATATTCCAAATCACAGGAGTTTTTTCTTCTCTTGGGAAAACTCTGTAGGATTTGGCCATAGTCCCAGAAAAGTCCTTAGCTGGTTTCAGGACTTGTTTCTCTCTGATAGCTACTGTCAATGTACAGCTTTGAGGGTACATATACACTCTAACTTTTTAATTCTAATAACTAGACTTAAGAGCTAAAAAAAAAAGTATATCACAGGCTGTAATGGCCTTTAAAAGAATCCACATTATGTATACCTTGGTTGACTTCAGTGTTTTAAGCAAATGAGATTTGCACGATAATATAGCAAAGTGCAAATTAAAACCCAATCAAAGTTGGTTGGCATCTGTCTCTTTGCCTTCGAGACATGTAACGGTTTTCTAACTTGAGTGGTTGAAAATAGCCTTCAAATGTCAATAAAATTCCATAAGCTCATAAGAGATATAAACTATCTGGGTGGAAATGTACTTTCCTAACTAAGCTTCACTCCATGTATTTCAGGGTCCTTCACATTGTTTCCTTCAAAATGTAAGTTAAATTGAAGGCAAGAGGACAACTGAAGGCAAGAGGACAACTGTCTTTGCAATGAAAATGTTGAATACATGCTTTCAGAATATTCCCTAACCACGAGGTAAAAGTTTACCTCCTTCCAAGAACATGAAATTTTGCCTCAAGTGTTATTAAATTAATTCCTGTAAACACTTGGATAAGCCTGAAATTTAGCCTGAAGAGCAAAAAAACCCAAACAAACAAACAAAAAAAGTAGCTCTATGAAGTACTAATGCCTCTGAAAGGCATAAGCAAGACTCATACCTGACACTCCTAAAACTTACATTGAGATAGAGATAAGACTCTGTGGGAATCACCATTATTAGAGGATTCAGTGGGAGTACGTGGAAGCAATACAAAAAGCTGAGAAGGGATGATCCTTGTAACGTTCATCTTCTGCAGTGCAAACTAGGACTCAAAAATTGCTTTCCAACGGTGTTGCAGGTCGTGTGCAGTACTCTGATGTACTACGAGAAGAAAACCTAGTAGCAAGTAGAGAAAACTGGTGTTCTAGGATCTAAATATTTCCCTGACAGGCAAATCTGAGGCAGAGCTCTATGGAATTGGTGCTATGCTTAGTTAATTAACTAAACTTGTCTTACTATCCTTGCTGTAATTATCCTGTTATAAATCCTGTCAAAGTGCACTTGCTGGGTTGCAGCTCTGGTGAGCTGGTCTGAGAAGGGCAATCGAGCAATTTGTATTGCTTTGGTGGTTGTGGACTCTTGTGTAGCTGCACTAATTTATGCCATTGCCCTTGGAGAAAAGCAGAATAAGGAGAAGCAGAAATGGTTTTGTTCTTTTGTCCTTTGGGCTTTCGGAAGCTTAACACACACTGTGTGCAAGAATTATTTTATGGTGGCAAAGACATAGGAAGGAACTATCCCGAAGGGACTGTGAATAATTGGGGGGGTATTATAACACAGTGAAATATGTTAATGACATGTTAAATAACCAGATGCAATTTATTTACATTTCATTATTTCAGCTGTTGGAGTTGCTTTTTCTAGGTAAGTGTGTTACACGGAACAATTTGGGTTTCCTTAAATTGGGATATGTTTAAAAAGGCTGATCAAGAATGTTATTTTTAACGTGACTTTTTGCCTGTGTATGCATGGTTTTAACAGGCTCAAAAGCTGAATTTAGGCTTTGTTCTTACGGAAGTCTGAAGCCACTAGAAAGCAAGTTATATAGTAAGATGGTTTTGTTCCTGCAGAAAAGAAAAATGGTAATATTCTCATCGACTGTGTCCAGCTCGGGTGACTTCAGGTCAGCAAACAAGTGGAATAGTTACAGAAAGGAGCAACCAAATATTCAAGGCAGGAAAAGAATTCACATCACAATACTTAAAAGGCTTGGATAATTTGGATAATAGGGTGAATAAAAAGGGACAATAGGAAGGCATATGAATGCTCTGAACAGGTTCCATGTGAATCATGATGTGGGTTGGATTCCTTTGTGGATAATATAAACAATTATATTAGTATTTATAGCAGTTTCTTTTGAAAGGGGCAAAACCAGTTATATTTTGGGGAATAAACTAGTCTATATGTGAAAAGACTTAAGGATAAACCTACCCTGGAAACATAATTATCTTCTACCAGGTTCAGCCTCATAATTGCAAAAGTATTCCCAAAATGAGGCAAAAGATAGTTTGCTGATTATGTTTGTAAAATATTCTTTTTAACAGATGGGATATAGATCAATGCAGAGTTGCTGATTTAGATACTTAATGGTTTCCATTATTGAGTGCATTGGAATTCTTAATATTTATCCATATGAGAGGCAAGGAACTACTCCATTGTACAAACAGAAAACTAAAGTTTTGAATAAATATTTAAGTGACTTGGCCAAAGTAATGTAAGGACTCTGGCAGACTGGGAACTCAATGTCAAACTCTTTTAACTCACCAACTTGTTTCTTTATCTGGTGGACTACCTGAAGCTGGTATTACAGAGGTTCGAAGCATTCGGTTTTTGCTGTCAGAAATTCAGGGGAAGTCGCAACACTCAAAACCAGACCTTGTCGTGGACCTTTAGGAATGTCTAGAAGGCTTTCTTCAACGTTCCCTGAGGAACATCAAGACTGCAGGACGCACATAAGCTCAGGTGGTGGACACCTCACACAGCTCCCTGCAGAATGCCTCCTATAGGGAACCACTGTTGACTACAGTTTTTCTTATAAGCTCTGCCTGAAAAGCCAAACACATAAAGCTCTTTTTATCCTGCTCCTCTCTCTGCATGTATGACCTACAAATGTGTCCCTGCATGCACAGGGATGAGGACAGTGATTTAATTCATGATCATAAATTTTGAGCAAGTGCATGGAACACTTTGGAAACACTTCTTATGAATACAAATAAATATTTTTAAAGAATGCTAGTTTTTGATACAAGCAAAACAAAAAGCAAGCAAACAAAAAGCTATTATGAGGATACATGCGTCTATACATTTTGGAATTCGGTTTCAGAATGTAGTTATAAGTTGTCCAGACAAATCAATAGAGTGAAGTTGTGTCTTTAAAACAGCCAAACTAAGTTTTGAAGTGGTAAAGGAAGGTTGATAACTCTTTCAAAGAATTACCTAGTGTTAATTTAAGGGTCTTTCATGAATTACAATGATGTTTGTCTCTAAAGACAGTTTTGCTCTCTGTATGCTCGGCATCAAGAACGTAGGAATACTTTTATTTTCCTTTGTATTTATTTTAGAGATGTAGGGCGTTCTGTTTTCAGTAACTGCTGGGAAAATAAGATGAAAGTGACCTTTGGGGAAACAATTTTTTGTAAGCTTTTTGTTGGTCTTCAAAAATATATCTCTATGGAATAGATATTCAAAGATTCTGTTTGTCAGTTAATTGAATTCAATATAATATTTTCAGAAGTTCTGTGCTCTGAAGTATTTCAGGGAGTTTTGTCTATTGATTCTAAATGTGTGTGCAGTGTGCAATAGTGTTGCAGTCACGTGGATACAAAATAATGTTGATGGAGGGTGAAAATGAAGTAGAGGTAAGAAAACTGAACAGGAAAAAAATGCAAAACCTAAGAACAGAGAAGGCAAATGTAACCACGTTAGAGGTATAGCTTAGGGAGTGTCCTGTGATCTTTATTGACATGTGTACCCCTTGTCTCTGTTGTGGCTCCATTTTAGGATGTTTTTACTATCTTTCTGCATACTTAGCTTTATTTACGAGAAAAGTAGGGCATGCCAGCAGAGCAGGGGCTTTGATGCACACTAATAAGTGCTCACCAATTTAGGATAATGTATAGACACCACAGGGATGCAAAGGATAGGACCCATTTGTGCTAGGATCAATTTACCTGTAGCATAAGTGTGTCCTGCAAATCTCACGTGCTGTTATTCACTAGAGTGGTTGTGTACCTGATGATTGTGGCTGAAGTCTTATTGCACTGATAGAAGAAAGTAGCAAGATCTAGGAAAGTACTTAATCACAATCAATGAATATATGATTAAATCCCACTAAAGGTAAGGGGAATTACATGATTAAGTGCTTTTCTGTTTCAGAAAGGAATTTAAGCACATTTTTGTGTAGCTCCTAGAATAGTTTCAGTAGGCAACTGTTTTCCTTATAAATGCAAGGCACATAGTCTTTCTGTATTAGAACAGAGGCAATTTGCTTTATTTTATTTAATTTAGGTGCAGACTGGGGAACTTGGCACATTATCAATAAAGTCTTTGAGCAAGGTTTAAGAGTCCCTGTATGATAAGAAGTTCGAATAGAACAAAGAATGGACAGAAAGGAATTTTAGACTTAAATATTTGAAGCAGAGAATAAATGGTCAAAAATTTTTCTCTGTGACAAGTCAGAGCCATATGTTTTTATCTTTAACACCTGCCTTTGCTTTTCACAGCTAGAGGCAGAGAAGCGTAAAGACTGTGAATACGTATGACTGAGAAAATATTTTAATATATTGAAAGAAAACTAGCCTGCCCCAGTTGCATAATTGCTGCAGTGTGGATTTACTAGATTGGATAGTATTTGGTTTTTTTGTCAAGAATGATGGCTAAGTATCAGACTTTTCAAGACTGTTCTGTTCTGTTCTCTCCATTGCTTCCAAGTATCTCCAAAAGGCTTCTGTAATCTGAAACACTAGGAGATGTCTATATTTTTCTTCTAACTCTGTTTTCTCTAAAATCCATGTCAATAGTTGCTCATGAAAAAATAATTTCAAAGCCTCTGAGAATGCCAGGCATAGTAAAGAAGGCATCCAAATTACTTCATGTAGTAGTGTTTATGTTATCTTTTAAAAGGCATGAAAAATGATAATGGTATAGGCTTCATTTCTAATTTTGTTTCCTTAAGCATATTCTCTTATCTTGTGCATACCCCTGATAGGAATTTTGAAGACTCTGGTAATGAGTTCACTTGAACTCAGTTAGAGATGAATACCACAGTTGCTGCTTGCATGGGAACAGCCCTGTGGCATAACTCTGCCCTCTCCTTTTCACATTCATGAGAAGAGGTTTCAAAGCAGACGCAAGGAATAAGGAATTTATATGTTAGAGACTTCAAATCCAAAAAATTGTCCCTCAGATACATTTCTGAAGCAGTCCTGATTTTCAGTGTTCCTGATAGCGGAGCTTTGGCAGCTCTGTTGATTCAATTGCAGTGTTGAAAAATGGGATATTTGGAATTTTGTTCTTGTTTGCCTTCAAAAATAAGTAAAAAGAATGCAAGATGATGAAGAAATTAAAATAAGCTTTTCATGTTTTGGCAGTAGAACATACAAGCCCCTTGTACTATGTATCTTGCCATGTAGCACTTCTGAGCAAGTGTCTCTCTTAACAGTTCTTCACTTCCTTAATTAGGCTTTTTAGTTCTTGAACTGATCAATATATTCCTGATTAGAAGTGGATGAAAGGGTAGTACATCAGTCTTTAGATTCATGCCTGCAAAAGTGACAACGCTTTTTTACCACACACACTCTACAGCAAATGTGAATTGGCTCATCTTCATTTCAGTGCATCCAGGCTCCTGTGGGTGGTTTTTTCCTTCCTTCCTTCCTTCCTAAATGCACTTCTGTTTTGTATTGCATTGGATTCCAAGTAAAAATCTTTTTATTATAAAAGGAAAGGGTGCTTAGAATTTCACAGACTAGAAGCATTAGTCAAGTTTTGGGGAGAGGACTTGCTCCTGCTTGTTCCTCTGCAGCACCTTGCTTTCATAACCTGAACAGCACCATTGAAAATCTGCTGAAAGCTCTGAAAGAATAAAGAAAATAGTACTATGACTTTTCTGGTTTTCAGAATGTCACCTTTAGGACAACTTGTAGTGCTTAGATAACTGTTACTTTCTATTCTTTTTAACCATTGTGGTGTCTAGCAGTATTAAGGTATGTATAATTTCATGCGGAGACAGTCTTGAGCTTCTATGCAACTTTTTAATACTTGTCAGCAATGTTTTTCTACATTTTTATTTTTTTTCTCAAGCTGAATTTCTTCAATATCTCCAACTCTTACCTTACAAGAATACATACTTGTGCCACAAGCAGATCCAAATAATACTTAGCAATTTTGAAAACATCTGTACAACATATTAAAAATTACACCACAGAGACAACAATATTAAGTAGGTCCCTTTCTTCTTCATTTAGGTGGAGAAGCCACTGTAGTGTGAGGTAGTTAAGATTTTAAGGCTCACTGCACGTTTGAACTAATTTACGCATGTTCTTTATAGACTTGTTTCTTAAAGATGTGAAACTTCTTTTTCTTAAATTTCTATTTGTCTCTCCTTACCCTCCTGCAAGCAACATTGCTGAATAGTTTCTACCAGATCTTACTAAAGCACGAGGTCTGAAAGGTGTTCAGTTTTGACAACCTTAATGAAATTGTTGGCCAAAGAGAATGAAGAGGCTATCCCTCAGTGAGGGAAAGGCAGAAATGCCAGCATATGCTTTACTAGACATCAGTGAATCGACATTGGAAAACATCATCATCACACGGATTCATAGAACAACTGGCTTCAGGATCAAAGCCTGATTTGCTTTCTGAGAAACACTGTGGATGAAAGACAGAAAAGAGAAGCCTAGTTGTACAAAGAGGCTGTAGAGTTAGGTCAAAGCATTTTCAACGATCAGTTTTCATAGGCCTGGAAGGAGCTTGTTTAATCAGGTTACACCTTTTACTTGATGTAACTGTTGTTAAGATTAAAGGCTTTTTTAAAAAAAGCATGTAGACACTGAAAAATGCAATTTTACAACTGAAAGAAACATTTCTCTTAAAAATCAGAGTATGTCTTTTATTGGTGTTGCCTCTCAAATAATGAAATAAATTAATTTCTTTTGTGACATATCTCAATACATAAAAGGAATATGTTTTAAAAGACTTGGCTCATTTTCACTTTACCCAAGAGACGAAATTTAAGATGCTAATAGTTTGGAAAATATCACTTGGAGAACATATGACTTCACTCACTTCTGGTCTTGGCTTGTGCTTAGGGAATTTTAACTGAAAAGCTTGCTTGTGTTCCTCGGGCAGATTTTTATGTTAATTTCTGGGGTTTCTGCATCAGTCATGTGGTTTTGATTTGCACCTAGGTTTTCTGATTTATATGTGCTGGTGTCCAATCTAACTTTGCACTTACTTGTCAATGCTATTTATCTTCATCATTCATATTCACAAAAACTATATCTTCTGGAATTTTTTTTAAAAAAACAACTTTTACTTCTCTCATTGTAGTGTGTGAACCATATGGGAGTATGTGCTGTTACATGAAATGGTAGTCCCAACACTTTGAGTTGAAAGGCAACTCAGATACAGATGAAAGCTATGATGTCCTATGTTACATGCAAGGCAAATGCCTTTAGAGTTAGCAGTCCACTGCTGGAAAGCTAGAGGTCAGGTCAGAGCTGGTAGCAATCTACTGCAGATTTTTTCTTTTAGAGCTGTAGAAGTGTTATGGCACTACACAAAAGTACTTAGGACTGTACAGGACCTCCTAAGTAAGCAAAACTAATCACCTGCCATCACAGATGCTGCACAATGTAATGACTTTCTTAACCCTACAGAGGACACTATTAAAAATACTAATGGGTTTGGTTTTGTTTCTTATAAGTGTTCAGTGGTGGGAACTGGAAAGTGGTTCTGCATCCCAAATGTTCAAAGCTCTAAGAATTAGAAATCTTATAATTTCCATAAAATATACTTATACACATTTTGCATCTCTTTCAAATATGCAAACCTTTTCCTTTGTTTTAAATAGCTCTTCTGTCTTGATGGCATTTTTTATGAGATGCATTTTTACGGAGCAATCATGGCCCACCTTCTCTTTTCTTTGGCAAACTAAATGCAAAAATATTACACAAAATATGAAACAAATCTTTACTAATACCACAAGTCTGTATTTCCCCTTCAGTCCTTATATAGTTGCATGTTACAGTCCTTCCCTTTAATACTTTCTTTTAATTCATAACTTGCATCTTCAATTGGACCAAAATTTTCACAATTTTTCACAAGACAATATGCTGAAAGCCCAGCAATGGAGGAATTGCTACATTTCTATTGTCTGTAAAGCTTATTAAAGTATCAAGTCAGCTAAGCTAATTCCTTTTTGGTAAAATATATTACATTTTTCCCCATTTCCCCTTTACATCTGAGTTTGTATTGTTTCTTTCAAAATTTGTTCCAAAAATTTGCATACTTTAGACATCATATTACCAGGTGTGATAATTCCCCAGTCACGTTTGTCCTTTTTTTCTTGTTGCAAATTCTTTATCCTTTTATATTCACTATTCCCAAACTTGACAGAGTTAGTAAAGATTTTTGTTACCATTTGTTTTCCTGTCTTTCAGGTTTCTGCTGGGTTCCTTGAGTTTTTCTTTCCTTTCTGACATCGTCATTTCAACACCTCTGTTCGCATTATGCATCTTGCCTTTATGCCTTCAAAGCATTCATGAGGAAAACTAAGAATATTAATTTGATTTTGAAGACATGATTAGATTACTCCTACTAGTTCGTTGCTTAGGAGCTTCACTTTTTATTGTCTATTTTTGTTTCTTTAACTGTTTCTTTTATTTCTTTGTAAGGTCTCAGCTCTCAGCTTGACTTCTGGCAATTCTTGCTTTAGCCCTACATTTCTTGATAGCTAAGATATAGCTTGCTAATTGGTGCTTTTCCTGTTCATAAACCCGAAGCTTATTCCTGATATTTTTATTGGAGTGATTAGGCTGGGTGTCCTTTCCTTCTCCTTTTCTTTCCTCCTTTTTCTTCTCTCTCTTTTCTCCTTCCTTGACATACAGATTCTTGATAGTCTTAGGTCTACAACTCATGGAGATTTCAGGCTTCCATCATTCAAATCTTTGCACTTTTTGGCACAGTGCAATGCATCTGTTAATTTTCTTAGTTTAAAAATTTAACCCTTTCAGAATGCCAGACGTAGTACTGTTTATCTTCCTTTTTAATTTAAATTGAGTCAAGTCATAATGATTCTATCAAAGCTTAAAATCTGTGCTGTGACTTTTGGAGTATCCTCAATATTTAAGAATTTAAAAGAAAATGACCTTTTATTTTTTAAGTGGGAATTTAGGGGAAAACTTTTTATTTCAGCCAGTGGCTGATGTTACCTGATGTTAGATAAAATTCCAACAAGTGGGCAGCGTGTTGCTTAAACTTCAACTAAATCTGAAGCAGGAGAGTAATAGCAGGATGTACGACAGCATTCCTGCTTTAGAGACAATCAGTGACCCACTAATATGGTTCTCCAGTTTCGTTACTATTATTCTTCTGTATAAAAGAGAGGAAAATAATGACAGCAAGCAAATGTCTAATACATATTCATTTAAACTCCCTTCCAGAAGATGTACAAAATGGATTTATGGATGTTAGGGAACAAAGAAAGTAGCTTCATCTTCATTAACAACCATCTCTTCTATGACTTATTCTGCCAGATGTACTGTAATAACAACCTTTTAGAGTTGTATTTCCTTATATCTAGTTATCTACTCTCCACTTATAACAATTCTTTTTTCTTCATAATTTTATTCATAGTCTTGTTTTCCAGAAAAAATATAATTCTATCTTCATCCACATCTTCAGATGCCTTGCAAAGCTTTTATAATCTCTTATCTTTATCCTCTTTAATTAAAAGTCAACACATATTGAAGTCAGCTTGTTTTGAAAACCTTCAGTTCTTTCATATTGTAACAGTGCCAATTGCTTCCCTGTTCTTTTTTGTTTATTTCAAATCCAGATTAAAAGTTAGCTATACTTTCCTGGCTGGCAGTCTTCCAGAATACTAGTAATGTTCCAAAATTGATTGAATAGATCTGTCATTCTAGAGAGCAAATTAAATCAGAAATGCATCTTTCTAACTGTTGCTCCCTTAATTTCCTTAGTCTGCAACCATGCACAGGAAACAGTTCCCAGTGCAATTTTTCTGGAACACCGAGATCTTTAAAAAATGCATAAGGAGCTCAAGGGGCACGCAACATGTGGCACTGCAGAGTGGCTCAAGCCAAAACTAACATCCCTGCAAGAAGTTTAATGCATGAGAGAACAAGTAGAATTTAAGTGAAAATTTAACATTCTGTTTTCAATATTTTGATAAGGAAATTAACAAGTTGTCTAAAAGTGCTTCTTGGAACTTAATTTAAGAAGAGTAGGAAACATTACATAAACCTCATGACATTAATTACAGGGCAATGGTATCATTAACAATCATTTAATTATTATAAGCTGCTAATCAGTAGTTTGTAATTTAGCAGATACCCTGCTTTGCCGCATTCTGGGTGCTGGCCACTAGATAAGGCCCACCATGTACTGATAGATCCTTCCTACAGGGGAAAAGTGTAGGTGACACATCTCCAGATTCTCAGACAGCTGCTCTTTGTGCCCCCACCGGAGCCCACAGGCTGTCCCAGTGGGGCTGACTGCTTTCGCTGCCTCCGTGGTATACATGCCTACTTAGCCTCAGAGGTTAGCAAGTGGGTTGATGTTAGGTTCTTGACATGTTTTATAAGAAAGACTTAAACAGAGCAATTCTGTTTTGTAAATCTCCGGGGATGATGTTTCTATATTTAGCCAAAGTACCTTTCTCAGCCACGTAAATGGGACATAAAAGGAAAAATCCCAAACGGTGAGGAAGAGTCTAACAACCCCATGTGGCGAGCCCTTAACAATGATGTCTCCACAGCACTGTTCTACGTTTTCCTCCACTTTTAAAATATGCTATTAGAATAAGCGCACAGTATCACACACTGGTTTAGTTTTTGCTTTAAAGGACGAATATACTCCTATCAGCATATATCAAAAGCTTGTTCTGTTTAAAGAACAGTATTCTTCTGTTCTGGTGTCTATTGAGTTCTCTTTTCGCCTGTTTGAAGTCTGTGAGTCTCTGAGTCTGTTAAGGTTAGAACTTCTAGAGTGTTTCTTTTTCTTTTTTTTTTTCTGCACTTCATACATGGATCTAATTGTCTTCTGATTAGAGATACTCCAGTCCCATTCTAGCTGGTAAATTGGAGTAGGACATTTATTTCTGTTATCATCCAAGAAAAGTTTGGTAGCCTTTCCCCTACAGTTTGTCTTTTGAATCATATGAACTTTGTGATATAAAAGATATATTGTATTCATAGCATTTTATTTCATGCCTCTAGCTCATTTCAAATGCAGTTTGACTCCACCACCACCCCCACACCCCCCCGATGATAAAATACTTTAAGTGGATATATATACAGTACTTCAGAATACTGAGGTCAGAAGATCAGCAACTGTGCTGTTTCTTAGGAAGGAAAAAGCAAAAAAATAATTTATTCTGCAGCAATACTGGATCTTCAGTTTACCGTGTATGTTTTCATAATATTGCTAGAAATTAGTAATTATACTGATGCCTCTGAGTAGTGAAGTTAAGAAAATGGAACCCAGACAACCATATAGTTAACAGGAAGAGTCCCGCTGCCTCCCAGGGGACCTAAATTTCATCCGCTTTGAAGAATACTCTATTGTTCAGCAGTTTCAGCAAAACAGCCTAGATGGGCGATGGGGGCGTGGGGTGGGGTGGTGTGGAATGTCATATTCTTGAACCAATCTATAAGATAGTCTTCGGACTGCCACACTTGAATAAAGTGGTAATACTTGCATACTTTCTAATTCAACCATCTCCATGTATTCTCGTTTAGGAAAAAGTCATAGAGAAACGACTGAAATAATCTGACCTACAATTCAGCAGAAGAAGTGGGCTACTTGTAGAGAGATTTGTAGAAGGCTAATCAGTATTGATTGTATACAGTTGCTTCTGGGGTGGTAGGTCGGCTGATG
>JAVJGI010000014.1:84743075-84773452 GCA_035590275.1 Ibycter americanus
AGTATAAAGTGTGATATTTTCCTTACCAAAGTGTCAGGCACTTAGCCTATAGCTGTTAGTTGGTCAAGAGTCCACTCTTTTGAAACTTTTTTTTTGATAAATTAGGAAACCATACTAAAATATTCTGAAATCTGCTGCAGAATTGTAAGCTAACTGTTCCTGCATTTTAGGTCACATACAGCCATGAGAAATTTGGTTCCTTGAGTGAAAAATGTAATTTTTATATGTGAGCAAGTGTTATGTACAGACAAAAATTTTACATTTCTTCCCTTTCAGATATGGGATTTTCAAAGAAAGCTCAGAAAAGGGCTTTAGAGTCATTCTGAGAAAAAGAATGCAGGAACTTTTATTTTATTCCTGCTCAGTGACAATTTTTTCCATTACCACACAGTTCAGAATAGATTTGCTGAAACTTTTAAGAGGAAGACTGAATTTTCGCCAGTTCAGATGAAGTGGTAAAGAGGAAGGCGACTCCAAGATGTCTTTCTGGGATGAATTCTCCCACTCATGTATGAAAAAACGTTTAAAGTTAAAGTGGTAGCAAAGAGCTTCAAAATGAGAAGCTTCTTTGCAATGTATCCAGAAATCATCACCTGTTTGTCTGTTAATGTCTCTCCCTTTTAAGTAGGATTTAGGTAGCTGCATAGCAAACTCTGTTTCTTAAGCCTGTTGTTCAGCAGCCTGCTCTGCCACACGCAAGGCCACGCAGTGACAGCTCTGACATTTTCTAAGGGAAAGAAAAGGAAAAGAATTGTAGTCGGCAGGGGGTATTTTTCTTTTTATAGTCAAGAACTATACAGTAAAAACATGTTTTTCAATTAGTTTGAGAGCAAGGTGTATTTAGGAACATCCACTGGTGCTGATTTGTGTATCAGCTCCCAGTGGCCTCAGTGCAAATTGTACGTGCTGCTCAGTAACAGCACATCTTTCAGAGTTGCCTGTTAGAGTTAAAGGGAAACAAATTATAAGGGGGCAAAATGTTTCACCTTGTGTACAGCCCTTCTCACTACTTCAGAAAGTTCAAATGATTTTGGCAATGTTGGAGATCCAATCTCATTACACTGCAATTCCTCACAGCTTAGGAAATTCCACGTTTCTCCTGTCCTAAACCTGACATTTCATTAAATGAAGATAAACTACACACACATTAGCAGCTTGTATGTGTATTACTTTACCAGCCTGTTTCAATTAAAATAAAGATTAGACACAAGACATTTCAGACAGATTTTGTGCAGCATACTATGATTCTCAGATTACAGCCAAAAATACTGTACTCGCTGTATTTTTACAGAAAAATAAATGATCATCTGTACACATGAAAAACGATGACAATTTAGTAAAGGGGAGATATTGTCCACTCTAATGAATTAGACTTCTAAGTTTGTTACGCAGCCTTTCATCATGCATTTTTTGCCTATTTTCTTCAGCAATGTAGAACAGGGAGGTGATTTCACTAGAATCCATACATACAGGTAGGTGCAAAGCTTTAAAGTTTAAAATAATTTATAATTACACTTTTCTGCATTTTTAGTTTATGTGTTTCAAGGAGCAATTAAGAGGAAAGAAATAATTATTAATTTTGAAAATTGTTTTCTCAGTTTTAATTTTGAAAATTATTAATTTAGAAATGTATCATAGATTCATAGAGTGGTTTGGGTTGGAAGCGACCTTAAAGATCACCTAGTTCCAATCCCCCTGCCATGGGCAGGGACACCTTCCACTAAACTAGGTTGCTCAAAGCTCCATCCAGCCTGGCCTTGAACGCATCCAGGGATGGGACATACTTGTGTGTAACAGGTATATATTATTTCCTTCATACATATGCACAGACTGTAATGTATATTTTGAGAGAGAACACGTATGTGTGCATCTGCGAGTGACAGCGTGCCCATATGTACACAGACTTTCTAAATTTTGACAACTGTTTTTCAATTTGTCTTTTGAAACTACAAAAGATTTTTAACGCTTCTCCTTGCTAAGTTCACAAAACAGTAAGTAAATTTAGGGTTTGGATTTGAATATAGAAAATGAAATGGAAATAAAACACATTATGGAATGTCTTTACAACCTGTGCTTTATGTTGCATTACAAGCTCTCTGTTTTAGTTTGATGACTGTTACCATAATGAAATTCTGATATTCCTTTCCCCAAATAGGGTGTTTTCTCTACTTGGGTAGGTTTAAGACTGCGGTGTCTCTCTTGATTAGAAGTTAATGTCTAATTTGTGAAATGCATCCTTGAACACTGAATTTCTTTGCTCTGTAACTTTTCTTTTTGAATCCAGACTTCTTCAGGAGCACTGCACTCTCCGTTGTGCTCAGTATACACCTAACCAAGGCTGCAGATAGTATTGATGAGTTTTCCAGTCGATCAGCCAGATCAGAACACTACAGGGGAAAAAATGTCTTCAGACTAAATCATTTTTTCATTCCCTTATTTTGATGATAAAAATTGTAATGTAAAATGAAATATGTTATTTTTAGGCATGCTTGAAAAGAGTAGAAGTCAAGGGCTAAATAGTCAAGCATTGCCAATAATAGAGCTATATCATGTTCCCATATCAGTGGCTCAAGAATAAGGAGACCATGATTATGGCAGCTGACTTTCCTTCTTCACCTAACATATGGGCTACATGCTGTCCCACACTACTGTCCATCTGCCTGAAGCAGGTGATTGTAGTCATTTAGCAATCTCTTGAAAGGGTTTGAAGGAAGGAGAAAGGTAAGGAGAAAAACACTTAAGAGGAATAAATGACCTCAGTCTTCAGTATGATTGCTGAGAGCTAGGAACCAAGATATATTTAGGGCAAAAACTATCATACACTGTGGGTGAGGTTGTACTCAAAATCCACAACTACTCAATTTAAAGCAAAAACCAGTGTAGACACAACTAAAACAATAGTTTTTGCAAATTTATTTACATATATGAAAACAATGTATTATTACATATTTGTATAGCACTTATATAATAGATATTACACAATAATTATATACTGTATAATAATTGTTATATAATTATATAACATCCTTCTATAATATACTGTATAATGTTGTACGATCATGTAATATAATTACGTGTTATTATACATACATGAAGAAAAAACGAAGCAAGTATAGTCGTTTTATGCACGTTTGGATTGTTCTGAAACCAACTAGAAAAGAGTTCAGCTTTTAGAAATCCCTTCAGATGAAGGAGTGTGGAAGAGTTAATGGTGTCAAATCAGTTCTGATTTTGGTTTCTGGAAGTTTTGTCCTAGCCAGTCTCCACACTTAAACCTGTTATTTTAATCCTGAAACATGTTAGGGAAGTACAATTTCTGTCTGCTTCTGCTTTCCGTAGTCTTCAGAATGAAGAGTTTTCTTTTGTGGGCCATCAAGTCTTGTAAAATCCTAATAACTAGGAGACAAAAACTGTCTTCCCAAGAGTCTGTAGCGAAAGGAAGTCAGTGGACATCCATCTAAGGACTCTGTGGGGAGGAAAGGTATCCTCCCAGCCTTCCTCAGTATTTTCACCTTCTGTTGCCTGTTGCTGCCTCCCTACACCTATCAAAGAGCCCCTGGGAATGCAGAGGATGTATTGTACAAAACACGTTTCAAAACCAACAGATCAGGTCAAACCATGTATATATGACACACCTGAAGTGCAGCTCTCAAAAATAAGAAAAAAACTTTCTCACTGCCATGGACTTTCCAAATACTGATTCTCTCACCAATGCTACTTGGCCCTGAAAACTTTCTTCAAACTCACAGCAGCTTGTATGGCTTACAGCTGATTTCCTACATATGAAACCCCTACTACTGCAGCAAGACTTAATAGATTGCATGGGACATAGCTGAATGTCAGCACGGAGCTAAATCTTTCCCCTGTGGGCAGTTAATCAATGGAGACCACTGGAGGACCTTCAAGGGAAGCAGGTCGTGTTTTTCCTCTCAGAAGAGTGGCTCCTGAAGTGAGGGGCACTGGAGCGGTGTGCAGGTTACAGGTCCCTGGGGACTACTGGTCCTCCTCACGTCAATACCAGTTTCCCACTTTCTCTCCCTAACTTGCAGCTCCCTGGCAGTCCCTGCTGTCTTCAGCAGGATGACCCTGCCAGCATGTAGTATCTTTTTCTGGAGATGCATAGAAACCTAGGAGCCAAGTTAATTCTGTTTCAAAAGATATTTGAGAGGGCGGAGAGGAGGAAAGATCTCTCCACACACCACAGAAAGTATTTACTGTTCACTTTACACAGGTTTCTATTTCCCTGCTTACAAGAAGTGGAAGTGAGATAAATTAAGACAGCTCATAAACTCATTCTGGCCTGAAGTCAACAGGGAAAGGATTGGCCTTTGAATGCCTGGTCTAAACAGTGATTTTTTTATTTATTTTTTTTTTCAGGTGAGTGTAATCTGGTTTTAACATGCCCTTCTTCGTTATGCTGCCAGATGGTGTTTAGGTGTAGCAGATGAAGTCAGATTACCCATGTCATCCTTCCTTTTTACTCTGGCATGAATATGTTGAACACCAGTTCTTGATAACGCTCAGCTGCTGGATTAAAGATGCCTTTGACATTTACTTTCTCTCAGGAGCCTGAAGAGCCAGCATAATCACATCAGACAAATAGCTGATAGTTATTCACCATATCATCAGCTGAGTCATTTTGTGCTGTGACTCCTTCTGACCTCATAAGGTAACTGAAGCTGGTATTTGTATTACTTGAAGAGAAACTTCTAGTGGACACCTTGAACACTTCCAGAGTGGCACAATTTAGTGCATTGCTGTTGTTATCAGCCCACTCCATAACTGTGCTTTGGAGATCAATGTTCCTGAGCTACCCAGGAGGTATAAAACCAGGTTTATATGGAGCTAGTCTGCAGCTAGCCACAAGTAAGAAATAGTATCTTAAGAGTAGGTCAAACTTTTTAGAGGATTAAACACAGTCAGGATCTCAAGAGAATGCAAGAATCTATAAAATACCAGATTCTTAAAGGGTCTCATCCATTGCCATCTGCAGTAAAATAAAACACTTACGTAACTTGCATCACTTCCTTTTCTGTTAAAAAAAAAAGACTAATTTTCATTCCCTTCTTGGTGGCCCAAGGTCCACCTTGCCCTGGTATTGCCACACTTCTCTATCTGCACCATCAAACCATGCAACCCAGTAAGACTGGATTTATAAAGCCAAAGAGTGCTGAGGCAGGTTTATTTTCAGAGTTGCTCTGGTGTCCACCCACAGACCAAAAGCATATCACCAGTTGGACTACACTAGGAACACCTTCACGACACAATTTCTGGTATAGTTTCATCCAAAAGGAGCGCCGGCAGCGGGCTCTGACAGCCCTAGCTGCTGAGAACCAGCCTGCAGTAGGTGGGCATGGCGCACTGTAAAAGTCCTCCCCTGATCCAAAAAGGGCAGCTCAGACGCCAGCAGTGGGAAGGGCCACAGCAGAGCCACCTTTTCGGTCATGCACAGGCTGGGTTATGCAGGATGGGTGGCAGTGATGGTCACTCCTTGCTCCCCCAGGGAGCAGGAGCGAAGGCCAGGCCCCAGGGTCCCACAGGCAGGGCAGGTGGACAGGTCCCCCACCATGGGCAAGGTGGCTGGTTTCTTTTGCTGTCTGCCTACCCCACGGCACACATCTGATCTCTCATCTGATTGCTTTGAAAGGATCCCAAGGCACTTAAAAACCTAAAGGCTTTAAATCGCTGGTGTTTTTCTCCAGCTGAGGTGATGAGCACACTCTCTCCAGATAATTTTGCCCTAAAGTTGCATCTGAGCACAGTGTTCTCGTCTTCTTGCCTTTGATTGCTGCACAGAACTGCAGTGAAATGTAAACACTTGCTCCATTTTTTTACCAAGTGCAAACCAGACTTTACTAATACTGTTTTTAAAAGTGGAAAGTACTTTAGGGCTTTCAGGGGAAATGCAGTTGGGCCAAGCCATGATGCCTTAGTTGAGCAATGCATGACCCGACTGACGAACCCAGCTCTCTTGCTATTTTTATGTATTCTGTGGAGGCTATGTTTTGCTACACCTATGTTTCATGACATGTTGCTGCATTCTGAAGTAACTATTTGGTAGAAAGTTAAAAATATTCCTGCAGAGTATAACAATATAGGTGGGGTTGACCACTACAAATCTTTCTACAGAAGCTTCTGGGGAAACCCAAAGATTACCTCGGAGACCATATTTCCTTCCAGATTGCAAACTTGTCCTAGACCTGCCTAGAAAGTAACACTAAAAGCTGCTTTCACTGCCCACCTCCAGATGTATCTGAAGCAAGGGAGCAAAGTAAGAGCAATTAAAGCAAATGTTTTCTCTCAAAATATATGCTAATCCAAGATTACTTAGGAAATCGGGTGATCTTGGCAGAGGGTCTTTATATAGTATTGTTTTAGGCAAAGTAGTGTGAGATGTCTGAGGTTGAGAAAAGCTTGAGGGAAACTGGCATGTGGCCCTGAAAGAAATCTGGAGGGGCTTTGGGGTCACAACACAGACTAAAAATTAGAGCTGGGAGAATCACCTAAACTCTCACAAGGTGTTCAGTTTGAAAGGACCAATCTACTGTCACTATAATGGTAAACGATAACCTGAGTTTATATTATCAGTTCTCTGTCAGAATCATAAAATTCCTCTAACTAGGCAAAGTCGTAGCTGGGGATGCTTTTCTTATTAGATATTGCACTGCTTCCTACTACAAATAATAAATCACTTTGTTGAACGGCATTTTGTGGAAAAAAACAAATATATTTCCAATTTTCATTTCCAGATTTTTTTGGATAAAACTGTAGCCCATGCCATTTGGTATAAAATCTCTTTGATTTACACAAGACTCATTTTTTATTTTGACTAAAGTGAAGCTGTCCTATATTTTTCATTTAGAATTTTAATTGGACTTCATTTGAACAATTTTTTAAGGTACTACACTAAAGATTTTAATACAAAATGTACCTGCATGTGTATCAGAAATCAAGTTATATAATTTGCAATTTCTTAAGCAATCCAATGTTATCAATATGTGTATATGCATTCACATATATATAGGAGTAATTACTAAAAAATACGAGGGTTTTTTGTATATATTATCAGGATCATTTTATGGAAAATAACTTAAGAGTTACATTGAAAGAATATTCAATCCTTACTTTCTTTTTATGGTTGATAACATTATAACATGAAAGGGAACCTAAGACCTTTTTCAAAGCAACATTATTAGCAATAACACTACATGACAATGCTGGTTGTATTGGCAATAAATCTGTATGAAAACTCAACTTTTTATTGTCCTGTTCCGAATACAGTACCTAAAGTCTTATTCTGCTCACCTATATAACACTTTATATTATTACATTGTGCTTGCCAGTAATACATAAATTAATGTGTTTAAAGATTTCCCACACATTGCTCACATTTTCATCATCTTATTTCTCATGTCCCCTCAGGGTATGCAAAGAATGTCTTGTTTTGGTAAGTAGGTACTTTTAAGGGTACTTGATCCTCTCTCTTTATACATGTTGGGCAATATCACAAACCTTTACTCACTACTACTTCAATTTTACAGTTCCTACAGGAATCGATTTGGCAGTCTCAGACTCTACTCTCCACCTTAAGATCAACTCTGGCGTATTACTTAATAATAAAATGTTCAGCTGTGCCAGTATAAGATTATTAAAGGGATTATTCAACTTGAACCTTCAGGTGTATCCTAGACCGCTGTACATTTAAACACTGGCTAGTGATAGTTAATGAGAAGATAATTAGGACAGGCTTTGTATATCCATGTTCATGCAATCTCCTAATGCACTCATGGTCAGGTTTATCATTGAAATGTGATAATGAAAGGCATAAATAAAGCCATTTGTGTTTGTTTGAATGGCAAGGTGTTTTGTAACCACACCAGCACGTGGTATTAGTGAGGAATCCTATACATTTTTTTCCTGACTTCAGAAAAATTGACTAAATGTGGCATGTCCTTTCAAACAAGAAGCATTATGGCTTCTTTAAAATGTTTCCCTTGAGTTATCAATCTTTTTTCTCGTGACCCGCCACAGCAACCTGGTTTTCATTCATGAACTCACCATATAAAGAAATAGGTATTCTTGGTAACAGTGGGATGATTTTACACGGTGATGCATTGGCAGAGCTGTATAATATCCAGCAGATGCTTACTTTAATCCCTTTTTCTGACCAAGTTCATGCAGTGGCATCAGTTCTTCCCCTCTCCAGAGGGACTTTTATACACCTTACAGTAACGCTAGCTCTTGAGATACCGCTGGCTGTGACTGCTTTTGTATGTTCCTGCAAAAATATTCTGATACATTATGCGTGGATTTTTTTTCTCTATGACAGATAGCACTAGATGACCATGAAATAGTCTTTCTAAATGCTGCAAAAAAGTCCAACAGTATAAAAAATATCCACTGCTATTCAAGAACAGGAGGAAATTAACATCATTATTTTTACTTTCCAAAGATAAGACTGAATGCAAATTGTTCTCAGCCTAGAAGAATGACATGAACTTAAAGTTCACCTTGTGAATATATTCATCAGTACTATTTTACCTAAAAATTGTAGCTGGATAATATCCAGATATTGGCTAGAACTGACAGAACTCAGGTAAGCAGAACAAGTATTGCTGCATATGGGAAGAACTATTGGGCATGACTTTCTCAGTGTCAATTTGCAGTGCTCACAGGTCTTTTTCCCAGTCCAGAAGACTGGGCTTTGCGCTTTAAACTTTTCATTTTGAAATGACCAGAAAGTTTTGATACCTGAGCTCCAGGAGGACAGATGAGCTGTTAATGAAAGCCTCTGGGTGAGATGCATGCCTGATGGTTGTATGGACCATATCATGGGTGTGAGGGACTGTTTCGCCCTTCTTCCTAGGTTTCACTCTCTACCATACTTCTTTCTCCTTAGTTTTTCATCTGGTATTGAAAGCCAAGCAGAGTCATGTGGGTAATGAGGAGGAAGAAGCTGTTGGTAGGATAGTTGGTTGGGCTATGCAAAGGTGGGCATCAATACTAACGACTCATTTTAGAAATGCTAAAATGCATTCTTTCAGCCTTTTGTAAGAACAATTTTTACTGGTGTTTTTGAATAGCATATTCTGTTTACCTTTTAGCAGTTAACTTCAAAGGGTTGTACAGCCCTAAAAGAGATAATTTCCTCAGTTTCTAGATTATTGAACTATTTTGATGATCAAATATTTTTCAAAGCTTTTAAACATTCTCCATAATTAAAAAAAAAAACAAACACAGGACAGACTGTGTTATGACTGGTCTTGAATTATCTTTTAAAGTATATCAATGGTGGCTTCACTTCCCTATTTGCTTAAATTATTTTTTAATATATCAAGGTAAATGACTGATTTTTAGCACATATGACTTGAATATGAAGCTAATCACTTGATCTTTGTGCAACCTGCTCTCGATGAACCTGTTTTAGCAGGGGGGTTGGACTAGATGATCTCCAGAGATCCCTTCCAACCCTGAGCATTCTGTGATTCTGTGACTGTCTAAACAGGAATTATAATTTGATTATTCTTTCAAAATTTTTTATATTTATTGTAAGTATTTAGATTACAGCTTTTTACAGATGTTATAGCCTTGAATTAGAATAACTAAAGCTGCCTTCTCTGATCTGCCACCCTGGGTAAAAATAAGTTTTCTATATGCTTTTTCATCTCCCCCATTTATACATAGTTTAGAATCCATCATAAAGTTATACTCATTTAAATTCCTTACGGTCCAAAAAATGTATTTCCCCCCTATCAGGATTATGAAGAGAAGTGCAATCTATAAATCATCTTTGGGGTTTTTTGTATTTGAGTATTTTCTGGTCTCTCCCTCTGAGGATTAAAAATCATGTTTCAGGGCAGGCCATTAAGTATCATCTATCTATCTGAGAGATTTGTAGGTGCAAGAAAAATAGTGGTTAGACTTGATCAAGGAAAGAACAACAGAAAGAAGAAACTCAAATTCTCTATTATTTCTGCTCTGCTGGAAGTTAGGCACTGCTGTAGTTTTCATTTAAACTTAAATACATTGCATTTCACTATATGAATCATAACATCTAGTACATTTTTATGATAAATTGGGAAGGAGAGAAGAGCTTGACATTGTGCTTTCACAACTTGCACATTATTTCTCTTTTTTGACTGACTTAAAGCAGAAAGTGGGAAGCAAGGCTTTTCTAGGTTAGCAGAGTTTTGTTGATAAGGCAGACCTAATAATAGAATTAAGGTTTTCAGAACTAGTGTTTCTAGTTGTTAAGAAGTATTTGATGTGAACACTACTAGTACCTAAGCAAACATTTTTTAAACTTTAGCAGGAATGAATAAGAAATGATAGGTGTCTCGGGGGGGGGACCTTAATGTCCTTTACAACAACCTGAAAGGAGGTTGTGCACAGGTAGGGGTCGTCTCTTCTCCCAGGTAGCAAGCAATAAGACAAGACAAAACAGCCTCAGGTTGCACCAGGGGAGATTTAATTGGATATTAGGAAACATATCTTCACTGAAAGGGTGGCCAAGCATTGGAACAGGTTGCCCAGGGAGGTAGTGGAATCACCGTCTCTGGAGGTGTTTAAAAACATGCAGTGTTTAGTGGCATGGTTTAGTGGTAGACTTGACAGTCCTGAGTACACGGTTGGACTTGATGTTGAAGATCTTTTCCAGCCTAAATGATTCTATGATTCTATAAATGCAGCAGAAGATAACAACATATAAAGACAAATTAGGATTTGGTCTTTGTCAGTAAAGTCTCAGTGGTCTATCAAAATTATTAAATATTTTTCTCCATTGTTTGTTATATACCTGAGAATAAAAGACAGCAAGGGGACTTCTATCTTCTACTGCACAATCCTTGAAAGCAGGATGATGCAAAGCAAAAGACTGGGTCCAAAATCTATGCAGTCAAAGTGACAGCTCAGAGTACAGCTGATTCAGAAATGCAAGTAGGTTTTAGAAATTATTTTTATTTAACATGCTAAAGGCAGACACAGTGCATGAAACAAGTAGTATGCATAATCAATGATTATTTTACGAACTTCTGCTTTATTAAGGTACATGTACAGTTATTAAGTTCCCATATTAAAATGAATTCTCACAGCATTGCTAGATGTCAACAGTACTATCAAACATTGTGTTTGTGTACCAAGCATCATTATGAACTCAATATTCACTCCCTTCCTGATACCTAAAATAGCTGACAGCTTCTGACATTCTAGTCTCTACTGAATAACAAATATGGGGGTTTTCATATACACCGTTCTCAGTACTGTCTTAATTGTGTTTTAGCCATATCAACATAAAAGGTATGATTTCATTATGAGTTCACTGTGTAGCTTTTTAGAGTCATGGAGAATGAGCTGAAAAATGAGCCTCTGGGCTTGAAGTGAGGCTTAGTGGTCTATTTGACAAGTGAATTTGGAGAAGCTGTCAGAGCCAGAGTACTGCTGAGTTACTGGTACTTAGCAGATCTGCTCATTGTTTTTTCCTGAGGACAGTGGGGTGCAAGTTCAGCAGGACTTGGTGAGAATAAAGGAGATACTATGACGCTTTATTTTCTGCTCAACTAGCAGACACTTGGGATGACACCTTTGTGCAAGAGCAGTATACATTGCATTGCAGCTTCAGCCTAATATCCGCAGTGACCATCCAAAGATCAGGATACCGCAGAGGCTATGGCAGTTTGACCTTTGGTCTTACCTGTCAAGCCTGTTTCTTTACAGGGCACCATGCAGAGCAGGCTGTGGCTCTGAGACCTGCAAAACCTCCCCAGGCTTCAGTTGTGTGTGCATCGCCAGAACCTGGGAGGAAGAGAGAAGCTGGCATGGGGACATCTGGATGTGTGGATCAGATATGTCTTAGACATAGGCTGTCTGACTCCTTCCACTCAACATTAGTTTTCAGCAGCTCCAAACCTGTGCTGGCCCACAAACAAGCAGCAGGATGACAGAGTGCTCTTTGGACAGCACTGTACTTTGCCTTTCTTGGAAGGCACTAGATCATCAAGCAGCTTCCAAGGCACATGTAAGTGGTGAACTGCCAACTGGCTAGGGACTACTGCTGCAGAAAAAGAATCATTACAAGGAAGTGTCCTTGCTTGCTTTATATTAACTGAAAAATTGAGGGCTAATTTAATTTCAAGGAAACTGTCTCCTTAAAAAATGGAATTTGGATTTCCCTTTAGCAGGGAGACAGAAAAATAATTTGCCTATTGGATACTGACCTCTCAGCCTAATGCCAGGTTATCCCTCTTGGCTTCTTTCAGAAACAATAATCAGCAAGATCAGGCTTTGAGTGGAAAAGAAATACAGGTCTTCCTGGGAGGCATAGTAAGCAGCGCTTAAGTAGCCATGTGGCATATGGAACTGACCTTTTCTTGCTGTCTTTTTCTTTCTTTCACAGATGGACAGCAGAGTATGGAAAGCAAACAAATGATTAAATTGCATTGCTTCTGTGCATTTCTGCTTGTTGGTGTGTCTGTTTGTTGGTTGAGTTCATTAAACTGCAAGCTTAATACCATCTAGATTAGAATCAGAAGTAGGCATGACACCTCTTAAAGTTAACAAAAAGTTTCATTTCCGTTCTTGTTGTATGATTCATGATCAGTGATAGTTATCTACTAACACATACTTTGTCCTGACATATGTCAACTTGGGTGGTTTTAATTATGTTTATTTTGCTGTAATTATTTTTAGAATGGATTAGGTTGCAGACTTATTACATTGACTAATAACTTGTATGAATATATTCATTTAACACTGCTCCATTTTTGCTTTGCTGATCTTTCTTAATAATAGAGAAAATTCATTACAATGAAGAATTTTAATGTTTTTGTCAGTCCCTGGTGATCACTGATGTATTTGAACTGTTGATAGGCCAGATTGGAGTTTGATGGTTAGGGTGTGGAGGGAGAAGAGGTTTCCAGTCCAGAGTCATGAGACCTAAATAAGATTGCTGAGACCACAGTTTCTTATGTTGATTAATATTATCCAACTTGTTTTGCTAGTGGAAGACCAGCAAAGTAGACTTATTGTGCCTTAATCCATCTGTTATCTCTTGCAATCTCTTGGGGAAAGTGACTGTCTTTCTGTTCTGTGACTATGTGGAGGTTTAGTGCAGTGAGGTCCTGATCTGTGAAAAGGTCTGCTAGATACTTAGTAACACAGAGGAGTAAAAACACTGCTACCACCTTCTCCTCACTGAAAACAGAGTAGACATACATCTCCTAGTGCTTGCTTTTGTCTGCTTGGTCAAAAAAAAGGGCTCCAAGTGTGCTGTGCACATGGTACCTGCTGTGGGTGGCCACTCATTCTGCACAAAGCCGCCTAGTTTCACTCTTATCCTCACACAGAGGAGCAGCAGTGGGCAAAGGCACGGTTCTTCAGCGTATAAATCATTTATTAGACACAAGGAGAGATTGCATGAGGGGACCAACCATGAGAAGCACTTTGTCCTATAAGGAGTTACTCTAGGAGTAACTAGCCAATCCTTTCTGCTTCCTCCTACTGCTGTACAATCTGCCTTTCCTCCCCTGCTTCTGAACAGCACAGTTGCCCGTCTCACCTTCAGTCTTGCAGTTGTGCTTAGCCATGGCTGTCCCTCTGCTGAGATGGACAGAGCGTGCAAACCGTTCATTTGCACTTGCAGACAGGCCCAGAGCAGCGTTACCTGTGAGTCACGTTTATGAGTCTGTCAGAGTCTCGCTGTTAGAGCAATCGTTTTCTCAGCTTGGCCTCCATTTTATATGAATTTAAATGAAAGCAGAGAAGTTGCTAGGATGCTAACTTTTCTCTTTTAGTGTGCTGTAGGGAGTATAATGCAAGGAAATATTCAGATTATCCTTTACTAGATATGACTGACGAGACCCATTAATATTTAATGGGAATCAGATTGTTGGATAGTCTTATGCAGATGTGCAATGGTTCTCCAGAGCATTATAAATTGCTTTAAATCCTGGATTCTTCCAAGTTCAGCAGTCTTTCTGCAGGACACCATAATGATTGAAATCGACGGAGGCACTCACCCTAATGGCTTTCTAATCAAATTGGAAAAGACTATTTTCAAGGATGGAAGATCATCTCTGAAACTTGGTTCCTTCCCTTTGGACTATCGCTGTCAAAAATAGTTGGCCTTCTGGTTGCTCAGCAAATTTAATTTGTTGTTCCAAACTTCCCTAATGGCAATGGAAGTGGTGAATTGATTGGAGTGAAAATCTTCTGATTAGAGTACTAGGAAGATTTAATATCATATATATATTTATGTATGTGTGTGTGTTCATATAGGTATGTGTGTGTGCATTTTGTCCTCTGCTCAGTAGGCTTTATAAAAATATATACCTTGATTTTATGTCTCAGGAGCCTTTGGTTAGATGTATCTTTAACTCACAATGAATTAATAAAAATAAATCTCCTCTGGATAAACTGTACTTCTGAAGCCGAGATTATATTGCTACTTGAAAAATGTTATTTTTCGTAGAAGAAAAACTGAAAAGGTTTATCAGAATTTGAAGTCAGTTAATAAAAGACAGAAAATGTTAGACTTGGCTTCCGGTTTTGATTGCTTTCTCAGCATTGCAGTAATGCCCTTCAGCTAATTCCATCACAGTCATTAGGTAGCTTCTTGACTGTCCTGTGCCTCAGTCTCTCTCTTCAACACCTGCGCTGTGGGACCAAAAGAATTGTCACAGGATTGGGGGGCAAGATACATAGCACTTCTGGCATGGCAGTCTGGAGAGTCTTCCTAGACCTGTTGTTGCTTTACAACAGGAACAGAGAAGCAAAGTGACGGTGTCCAGCCAGTGCAGCCAGTATGGCTGAGCATTTAGGTGTCATAGAAGCCTGCATCCCTGACTCACCAGTGATGATCAATGAAGATCACTAAACAGGTTAACTACTGTAGAGCCTGAGGTAGCTGAACCAGGAGAACTGCGGGCCCAGGAGATCCCCCCTTCCTGTGCCAGAGCTGAGGTTGCTCCTTTCATCCCAGATCCCAGCTCCAGCCTGATCCTCACCCTCAGGGAAGGGAAAGTGACTTTAACTGCTCTTCTCTTTCCTACTCACCTGCTACTCTGACCTGAAGTTTGCTAGTTGTTTACACTTGTGCACGTATTGTGTGTGGTTGCAAGAGCAGTCCCTGGCTGGTGCCTGCCCCCAGGCACGCTCTCCCTGAGGTGAGGGCACTGCTGCCATGTCCCACCGCTGGCCTGTCCCGCTGCAAGGTCCCTGGCAGTCTGCACCTGCACCCACTTGGAATGGGGGGCACGCTCACCCAATACTGACTTAGAAGTAG
Source organism: Ibycter americanus (assembly GCA_035590275.1). NCBI lineage: Eukaryota > Metazoa > Chordata > Aves > Falconiformes > Falconidae > Ibycter > Ibycter americanus. The sequence goes on from JAVJGI010000014.1 coordinate 84,758,353, forward strand.
GATTTAATAAGAAAATAGAACACACTGTAGCCATCAGGCATAGTGCTCTGAAAAATGTCCTCATCGGCTGCCTACTTACATGTGACTGGACTCTTCTATACTCCCTCCTCTTCTTTTTCCTGTGCTTGCTCCTCCCTGATCTGCCTTGATCCCTCCCTTTATCATCCTGCCTTCCCTCTCCTAAACATCCAATAGGTATTGTATGATCCTAAGTGTCTCATCTGCTCCATCCCAAACTCTCTTTCCCCTGCATCCCACCATTGATCCTATACCCCTTTAAAAGGAACCACCTTAGTTTGTCAGGCAGAGTTTCTTTGGTGTGCTTCACACCAGGGACAATGGCCTAACGATTCCTTGCTGTGCGAAAACTTGGTGTTTTCTGTTCTTCACTGGTCCGATTGCTCGGGTTCCTTCACCTGTCAGTAAACCTCTTCCCACTGCTGACTAGCAATTTTATTGGTCTTTAGTCAGATAAACCAACAGAGTTATCCTCCAACCATGGAGATTTTTCTCTGTCTATGGCTATTCCCTGGAATAATGTATTCAATAATCTAGAAAAACAATGGAATTGAAAGAAAAGGCCCTGAGTGAGGCACAAAGTATAGACACACTTAAACAAAGAAATGGGAAAATATGTTTGTGCATTAAGAGAGATGTGTGGATGGAGGAGTACCTACTCCATAGAAAATACTTTCACTGCAGGGAATTAGACATGCAATTTGGGAGGAGCTGTGTCTTGTCTTTCTCTAATAACACTGTGTGATTAGCAAGTGAAAACTCATTCTCAGACATTCTCAGTATCTTTCTGGATATAGCTTCTCCGCCATCCGTGACATTAAATCAAGGAAGCACAGGCATCTTACTGACCTCAAAAGAGAGAAAAACTTCAGCTCTGAACAAAGATTGTACTTGTTGGAAGCAGGTAAATTGCCAAAAGACTACAGTCCCAAATGCTGATCTTAAAAGAGAAAGTCTGCACTTCAGAAAGGTGGGACTGCACCCTATTGATGTTTGGGGAGAAAAAGTATGTAGGTTCCCAAACCATACCCATTTGCAAGATGTTGTATTTTCAGCATTATTTATATTACCATTTTCAAATACAATTTCAGGTAGCATGAAGAGGAAAGATAGATACGAAGCTAGGAGGACAGTGGCTAGGGAAAAGGGTTGTGCATGTGCAATAGCCTGGGAAGTATACATGTTTTCTTGGCTGTATGGTTTCTAACAGATTGGTGGTTTGGTCTTTGGTTTTTTTTTTTTTTTTTTTTTTTTTTACTGCACTATAAATCTTCTAAAATCTGATGTGATGCAGAAGTTTAAGCACCTATGCATTTGCACAATTTGGAATGGAATTTGCAATGCATAGGAGGGTTGCATATATAAAAGGCAGAAGTTTATTTATGCGTACCCATAATAATGCACTGTAGGTTACTGAAGTATGTAGGATGAACAACCATAGTAATAATGACATCATAAATTCCTAAATTGTTGTTAGGGAGTAAGGTTTGGGGAGGCTGGTAGCAAAGGTACAAGCATTTTCCTGTAATTGCTCTATAGTCATGTAAGTCAGACTCTTTTCTTGTTGGGTGCGGGGGGTGGGTGAGGGGGTGGTGTCTTTCTTTTTTTCCCTCTCTTTTGTCCTCAGTGAGTAATCCCAGTTCATGCAAACCGGCCACTCTTGTAGATAACATTCCTGTTGCTTGTGCCATAAATTTGAAAAATGCTTTGTGTCTCTGTGTGTATATGGACATACATACACATGCATAGTTTTATCTGCTATTATTTGGAAAAGCCTAAAAAGCCTGTTTTGTTTTGATAAAATTGAACATGAGACTTGAAATGCATGCAGCTTGTACTGTCACTACAGAGACTTCCCCGGTTATAAAATGGGATTGTCAGAACTCAGGAAAAACTTGTACTTCACCTTGACGCTGTGAATCAAGCAAATTGAATCAGGGAAATGCTGGATTTCTTCAAGTGTCTTGTGAATAAGAATTACTGGCAATAAAAAGTTCAGCATTTTGTAAACCTCTCGCCCACACATCTACTCTCCCCATACACCTTAACCGTTCGCCTCATGGCTCTTTTGTTTCTCCTTTTTCTTCCCTTTCCCTAGATCACTTTCTTTTGTCTCTTTTCTATACAGTTGGCATTATTTTCTCTTCCAGTCTGCGCTCTCCTCTAGCTCTGTCTTCCCAGAAGGAGACTTCTCAGAGGGTGGCTGCCTGTTCTGCTCATGCTGGAGTTTGTTGAGGTGGATGGCAATGTGGATGAGCTGATAGTTCTGCATCTGGAAAATATATGCAAGGCCATGATCAGCCCACATATTCCGTTCAACCAGTCAGCACCAGAAAATGCTGTATGAATCACATATTACCTCAACAGCCTCGTAAACACTAAAGAAGGCACAATCTCTTACCGATCTCCAGGGAACTGTACTGAAGAGCGTTTCATTGTACCCTGAAGGGTCAACTGAGAAACAGTTTGTAAAATTATGTAGCATGCCAGGCCTTTAAGCTTTGTGAAGCTGACCTATATGCTGTCATGCTGGTATTCAGTTTATCCTTGTCAATTGCCTGGTGCTAAGACTAATTTCCCAGATCACCATTTCTTCAAATTTACTAATTTTTTTTTTTTATACTAAATATTTTAAATATACAGAGCTTAGCACAATGCCAGTTTTTTCCTTTCCGTACTTAGTCCATCTTAAAGCATTACCTGCTTTCTATGATGGCCAAAACTGATAGAGTTTAAATGGAAGAAAAATGCAGTAAAAGCTACTGCAAATTTTTATGGGCACATATAATTCAGGGGGCTTCTGGCTGCCGTAATACCCTTTTTCAATCAAAGCTACAGCTTTTCTATATATGATAAACCACTGTGTAGCGTGGATAACCTTGACAAAGTATTGGAATATTAAGGCAAGCTCTAAAGAGTTTGCATTCCTAAATTATTCAGAGACTGTAAAAATGTACAGTGAAATATTTTGTGCTTCAGTAAATATGCCCCAATGCTATTCCTTTCCTTCAGTGGATACATTTTCTGCTATTGTGTCTCAAAACTGTGCTCTCAGCTGATTCTCTGGTTTATACAGAACAAAGGCTTTGACTCATTGTCTCTCACTGCACGGTCTCCTAGTGACTCTTTGGAGGTCAGATTTGGCAGAGGTCCCTGGCATATAGCTGCAGGTAAGCCTGCAGGTCACAGCTGGGGTGCCAGACTGGCACAACCACAAGTACAGTTTGTGCCTTGGAAAGCTGGGTGCTGGGGTACACATCCAGCATGATTGCACCTCCTCCAGCCCCTGGGCTCTGCTTCCTGTGGGACCAGCCTAGACCATTGTCACCTCCAACAGGTCTTGACTGTGGCATATCTTATGTGCCTTTTAAAAATGTCCACAGCTGCAGCCTCCATGGGAGCAGGACCAAGAGGCACGTGGCTCTGTACTGGTGGCTGTACAGTCAAGCTGCTGCGGGTCAATCAGCCTGGCACTGGCAATGCTGACTGCTCTCACTGCCAGTATGCAGAATGAACAACTGTAACAGTAATGACGTAACACATTTCTAAATTGCTATTAGGGAGTAAGGCTTGGGGAGGCTGTTTAACAAATCTATATGTGTATAGCCCCTGAGCAGTGCTCCTGTTCTCACTTTAAGCCTTCCACCTCTTTGCTGCTGCAGCTGATCCATGCCCCCCATGCAGTGAGACCTAAGCTATTGGACTGGTGGTCCATGTCAGACAGCACCAGTGTTTCTGATGTGGGGAGATCATGGAGTTCAAACAAACACCTGTGTTAGATGAAGCTCCAAAGGTGCTGCTTGGACTAAAGTGAAAGCCCAGCAGAAATGTTAGGAAACAGGACAGAGGTCTAGAAACCATTTCAAAAATGTCTGAAAAGTATCTGTGACACAGTGACCACTGTGACAAATCAATGTGTAATGTTGTTGTCTTTATGAGAACTAGGACCCACAGAAAGAGAAATTTTTAGAATAATAAATATTTAGAGGCTTATAACAAACTATGGCAAAGCAATGAGTACTGTGAATATCCCCATGTCTACACTGAAGACAGCTTCATTAGCAAGTAGAACACCAGCAAGTCAAATGAGTTAAGGTGAATAAAGAAAGAATGTTAATGGAATGACAAATTATTTTAAAGCACATAATGATTTCATATAACAATACATAGGATAAAATGTCCCTTTGTCATAAATAAATATCCAAAGACCTTACTGAAAGCTGCCATTTATAGTCTCTGTTGTTCTACTTCTTAATTGTGCATAGGCAAGGTAATATCTAGTTAACTGAATTAGAACTTGTGAAAATCTGGTTTATCTCATTGGCATCTGAAAAGCTGCAGCATATGCTATTATTACCACGATACTGTAAGCCCTGATCCCAGCCCAGTATAACACAGAGAACTAGAGGAGGTTGTTTAAGTTTCAAAAAGCTTATGCTCTAAGGACAGTAAGAACTGTAATATGCATGTAGGGTGTTACTGTACAACTGCCAAGTGTGAATTCTGTATTTTTAAATTGAGATGGGAAGAAAGAAAACCCACTGATGTAGCTAAAAAAACCCCCTCAAAACAACGCAAAACACAAGCCAAAAAAACAAAAAAGGAAAGAGAAGGGATACAGGAGAAAAGAATATTAAGAGATTGATGGAGAAAATGTGTTAGGGTTGACACAAGAAAACAGAAGGAATGGCTGGAGCTAGCAGCTAAGTAGAAAGACAAACAGCATTCAGAGTAAATACTACAGAAAACAGCTTTGTATCATCATCAGAGTTGAAGGTCAAATCCTAAAATGTTTCTGCAGCTGTTCTTGCCAATATGTCTCTGGCTGCCTCTATTCAAAATAAATCCCAGATACTATTTAAGTGATAGCTGGTGTATACATTTCAGAATTTGGGGATTGCTAAGCTTTCTTTGAACATTGTCTGCTGAAGTGATTTATCATGGAAGTGAGCTTTCAGTGACTCACCTGGTGGGAATATAATCTTATTTTTCCATAGTATTAATGGCAGAATGATTAAATAACAACTAGAATACAGTAATGCTTATGTTTCCTCATTACATTTCCTATGTGTATTTTTATTTCTTATTTCTATTATGTTGTGGTGCTCTCTGAAAACCTAAAATACTTGTAAAAATACCAAAGACTCATTCTTCAAAGGGAGTAGACAGTAAGGAGCCTCTGTCCAACAAGTCTTCAGCTGGGGGTCTGACAGACAGATGGCAGAAAATTGTATCTGTTAAAGTAAATCTAATTTAGCAAACATCTACACTGCAGTCACTTCTCTGCTCTCAGTGCCTGTGCTAGATAGTTTAAAGCAAAATCATATATGCATGAACGAGTTGTCATCTCTGTAATGCCTGTAGGACAGACAGTCACTACAGACTGAGATGGTCAAACCAGATGGCTGGAGAATCCCTTAGCTGACAGGTGGGAAGAAGCATTGATTGTGGCTTGACATTCAAACAATGTGCCTTGGCCAGCTTCACGGTCCGTATTAATTCAGTGTCAAGCCTTGCAAGGGAAATGGCATGTTGGAGTCATTACACAGTACAATTGGTTTGTCATGCCATGGTCCTGCGGCCCTGTGATGGTCTCCAAGACCTTCCTTACCTCTACCCTACCTACAGAAAAGCTCAGAAATGAAAAAGAATCTCATCTGCTTTGTATTTTCCTTCCTCATACTGTGGAAATCAGAACTGTCTCTCTCATACCTTCTTGACCCTATGGAAGACCTTCACGAAGGCATCCGTGTGCTCAGCTCGTTCCTCACAGTCCTGAGAAAGCCCAGCAGCACACAAAGCATTACTCTACCAGAATTTTCAGCATCTCCTTTCAGCTCTTAGATGTCATCAGCAAATCTCAGCTGGGAGCCAATCTGCCCAAAGACAGCGGTCAGGCCCTGCAGGGCCACCAGGATTGGTAAAACTGCAGCAGAAGTGTCTATGATTTGGAGATGCAACTTCAAGAAACCTACAGGCTTACTTACTGTACACAGCTGAGACCATCTCTCGAGTCTCCTGAATGCAGGCAGGGAAACTATCTCATACAGAAACTATTTCAACACAACCATTTTTATCATGTCATCATATTTGCTGTTTCACTGGAATTATAAAATTGCCACAGTATCAGAAACCTGGGAGCCCTACCAATGAGCTTTGCTGGCCGATACATAGGAAAAACCTTACTCTGCTTTACTCTGCTGTTCTCACTTGTTTCCAAACAACTGTGAAAACTTTGCAGCTTCCAGCATTTCAGAGGCATTTTTTGTGTGTAACTTTTGCTTCATTGATGAGCAGAAATAAGCAGGAAAAAGAAAAGTCTTTCTAACAGTCAGAGAGAGCTTTTCTAACAACGCCATTCTTACAAGCCTCTGAGTTGGCGAGGTCTTATTCTTCTTACACTGAGACAGGAGATATGTGCTGTTCAATTTAAAATGGGAGGAAAACCATCAGCCACTCCTATAAATTCCTGTAAATAAACAAAAAGCTTCACAAATCTAAACTCAAAAAGTCACATTCTTATAGCTTTATCTTCTTTCAGTTTTGCTCCATTCCTAACCTTTACAGAGCAAAGGAAACAATTGGACTGCACTGACCATAGCTCATTGGTTTCAAGCAAGGTCTAGTATGGCTGTGATTTATGTTCTGAACCTACAGGTCATGGTGCTTCATGTTCACCCTCCTATGGATTTATTCCTGGCTGTTGAGGTCATGTCCTAACAACAGTTTTAGAGATACTTTCTCAGCTATCTGTTGTTGGTTGGTCTGTTTTCTTCTCAATTTATGTGTAGCTTCACTTGGTCTAAAGATGAAAAAATTCAGTTTATCACCTCCGATGTCATATGCTCTTTTTTCACATATGAGAATAAATGCAAAATGGCTGCCCTAACAGAAAAGTAACGTAGAGTATCTTACTTACAGTAAGAATTGATAGAAGATTAAGAAAATTCTTTCATTTTTTGGCTGTGGATGTAGAAGTTGCAAAACCTTCTGTTCCGACAAGATGGGAGACAATCTCTTCCCTGCCTCCCCATTTCTTTATTTTTTTCCTCATTTGATTGAGTGATAGATAAAATATTCCAGGTCTTTCAGCTTTCATAGAAAATACCTGCTTTGACTGTGAATGTCCCTCAAGTCCAAGACTTAGGGAAGTCCAGAGACCCCTGCAACCATTTAAAGAGACATCAAGTATCCCCAACTACAAATAATACCCTATTGCCTCGTTGCTCTTTGCTAAAGTGGGTGCATTCATATTCAGTTTACAACAGTCACTCTGGTACAATAGTAGATATGCTAGCTATCAAAATATCAGAATTTGTAAAGTATAAATAGAATCAGGCACATAATGTTTTGCCTGTGTGTTGTATGAAATCTTGACCATGTCATTTAAGAGGAGCTGAGGAAATTAGTTTCTTAAAATCCTGAAAAAAAAAAAAACCAACAAAAAACCAAACCAAAATGTAGAGAACCTGAGGCTCCCCTTAGAAGACTGCTCTAGAAAATGAGGTATCATTTTGCTTGCAGGTGATCCTGAGTGCAGATCTGACGTTATGTTTGTTTGGCAGCCGTGACATATATTAAGCTTCAGTGCATCCTCCTAAAGGTTTGGAACATGACTGACTTCTAAATAAGGGAGGTAAGTTATGCTTTGACTACTTACCCCTGCAGTCTGCAGCCTGCATAGGCAAAGATGTGATAGAAAGGCAGAGCTTCAAGATGGAACTATCTGGTGAAAATGGAGACTAGTCTGGAGTGGTTATTATTCAGGTATGGTTTTCCTATCAGTAACCATGGCACATTTCTTTGTACACAATTATATGATTAAGTTACTGTCATTTAAAAAATAGATAAAATCTTCTGTACATAAAAGCACATCTAGAAATGTATCTCTAATACTCTTAAATACTTCTTAAACATGTACTATACACTTTTACAGGATATATTTCATAGGGGTTTGTAAGAATATTTTTCCAGTATTTTCTCTGAAGTGGAAAACCTTGAAGCTGAATCAGGTTATTTTCTCTCCCTGTACCAAGGAAAGTCAAACATTTTTCCCTCCCACTGTACAAATGTAATTCAGGAATCTTGCTACTGTTCATGTCTATTACTAGTATTAAGTAGCACTTAAGTAGTGCTCAAGACAAAGAAAAACAAAGAAATTATTTTGCCAAAGCTACTGAGCAAGATCAGAAGGAGAATTTAGATTTCCTGACTCATAGTGTCATGCTGTTTACATTAAATCCGACTGTTTCTCGATAGCCTGTCACCTTTGCATTTGTTGTACAAAATGTTGAGAGCTGATAAAATAACTGACTGCAATCTCGTATTACATTAGAGAAAATGTGTAAGGCTTCTCTCTATTTTTTGAGACAGAAGCCTTGAAAAGAAGCACAATCATGAATTTGACTAACCCAGATCTGATTATATCCGTGGCAAGGAGGTTTCTTTATCTGTCCTTTTTGCAACACACCCAATTTGTCTCTAAACATCTTTCAACATACCTGTGCAGTCTCCTCACTCAGGTACCTTATAGGTTTCAGCAGTTTGCAAGTCATTCCCAAAATTGCTTCCAAATTCTTAAAACTTTGAGATGGGCCTCACATTTTGCACTGTGCTTTCTCTATAATAACAAGTGAAACAGTATTTTGTATGTCTGAAATTTCTGTAATTTCTAGATTACTTTGGTCCTTAGAATAATATTTTTTTAAAAAAGAAAAAAGTCCTCTACAAAACATAGTGGGCAGCTGGCCAAATATAACCATAAATGCTTTCTCAGCAGTGCGAAACGTCTGAAATGAAGGACAAAATGTGGTACAGTGCCTGGGAAGGGAAAGGAGCCTTGACATGATGACTCCTGCAGAAATATATCAGACTGATATAAATCAATGGAGTAATGCAATTTGTAGCTATAAAGTTCACAGGAAGGCAAATTAAGCCACAGAGATATCGGAGTAGCCTGGAAAATTTGATGAAGGCAGTAACCAGAAGCTAAGGTGGACACGTCTCAGGTGGAAAGCAGTAGGAAGTAAAATCTGCATTGATACAACTCAAGCTCCAAAAGTATTTGTGGTATTATACTTCATGATCTGGAAACGGGGCTGAGTGAGAAATGTTGATAGACAGTAGAGGCCAACAAAGGAAAAATACAAGTTATATTTATATGACCAAGATTTACAGAATACTTTAACTGAAGGTTTAAAGCATCACTGCTGAGATGTTGGTTTCAATGGGATGGCAAAACTGCTATTTTTTAAAGACTGAAAAAATGTCAGCTCTTGCTTTTGATTTATAGTATACTCACCAACTAACCAGGGGTGTCTTGCTAGATTACAGCCTGTATGAATAATTTGTGAACAGAAGCAAGTAATATATTCTTACACCAGAGCTAGTCACTATTACCATCTGTGAAATTTAGTTCCCCAGTTCATATCGCCTCATCAAGTCAAACATGAAGTGAAATCAGAAATAAAAAGACAGGCTTTTATCATTCTATCACTTGCTTTTGAAAACATACACAACAATGCTGTTAATGGGGGTTGCAGTACTTTCATGTTGCAGTACTTTAATGAGACTAAAGTCTCCTGTGCTGACACTGGAAACGTCCTGTACATAAAAGGAACACCCAGAAAAATCTAATTTACTGCTTCAAGACAACTCAGTTTTTCTCTTATTTTGTATTACCAATTGGCTTATACCAAAAAAATTCTTGGTTCACTGTTGCTCTGAAAAGTTTCTGTGCTCAGTTTTGTCATTCTCATTTAAGCTTGCAATATGGGAATAATAGAAAAATTCATATTAATGCTTTCTTAAAACGACCCCCCCACATCCACCCCCCTTTCTTTTGGTAATAAAAGATTTCATTGAATGTAAATTTCTGGGTATGGCTAACTTATGCTTTCTCATCTCAGTAGTTCAGGTTTTCAATGGAGAAGAAAAACAGTAAATCTTTTGATGTTAACTCTGCATAACTGACAAGAACTGAGTCAAAGAGCAGATGAACACTACTCTGGTTTGCTTATACCAAAGAATAATTTTGGCTGAGAAAAGACTTCTTCATTAATTATGTCTGGTCTTGCTTCCATGAAGTTTTAATGAAAAGAAAAAGGTGGCTAAAACTGTGAGGGCTTTTGTGTAATTCTGAATCTCTGTTATTTTCATTTGATTTATGCTTCTGGCCTTAATAGGGAAGACACTGGTAATCTGAAAGCAAGTATACAGCTATGCCTACATTAACAAACAGGTTAGCTCAGTAGGAGTATACCATTAAATCAAAGCAGTTGATGCTGGAACCCAATATTATATTCAATTTTCACATTTTACTTTAGGCTACATTTAGCCTTGTCTGCAGAATTGAAAGTCCTCTCCATGTGCATGGTTTGAAACGGCCTGGAGCCCGTATCACTGATTAAGGTCTGTTAGTGTTTGTAGTGCATTAGATCTGCACCTGAATCAGGGATTCCTGTTTAATTTCTTCTGAAAGAAATCCAGTTCTCATGTGCCAAAATTGCTTTGCAAAATGGTCCAAAATGCTAATGCAGATACAGCCTTTGCCAACCAATGATATGTACACGTTTTTCCTGTCTTTCTGGAAGTATCATGTTAACTGGAAAACCTCACAAGCTTCTAGTTTAAATTTGCAAACCCAAAGATATTTCAAATTATGGTCTTTTCTGAATACATCTCAAACTAGCAGTATTATGCATAGATATTCTATGCATAAATCATAGACCAAAATCATATTGCCTCAATATCATAACTGAAGGGAGGATTTATTTAGTACATAACACATAGTCAAGGGGTTGGTATTAACAATCAGCACAATAGGGCTCCAGAAATTAACTTTAAAAGCACACAGAGCAAGTTATCTATGGAGTGGCTGAGAGAATTTTGAAAGCAGTGCGAGCCTGCTTATTGTCATTTTCCATAGAATTCATTTGGTTCTTGATATTATAGCAATCTAAATATTTTCGTTATTGTGCTGACATTTTTTTGTTCAAATGGTGGATATTCTCTTAAATCTATTAAGATTTAGCAGTCTATGTTAAGTAATTTTTTTGTATGCCTACCTCTACTAATACATTCCTAAATTCTCCAGGTTTGGAATCATCAGTATCAGCCTTTTAGATCTGTCATGCATGTTTCTGTCTTTAAACATGTCTTCCTTCACTGAAGTCTGAGATACCTATTTTTACAAAACCAGCACAGATATATGCTGTGTAACTAAAGAGTAATTTTCTATTTTACGCGAAAAAGGCTTGGATACACTGCAAGGTCTTGCATCACTTCAGTTTACACAAATAAACAGGAGTAACAGACATTCAGCATTTCACAGAATCAAGGCAACCCTTTTAGAAAGTGCTTCCCTTAATGGTTTATGTAGTTCCTAGTTTCACATTATGGTGTCTATTTTTTTGGCATATTTAAGCCAAACACATGCAAGTATCTGCAGGTGTCCTTTATTTTTGAGTCAAGCTCTTTCTGTACACCCTGAAGGATACCATGTTGTTGTTTCATATTAGTTTTGCATTTCTATTTTAAGTGCTTATTATAAAAAAAAAAAAAAAAAGAAAGCCACATTGCTAATCTAATGACCACATAAATGGCCCCAGTGATAAGAAGTGTTTACCAAATCAAAACATACTTCACTTCTGTTAGGACATGCTATACATTCCAAAAAATCAGTGTTCATTTAGGAAACACCAGCACAGTTCAGGGTATAGGAGATGTCCACGTTGCCTGTAAGATGTAGCCATTGACAGGGGCACAAAATGCGTGTGCACAGCAAGGGTTATTTTTAATAGATAAAGTCTGTCTTTTTAAATCAATAGATACTTCTGCAGGCTTTCATTCTAGACTCTAGCTTTTTCCATATGCTGTCAACTGTAACCAATAAATCTAAACATATATTTACTCTACATGGTCTACCACAGTGTTTTTAGGAGAACACATGAGTTCTAACAGCTGTACAAATAGGCAATAAACAAGGACTCTTTTGGAAACAAATCATTTTTCCTTTTCTTAAGAAATACTACATGCTGCCAAGATAGATGAAGAAATAGGGGATCAATATAAGGTATTAATCTCTTCAGAATTACAATTATACGCAGTCCTCTAAGCACATGTCTACAGCTAGTGAATTATTGTATTTGAAGTCAAACGGCAGATTAAACTTGGAGAATGCAGAGGGAGGCAGCCAAAGAGAGGGAGAGAAATGAATCTGTGTAGGGGGAGGGGAGTGACATTTTGATTTGACACATTAGCATCTTTATATTACTGTTCTGCCAGTAAAAAGCCTCTCTGGAGGTGTATGAAGGATTTTGCACTTAAAACTAAACTGGAAAATAATCTTCTTTGCTGTGTAGATTAATGTTATAAAATTTTCCTTTGCTTGTCTAGGGTAGTTCTGATTCTCTCTGCATACATTTAAAACATCTTTTTATTTTTCCCATCTTCCCCAGGTTTGGGTTCCTAAAAGGTGCTAGTCACTATGGGAGGGAGAAAAACAGTCACAGCTTTGTACCTCATTTTTTTCTGTAATTGAAGTACCTTCCACACTTGTCACAGCCTCAGAACAGAAGGCACAGGGAGGTAGAGGAGTCTTCAGGTGGCAAGCAGGCACATGAAAATGAAATAAATGAAGGCTTCAAAGACACAAGTGAGAACAAACTACTACTGAAAAGACTTGTTTTCTCGTAACTATTTCTATCCAGCCCCAGACTCCCCTTCTTCTTGCAATCTATACATCTAGTTATTACTTTGGCAGCATTTTCATTATACATTACGCCATGTCTTGGTTCCTTCCCTGTGATAATTCATACTCTCATTGTCCCTCAAATTCCATGTTTAAAGATCCCCGCTTTCACTGGGCACTAGTTCCTGCCTTAGAGTATTTTATGATTAACCATTGAACTCTAGACCCAGATCCCTTTGGTGATATTGCTGTTTCTTCAGAGATCAAATTTAAAATTAACCTTCCTTCCACTTTCCACTTGCTCCGTTTCCCAGTTGTGTTTGCAATTGTGGTATGTGGTAATTTGCAAGTATTAATTGTCCTTCAGTCAGACAGTGAAAAAGGCAAAAAAATGAAGGCCTGTTGGAACTCTTTGAACTCTTTTGACTTTGTCATTCCCTCCTCTACGTTTTGAACATATGAATCTGAGGAATCAGAAGAGAAACTGAAAAAAAATCAGATTATAGAAAGCATTTTCTGGATCAAGAAACACCAGCCTGTTTGCACAACTAGTTACTGCTGTGAAGAATATAAAACCCAACTACAGGCAGGTTTAGTACTTTAGAGAGAAGTGCAACCAACACAAGGTTAAATCCCTTTCACCCCTTTGCTTCCCTTTTCTTAGAATTCGCTGCTCTAATTCTGTACGAGGGTTATTTTCTTCATTTGTTTTTGTAAAATGCAAGTCAGAGCCTCTTTAATCTTAAAAAGTTCTCAGCCTTGATGACTTCCAGCAGCAATGAGTTCCATAGTCTATTGAAAAAGACTCTAAACAGATATTTCCACTTATTAATTTATAATCTGCCATCTCTCATTTTCCTTGCATTTGCATCCTTCCTCCCTGAAGCAGGAGGAAAGTTGATTTAAAATTGTTTAAACTATAAGGAATCTAAAATTTTTTTCCCCAGTGCATATTTTCTGTGCTTCAACAGTATTGAATCTAACGATGGTCTCTGTGATCTCAGTGTCTGGTGTCCCTGAAGTTGTTCACAGTCCTTTCTGCTTTTCTGCAAGCTGCATAACTTCTGCAGCCTGCTTACTTTGCTACTCCAAACCATGGCTATGCCAGAAAACATTGATCTCAGGACGGGATTTTGAGGCACTCTTTGTTTTCCCACAGCAGAAAGTGACAGTTTAATTCTAGTCTTTCTCTTCTGTCTCTTAGAAAATTTGATCCCAAGTAATACTTTAGTTCACAAATATTTACTTTCCTTACTAATTTCCTGTGCAGGACTTGTCAGAAGACTGAATAAACTGCCTGCTATCTATTAATTTGGTGACATCCACTGAATTTTAGCACATCAGTGTGACTCTTCAAAAAATTCTGCAGGATAGGCTTCATCGCATCCTGGTCCTTCAGCTGTTTATTGTTTTACTTTCCTGATACAGATGCAATGTTTATTCATCTGTAACTTCCTGGATCACTTGTGAAGCCTTTTTAATTAGATACATAAAATTTGCCACCCTCTAAGTTACTGATACAGTAGACATTTTTAATTAAAGCCTGTGCACTTTGTTAGCTGCTTTGTGCCCTCAAACATAAGCTGCTCTGAATTCTACAGTGTCTATCATTTAGTCCTGTTGACTTGAAGCTTTTCAATTATCTGGCTCTTTCAGCATCTTTTCTTATAACTCAATCATTAAGAGTTCCTCACCATTATTGACAGGCAAAGCCAGCCTGACACAGAAAATGCCTCTCATTCTCTACAGCAGAGACTGATGCAAAGGAAAAACTTTTAGAACTATCTGCATCTTCTTTACTTGCTCTTTTTATCTGTCTCCGAGGACCTATGCCCAACTGAACCGGCACTGTGCATTTGCAGTTTCACACATGTCCATATACTGAAATCAGGTCTATAGCATCCATTCACTGTGGGTCTTTTCTCCAGTGATGCCCATGCAAAGTATATATTGGTTGGCATAGTCCCCTTTTAACCTCTTGTGACTGCAACTTTGTAACCTCAGTGCAAGGGCAATTGGTATTGTTCCTCCCAGCTGAACTGCAAAGTTAGCAGCAATGCATTAATTGCCACAATCTCTGATGTATTCTTTGAGAAAAACTATACTATTTAACTAAGCCATGATTGCTGTCGTATGTTATATTATAGACATAATAGAAAAATAATGCATGAATATAAAAATTGTTTTAAACATATTTCAGGGTAAGAGAAAGCATACTGGTAATACGAAGCATGAAAAAGAGTGTTAACCTTTATTGAATTAATATTATACAACCCCTAAATAAATAATTTTTTTTTAACGAAAGACAGAACTTTCTAGTTTCATTAATATAACTTAATAGCTGGCCAAAGGGGAACTGAGCATTCTGTCTGCCAAAAAAAAAACCAAAAA
>JAVJGI010000014.1:84773462-84797342 GCA_035590275.1 Ibycter americanus
ACCCCCAACCAAACCCCTCCCCCCCCCCCCGAAAAAAAACCCGAAAAAAACAAACAACCCCCCCCACCAATCCCACTGCCAGAGCTTTAGATTCCTAAATAGACCCTAAATATAGAGTCTGATTTTCAATTGTAAGACCAAAAGCTCACACTAAGCTCTTCCGAGAAGACAAGCCGGATTGGCCTACTGTTAATATTTACAGGAAAGAAAAAGGCCTATTAGTACATTGTCTAGTAATGTGCAGCAGAAACTCTTAATGGAATGTCACCATCTGTGTCTCTGCCTAAAATGGAGCTTACTTTTGAAGATGTGATTTAAATTATTTTTTTACCGATTAAAGTACCAGAGTGCCAAAGTGATGACAAGATTTTCACTGTCATCTTCTTAAAATTATGACAGTCTTTTTCATTTTTCTCCCATCCTCTCTCTAGAAGTTCATGGGAAGTAAATTTTCAAAGCAGTGACATTAATGGGACTCATGCAGTTAAATCCCTGTGCGTCACTTTGAAAATTTACTTGCTAGTGTACTAATGAAAATTTAGGTCCTTTAATATTTATGATCCTCTAAGGGATATCATAAATGTAGCTCTTATTTAAACAAACAGGTGGAAAATCTTCCATATACGCATAGTTTGTTGGTGTTCATGCAATTGCAATCAAACTGTATTGTCCAAGAATACTGGATTAATTTCCGTTGTCCCATTCATTTGCTGTTTGACCTTCCCCCTACCTTAATAATTTCAGATTTTCAGCTGGATTCCACTTCCAGGGTTTAGAAGGACTGTGAGGTAAAGACCAAGAGCATGGGGAAGTAAAGCATTTTAATTGGAAAATTGTATCTGAGATACTGAAAGTTGTTAGTTTTCCTGGGAGCTGCATAGCTACTGTCTTCTTTGGTTGGCTTCGAAAATTTCCTTCAGCTACTTGCTGGCAGGGGACCTCTTGGATGGGTGCTGAGGATGGGAAGGGAGGGACAGGAACGTCTGGTGTGAGACTCTGTGGTGGAAGATTGTTTTAACCCTAAAATATGGCACAGACAGCTACAAAGCTGTGGTTACTTCTGGACTTACCTAACATTCATAGCCCTAGATGGGCCCTAATAAATACTCAGAAGCAGATTCTCCAGCAGGATTACTACAATGCCTTCCTGCTGCTGACTATTAATCAACCACTATTAGAAAAGAAAATTCAGATTCACACTGACATCAATTATCCACACTGTCCTCTACTGCCGCTTATATATGCCACATCTTTGCAAACAACCTCAGGCTTTTGCCTTGTGGTACTTATCTGCAGGGGTAGTGGCCCTGCCCCATGAGAGAGGAAGATGTTCAAAGAGCTGGTTTCTGGGATTATGTCCCCAACATTCCTCCACAGGAGATTGTTAGTCTGTGTCTCAGGTGCCTGATTTTTTTTCCTGTGCACTTCTCAAAGCACAATGAGAAGTTTGTCTCTTTTGCTAAACCAATTCCTGCTGCTCTAGAAATCACAAATCATGGTATTTCTGTATCAAGGTTGTCATGTAGGCAGTTAAAAGTTGCTGTGTCTTCTTGTTGACCTAATTAGTTATTTATTGCTTTTGTGTCTGAAAGACTTTTAGAGCAATCTAGTCCTTGAAGAATGAAATGTTTTATAAAATGATGCAAGCTAAATAGTGGCACCAAAGTAAAGCAATGACAGAGCATTTGTTTATCTAAGGATTCAGTGGAGGAGGGACCCTGAGCATAGCGAGCTATGGCAGCCTGACAGCTTGAATTGTGCCAGTAGCAGAGTTCAAGTCTTCCTTGTCTTTATCCTTTGAGAACATAATTAGATCTACCTATTAAAATGATACCTAATAAAATTGAGGCTTTCATACCAATTATATAAAGAAATGAAGAAAGAGCATGTGACAAAGCAACATGGATTTCCGTCTTGTTACTGAGTAACTTCATCTCCCTGGAAAACTGCAGTTTTAGCAAAGTTTAAATTCATTACTACTGATATAGAAAGGACCTAAGAGGGAGGAGAGTAAGTTTAAAAAAGGTGGGAGGAGAGGAGAGAAAAACAGAATCTGGGGAGAACAGTTGGTAAGTCCTCTCTTAAAATATTAAGCTAAGAGCTGCCTATTTTTTAGGTTAACAGAACACTATTTCTTTTCTAAAAAGAAATCCAAATCGAGACCATAATGTTTGATCCATTCCATTGATGTTTTCACAATGTATACAACTCTAGTGTAGAATAATCCTTGTTCTTCTAAAGATGAGATATCTCTTTCTCAAGATACGCATGTGTGTATGTATATTTGATTTTATTGAAAATTTTTTTCTTCTTGCTTTTGTTAAAAAGTGGCATAATTGAGGTATCTTTTACTGGCTCAAGATTGCTAAAGAAGTTTGTATTTAAAAAGTATAATAGTTCTTATAATCGTTTCCTGTTATTCCTTTAGGGACCTGAAAACATAATAATCTGATTTCATGCTTTGCTTTAAAGACCCAGCATATATCTATTACTTGTTAGTTCAAAGGGAGCAAATGTTTTCTGTATATGTGCATGTGAGAAAAAGCCAAACAGAAAGAAAAAAACTCTAGTATGTGTTGCACTTCTTCTTTCCTTGTCACGAAAGCAATAATGGCAAAAATAGGAGCATTGTTGCTATGTACCTCATGGTCTTTGCTCATGTCCCCATGGTAACTAGTAGAAGTCATTCGCATTCTGCAGAAGCATCAGGGAGATGCATGCGTGCAGCACTTCAGAGGGCTAGATGGTCCAAAGTAGATGGTAAATATGGCCAGTTTCAAAAGGACTCTAAAAAGTCAACTTCAGGAAGTTAATAGAAGTCCTATTAATATGTAAACCACAGCAAAACATTTTTATTTTAAGGATAGTCTGAACCTGCAGTAAGGGGCAAAGCTCCAAAAGTTTGTGGTGGTGTAACATACAACTCATGCACAAGTCTTCAAACGTTATCAGTAAGTAAAACTGAAAGCAGCAATGCTGATTTTTTTTTTTTTCAACTTCAGATTTGGTCCTCATATTTACTGAATAAAAACTGCATTACAAAGTTAAATGTTTTTATTCACTGTTGCATGTCTGTTCTTTTCCTCCCAAAAGTGTCTTCCTCTCTGTCTTAAAGATGTACAATATTTATAAGATTTATAAATATATTAATGTATAAAAGGCGTGCTTTCATAGGAAATGTCACTGATCGCTTTTATCTATGTATACAATGGCATCTCTTAACTGTCCCACCTGGAAAAAAATTCTGATGAAACGCAAGGAAAATGAAACTAAGCAAATAACAAAAAAGTACTAAGATAGAAATAGCAATTCTGCATATTGAGGAATTCTGACCTGCATTCCACAAACTTCATGTGCAGTAGCTTAGGTGAGTCCTGAGAAAAGACTGAATGTTTTTTTTATGTATATATATATATATTTTTATCTACTTTCTCTTCTCTTGACTATTCTTAATGCTGAAATTCCAATTTATTTTCTCTCTAAAGTCTTCAGGTCCAACTTCCTATTAGCCTTTACCAATGTTTCTCACAGAAAATCCCACAGGAGTCTCTATCTCTGCTAGTTTTAAAAGGGTGAATTTTTTAATCTAGCATGCTCCAGAGTACTTCAGTCAATGTTCACTGTGGAGTATCTGTTAGCATTGAATTACTCTTTTTATTAAGTGTGTGTCTGTATGTGCACATATGTACATATTTACATGTGTGTACCTTTCTCTCTCTCATGCGCTTGTATGCACAGCCTCACGCACAGGCACACGTGCGCGCCCGCAGCCGGCGCGTACTCTGTTTCTGCCAGTGGTGTGGCACTGTGAGGGTACAAGGCAGCGTGGGGTTCCTCTAGGTTGCGGAAGTGGCCTTTTGTCAGTCTCCACCCCCTGCCAGAGCCTGAGGATGATGAAAGGGGGAATGGCTGTCTGATTCCTCACCCAGTCTGCGATTCTGCAGCCCTCTCCAGAGCTGCCAGGTACTGCAGGAGGCTGGTGTGTACTTTGGCCACACTTAATTCACATCTGTATGTCATACCACAACACACTTAAAGATTTGTAAGTCTGCAGACATGTTTCTAGCTCAAGACAAGTGCTAGGCACACCATGCCATACCCATCTGACTGCTGTCAGGAGCTGTGTTCATGCACTCCTTGACCTTAACCCTGACACTTGCAGGCTACTTGAGGGGTGCAAGGTGTGGTTTTAGTGATACATCAGCTCAGTCCTTGCTCCACCTCCAGCAAGCGGCAACAAGAGTGGTGATTACCACTGGTCATTGCAGGTGATCATGTGAATTATCATTATAGGAAACCATCTCCATAAAAGTAACTTGGATGAGAAAGGGACAAAGCAGATGCTACAATGCTTTCATATGAGGAATTAACCTATGCTCTCACAGCCCAGAAATACCTATATATTTGCCTAATGAAGCCTGAGGCCACATGCACATAGCTCAAGATATCACTATACGACAAACACAGCAAACACAGCAGTTCTTTTCAATATAATAATATTTGATCACCTGAAACATTCATATAATAGGGATTAAGAAAGAAAGAAATAATTTTTTTTAGTCTTGCTCAGGATTAACCATGCCTTAGCTTACTGAGCTACCTAGATTCTGCAAAGCAAACTTATTATTCAGGCCCACTTCCTTGGCTTTAAGTTTGCTACAAAACCCAAGTTCACTGAACTATACATAGAAACTTTGCAGAACTGGGCTGAATCCTGAGCTGCTTTCTTGCAGAGTTGGGAACTTTGATTTGAAGCATTTGTCCATCCAGTTTCACACCTGAGTTTACACTCTATGATATCAGCTCAAGTTGGGCTAATAAGTTTAACATCTCACCTGCCTGTCGTTGATTCGTCTCTGAACAATCAAGTGAAGCACATTGTTCTATATAGTTATGTGGAATAATTGCACAATAATAACATTATAAAAACAATGCATTTGATTTATGGCCCTACATTTCTGATTTTGCATGTATTGGAGTGAAGAAAGAGAATAATTCATTTTTAATGGAACAAAACCTCAAAAATTGCTGGAATTATAGTTCTAAATTTTATGTAATACTTTCAATAAAAACATCTATTTTGCTACATGTAAATTGTTGACAGTTAAGGCATACTTAATATGTACTTGAAGTAGACTACAAACCACTGTAGGGTATATCATGGGCTGGAGAATAAGGGTTCCTGTGTGAAGTACATGCCTTGGAGCACGTTCTTGGACAAGAAAATCTGTCTCGGTTTTCCTATCTGCATGTAAGTGAAACAGAGGTTGCCTTGTAGAGATACTATGAGATTTCATTAGCTAATGTTTACACAGTGCTTTGAACTAGTGAAACATCACAGTCCAAAGCATTACTTTCAGCCACGGTACTTCAAGGATGTAGAAAGGATCAAATATCCTTTTCACTTACACACGTTGAAGAGGAGGCCTGATTTTGTTTTGAAGTTCTAACATCCTTTTGGCTTTTTATTTCACTTCAAGGTTGTTTCTTACCTCTTATTGACTACTTACTTTAAATTCCTTTTCTATGTCCTCTCCTTTGTTATAAAAATTGATTTGAGGTTTGCATGTAGCTGCTTAACTGAATGTTTGGCGGAAGGAGTAATGCATCCTAAAAAAGAAGGTTCCTTATTTCAAGAATATTGCATACTGCAAGAATATCCATGTCCACTGTTCAGTTTCTATTACTATGGTGGCATCGGCTTGGTCAGCAGTATCTTGACTCTACTATCTCAGTCAAATTGAAAGGATTTATATCTTAGGTAATGTATAGTGATATGTAGGCAGCTTTACATCATTTACTGCTTGTAATGAGTAAATGAACGTTTGCTTTAGAAAGGAGCCTGCAAGTGTGACTTGTATGCCATTTGTTTTCAAAGTCTGTATTTTAATAATTTGATTTCATTTCTGTTTGAAAGCAAACAGCAAAATTTGTGAGAGGTAGAGGGGTTTTTATTTCCCGAAAGATCCTCCATTCTCATTAAAGAGTGTGTTCTAGCAGCAGTAATTTCTGAATGATGAAAGAATAAAGTTTTACCACATTGTACAGAACTGACATAGTGAATTTTACTTGCTGCAAAAATAAGATTTGGGGTTTGTTTTGGTTTTAATTATTTTTATTTACTCAAAGGTAACTATTGAACAGTTAAAAAAGATTAGAGCCTTGTAGAA
Source organism: Ibycter americanus (assembly GCA_035590275.1). Classification (NCBI taxonomy): domain Eukaryota; kingdom Metazoa; phylum Chordata; class Aves; order Falconiformes; family Falconidae; genus Ibycter; species Ibycter americanus. The sequence continues at coordinate 84,779,633 of JAVJGI010000014.1, forward strand.
CAACTTTGCTGACGGTCCAGGGATATTTTGTAGAGATATATTCAGGTGTTTGAATCATGCCTAAAACAAGTTTCATGCATAGCATAAAGTCAACAGGATCATGAGTTTTTTTTCCAAATTGGTCTTGAGTAATTTGATACAGCTATGAACAGTTTAGGCAGATTTCTGAACATTCAGCTTAATTAATCATTCCCTCTCAGTCCTAAGCCTGAATTTTCAACAATAATTTCTCCAATATCTGTCTTATTGCACTTCTCCCTATTTCTCAGCATCTTTTCATGAAGACAAATTACTTGCTACTACTACTATGGTGTTGGTGTCCTGGCATTACTTCAAGAAATGCTGAGGACAGATGACACATGGTGCATTTCAAATCAGCACATATACCCACTAAAAGGAAGGATATGATACAAACTCCCACGGCTGAAAAGGCAGGGGAATCATGGTATCTATGGAAGAAAACATGGACAGAAAATGCAAGGACAAGTCTTATGGAAGCACAGGATGCTGGAGGGCTGAAATGGAACAGCAGCAAAAAGCAGATAGTGAAGACACACAAAACCAGCAAAACTCCAGATTTTCTTTTATCTCCTTCTAAGTAAGGAGCTGTGAGTGCAAGGAACATCAGCAGCCATGCCACTGCGTATTTCTTGGGCAGAGGCAGAGTTGCTCAGAGCAGCAAGAGCAACACAGCTGAAGTATATCCCAGTGACTGTCTTTTCCCTGGAGTGCTGGTAGCAGCTACATTTTTAACACCAAGTTCAGTTACACAGAACTTCCTTTAGGGAAAAAGGCTGCTGTACAAAGTCCAGCCTGGGATTAAAGTTTGTTCTGTAACAAGAGGGAAAACCTATCTGCAACAACCTATGTTACTTCAAAGAAACTTTGGACAGCTATGTAGAACTAAATGTACTTGTATTTCTCCTGCCCGAATGATACATTTGATAAGTGTTTACAAATGAAATCCCTGTCACTTTTTGCAAAATACATACTTTTACCTTCTAGGAAACATTTCTTACCTTTGCTGTGGCACATTAGTTATTTCAGTAGAAAGCAGTGTCATGACTTTGGAAGTTATACAGCAGAACAGCCATGCCTACTGAGGAGAGGAGTAAGTGCTGAAGACACATTTTCAAAGTATCCTCTGAGAATACAGTTGGGCATTAACAGATCGGTTTCCTCTACTGTCTGGTTCTACATGCTCACATGCTGTACTTATGATGGTAAGTTTATTCTGCTACAGTACTTACTAAAGAACATGGAGTTCACACTTGTCCCTTCTGCTGTTCGTAGCAGAACCAGTTTGGCAATGTGGTAACTAAAGACCATACTTATTCTCATTTCATATGAAGTGTGGCTATGAAATTCCATCTACTTCAATATTTACAAGAACCTCATGGAAGATTTGCTTTGGAAACATGAAAGGTAGCAAAAGGAAGAAAAAGGAACTTTCTCATACATCTCACAAGTTTCTGTGTGGTATGCTGGGAAATATCACTGGACTTCAAAACTGTTTCAAAAATATTATTGTATTTAGGTGTCTAACTCTCAAAAATCCATTTCAGAAAATAAAAATGTGAGACGTGGCAGTCTCAGGCTCCTTGAAAAGATGGTAAATGTAAGCTTTGGAAGTTTTTTCTTTGTCGTGTTTGACTGGGCCTCAGCTTGTCTGGATATGAAGGCAGTGAAGTTCTTTTCCAAAGATAACAGCAGGGAGGAATCCTTAGTCTACCCAGACACATCAGTCTCTACAAAGAGCAGGTAAGTCTTGTGAGTTAATAGATATGAAGGATGAAGAAAACACACACAAAAACCCTGTTTGTACCATCTGAAGTTTCATGGCTTTTAAAGCCATGTACGGGAGATTAAGCCATGTACAAAGGTACGGGAGTTTTCCCACTCATAATCAGATGTTCCTGGTCTCAGCTGCAAAACAGTTTTATCAACACTGTGTTCAACACTTTCTTTCCATACATAAAATTTCAATTGTAGATATTAGTCCTGTGCAGTTTGATTATCAAGGACAGTAAGAGATCTCTTGAAGGCCCTGCTTAATTGAATTCTGCCTTTAAGAGATGTGTTACAGAGCCAGGACATATTCCTGCAATGCTACGTACTTTCACTTTATCTTGTCTTTTTCCTTCCCTCCTTGGTTAGGGCACAACTGTGCATTGTCTGTGGATTTTGGGGCAGGCAACCATGCTGGCCAGTGATTTACATTTGTACAACTGCTTGCTTTCATTAGCTATTCAAAGTTATATTCGTATAACTTGTGTGGTATTTCAAAAGAAGTAATATTTTTTCTTTTACAGAAAAATGTTACTATATCAACACTTGGCTAAGTCAGCTTCCCATCATCCTATTAATAATACAAATGCATAAGCATAGAAATCCAGTGACTGATAATCTATAAAATTTCAACCCATTCTTATCAATGTTAAAGTTGTTTTCTGTAGGCATGTTTGATTAAATTTACTATTGCTGAAACCTTGGAAGAAAGTGTGGGGTAACTGTTAAGTTACCACTGTGGAATTTGCTCTTCCATATAATATTTTCCCATTGGTATATTAACTATATTTAGTGCTTTACTGAGCCTTGTATGTTTTTTTTTTTGTTCACACCATACAGTGAATATATTGTAAACAAAACTAATACTTCTCATTGCCTTTATCTATATGACTGACTGCTTTTGTAAAGTTATCAACTTACGCTGGGAAATTATTGTAAGCATCAGGTTCAGACACAATGCAAAGGAAAAGGCCTTCTAAAAGAAGCAAAATTTCATTTCAAGAAATAAGAATCTTTTGGAAAAGTATATTAGGTATGCAAGAAGTAATATCCTGAAAATATTAAAAGAAGTTCAAATATATTGCAGCTATTAATAAGGCAAAATTCAACAAGTAAAATGAAGGAAATCCATAAACCACTTTTCAAACATTTATGTGAATTAAGTAAAGTACTAAGATCTGTTAATTATAGATCATGTTGCCATATGTTTGACCATAGGTTTTCTTCCCTTAAAACATCAAATAAAATGTTTTGATCCCTTACAAGTTTCTAATGGTAAATTAAAAATTACTACTATAACAACAACAACAACAACGATGTGCTTTTCTCCTTAGTTACCTTTCAAAGCCTTTAAAATTAGTCCACAGATCCCCAATTGTCTTCTGACAGCAGGCTGAAATCCAACAGCTGATCTTTCTAAATTCAATTTCAGTCTGATGTTTAGCCACCAGAGGCTCCTACTAGAAGTGCATGAGACATATGTTTGACAAATATATCATCAAGAAAAAAAGAAAAGAGCTGTAGATGGGTAACCAAATAATGCCAATAACAAAGAATAAACACACTGAATTTAAAGAACTAATGAATTGCTTGTCCTGTGTATTCAGCAAATTCTCATGAATAACAAATATTAATTCATGGATGATCTGCTATCCAAAAAAAGGGAGATATATAATGCATATTTTTTCTAATGAAAAGCCTAGACTCCTAAGTCACAGTACTGCACAGCACTATACACTCTTGGCATCTCTTTTCCTGAAAATCTAACTCTATCTGTTCTGAAGCATCTCAGTATTCCTGCTACCATGACTTCCAGAATTCAGTGGGTCAGTTCTGCCTTTTAAATTGGTAATAGGTATGATTTTATCCAAAGTAAAAAAAGATTTGCATATTTCTTATCTTTAGGGTGACAAGTGAAGTTTTGTGAGTCTCTTGAAACAAAGTTATTTGATTCTGTAGATTAATCATTCCATACAGCTATGGAAGATTTAAACAAATCCCAAGGGGCAACATATTTTTGGCTTCATATATTTATGGTAGGCAATATTAGATCTACCGCTTATCTCTTTTAGTAAAGCAAATTAATTTAATTAAATATTTTACATCTAGCAACTTTACATGTAGGTATGTTGGTGTGAGGGAGGAAAGACAAATCCATTTGACACAGAAGTAAAATGAGGCTGCAAGCAGTTCAGCTGGAATTCGACATATTTATTTTTCTATTAAACTGGTTGGATTCAACAAATGTAATACAGGGAATAATTAAGGTTTTCTTTCTTTTTTTCCCTCCAATTACATTTTTAATTCAGATTTGCATAATATATGGCAAACTGATTACATGGAGAATACGTTGTCTAAGCTGATACAAGGAAGTGTTCTGACTCGTGACAAAACGTGAAAAAGTGTGTGTTCTGCCTCCTATAGCATTCTCAAAGCAGCTAACCAGAAACAGAATAACTATGTACAGAAATAGCTACGTAGGACATAGCTACACCATGTACTGAAGCCTAAAATGGAATTTAATTCTGTGTTTCTCAGCACAACAGTTTCCTTATGTCTATTATACTTCTCCAAAGTATACTTCTCATCTTGTTAACAGTTCTTAACCACATTAATCTGCAGATATCCACCAAAGCAACAGTGAACAACTGGGAACTCCTGGCTTTAAATCTTTCTGTTTAATGTCTGCACTGTATCAGGGATTGTAATAATGTACTGCAGTTTTAGATTGGTTTAAGAAAAAGATGCTTCAGTCTGTCTTTTGCAGTAGGTAGATGGTAAATGGTCTTATGAAGAATGTGGACAAGTACCCGTCTATTATGTTGTCGGTACCTGTTTATTAATGGTCAAACAGGTACCTGCTTGTTAATGGTCAGTGCAAGAGACAGGATAAGGGAATGGGGGGCAGTTTCTGTTACCTGAAACAAAGAGGACACTGCACACATGGCAGTGTTGTGGGGAGGTGTGGGCTGAACCCCTCCATGAACCTCCCTCCCCAGGGCAGCCCCAGCTGAGCTCCCAAAGCTGGAGGCGACCTCTCGCCTTCCAGCATGACTTCCACCGCAGCTGCTATTGGAGAACAGTAACCATACTCAAAACCACAACTTATCCCCAAAAGGTATAGATGTCCAAAGAGAAGGGTCACCTCTAGATACAGTACTACCTCTTGGTCCTCCACTTCCAATCCTGTTTATTTTTTTTTTTCCCCTATAATAATCATATGGCATACTCTGCCCAGGAAACAGGTACGATCCATGAGTAAATAAGAGCTGTGAACACTGAATGCTTCCAGACAATAAATTACACATTTGGCATCACAGAAAGAAAGATATAAACCAGCTAGACCTGAGGAGGCAAATCTCCACACAAATGTACCCACACTTCCCAGGTGTAACAGTCTATTGTATGCAGAGTGACTGATCCACCAGCTCTGCCAGATGGTGCAACCTGTATCCAAACGGAGATGCACCTCTTCAGCTAGGAAAGACGTCATGACTGAGAAGGAAGAAACCCTTCAGAAACACTGAGAAGGAAGGCTACAAATTAATGTAAGGTAAAGCTGTGAGTCGCTCAGAACTAATTTGGAGACAGAGGGGAGCCAAGGAAGAAAAATAAAACTACATAGTTAATTAGTTTAATATTTTTTAAAAAGCTATCTACACCCTCACTAGACGGAAAGGCAACTAACTATTCCTTTATTCACCTAGATTTTATATGAATTTTACTTGACCTTAATAATAATATATTTATAGTAGGGTTGGTCTGTGCTCATTTGGTTTTAAATATCTTATACCAAACTGCCATGAAAAATTGGTTTGCCCTTTGAGCTTCTGATTTTCATTTTAATGGCTATGTAACTTACCCAGAAAAACAAATATAAGATTGCAGGTTGCTAGGAAAAACTTCCAAAGGAATTTGTCACCATAATTTTAAGTTTGCTGTACATATAATTCTGAGTTCTGAGGAAAACAAAGCGATTGACATTTAAAGTTTTGTAACTGGCTTTCATAGCTTAATTGTATGTATCTTTAGATTCTGATGTATAGAGCAGCTGACACTGATTTTAACAAGACCATGGCTACTTATTAAAATCTGAGGAAATTTTCCAAACATTCAGAGTGCAAATAACAATATCTGCATTATAGTGGCCTTCCCTCCTTTCTAGGTCTGTATTTCTGTGTTCCTGTTAGGAACCACCGTATTTTACCCTTAGTAATGACTCTCCGAGGAACACTTTCTTATCTATATGTTCTGGTCTGTTCATGAGCAAGAGAAAAAGAAGCTGACTTATAAAATGCACATGAAATCAGCAATGAAACAAATGAATGACATTAAAAAAGTCATTGAATTATATTGTGTAGATTCCTTATTTCCCAATATGACATCTTTTTAGTAGCACAAGGATTCACAATAGCCACTTCCCAGATACTTCTGTGGGAGCCTAAGTTTATCTAGCTCACATCTGCTATGTTGCTGGGATTTTTCCCTAAGAGCTAAGTATGGCACTTTTTTTTTATTAGATGATAGTTGCTGCATAAATAAAAAGCTTGCATGACTTGGTTTAAAATAACTGTTTTCATTTATACTGCATTTTATTCACAATTTACTCAATCTATTCTGTCTTTCCAACAGAATAATTTCTCACTAAAAGGAGGGGGAAAAAGTGAAGTGAATTTCATTATTGTACTAAAGAAACATTTCATGAATATATTCAATCTGTGCTAATGGATTTTAACACGTTTTTACTATTCTACAATGAACTGCTCGTAAAGTTTTTAATTACCAAAGCAGTATCCAAAAATATACTGCAGAGAGGTGCAGTGTTGTAACAAAGATTATTCCTTTATACATTTAATCTTGGCTCACTAATGCATCTACAGGTATCTGTATTTAAATAATATAATACTTGATTCTATAAATATATGTAATTCAGGTAAATTACTGTTCCCAAAACAAGTTGCTCACATTATTTTTCAGTTAAAGAAATTAAGAAATAACATGTAGCTCATATATCCCTGATATTCATCACACAGTGCTGTGGTGTATGGATGTAGTCAGAGATCTGCACTTTATAACTGCTTTAAATAAAATAATATCCAGAGAATCCAAGGATAAATTCTTTCACCCTTCCCTTGACAGTGTGTTGTTTGCCCCATAGTGGACTATGTATTGCTTTGTATGACACATGACACTCACTGCAGTTTATGAGTCATGTGCCATTTATCAAAAAATATTTTCTGTTTGTATCATGCAGGCTTCAAACCATGCCACCTGCAAAGGAATTGGTAATATTCCCAACCCCTTTATCCTGTATTACCCAAGTTAAAGTACTCCCCAAATGATGGGAGGAATTCAGGTCTCATTTTCTTTGGACCATCCGAGACGAGGTACAACAGCATCCTCTACCATCTATGATATAGATATTTGTGGGTATTGGTCGACAGCCAGCTGAATATGAGCCAGCAGTGTGCCAAGAAGGCCAACAGCATCCTGACTTGTATCAGAAATTGTGTGGGCAGCAGAACAAGAGAAGGCATCATCCCCCTGTACTGGGCACTGATGAAGACACACCTCAAATACTGTGTTTGGTTTTGGGCCCCTCAGTACAAAACAGACATTGAGGTGCTGGAACGTGTCCAGAGAAGGGCAATGAAACTGGTGAAGGGTTTAGAGCACAAGTCTTATGAGGAGCGGCTGAGGGAACTGGGGTTGTTTAGCCTGGAGAAAAGGAGGCTCAGGGCTCAGGGGAGCCCTTATTACTCTCTACAACTGCCTGAAAGGAGGTTGTAGGCAGGTGGGGCTAGGTCTCTTCTCTGAAGTAACAAGTGATAGTACAAAAGGAAATGGCCTCAAGTTATGCCAGAGGAGGTTTAGATTGGATATTAGGACTGCATTTCTGTCATAGGATTACACTTGGATGGTTCCCTGCCTGTGGCCAGGGTGCTTGTTTGTGTTGGGCTGGTCAGAAGGGGAATTGTACCTTCCAGGTAAGGTGACGTGAATTATCCCTGAACGGAGGTTGCTCACAGTTTGGTTGAGGCATAAAGTGTACGTGAGATGATGTGGACTGGTTTTGTCTGTATCACAGACTATTACAGTTCATCCACTTTCTTCTCCATTAAGCCTGATTACTCCTGTTTGATAAAGCATTTTTTACCGAAAAAAAAGGTATTATATATTAATCTAAACTGATCAAGAGACCTAGAATTACTCCTTTAAGTAAAACCTTCACAAGCTTCTAGAAAGATAATGCTGGCTGATGGTCTCAAAGATAGCCCAGATAGAACCAAGCTAATGTTATTTTAGCTCTTTAGTCAGCTAATGTGTCCTTCACACCTTTGATATTTTGCTTGTTCTGTCTGGATTAATATTTAACAATCTGAGAATGAAAATCAGAGATGCAGCTTCTGGGGAAATCTGGATCTTGATTTAATGCTTATAAATGGAATATCACATGTGTTTGGACCTACAACACAGAGCTCCCCACCTCAGTGTAAAGCAGCAAACCTAGGAAATCTCTTCCACAGCCAGGAACAGAGCAGATGCTGAAGAAGGAAGGAGGCTCCTTGGAAAAAACAGCAGCATCTTGAAAGAAAAGACAGATGAGCTTTTTGCTCCCTTGGGGAGACAATGGAATTGTTTTCTCATTGTATAAACCTCAATTTTTAACTGATTCTCCAAAGCATATGCCTATCTCTGAAGAAACCGAGACACAGCACTAATGTTCTTTTCTACAGTGTCTGCAGTGAGTCACGTGTAGTTCAGCGCTCTCAGCTTGAAGTAGAGATGCAGCAACTTGTAGGCTATCCCCAAGCAGTACACTCAATATTACAGTTCTCTGTGAGGGAAAATGCCTTCAGGTTCTTCTATTTCAACAAAATACAGAAACTGTTTTCTTGAGATGATGACAAAAATCTGCATGCAATACCCAAAACCTGAAAATGCAGCAAGGTGCACTTTTTGTGTTTAAAATTATAACAACCTAGGGATGATTTAGGAATGTGTTTTGTGTGCAAATAAAACATCAACAGTAAACTTTTGTTCTGGTGTGACTCCTTTTTAATTGCTATTGCTGATCTGACCTTTAGAAGTTCATGATTACTTGTGCAAGTCAACGTGCAGGACCAGACTCTGCATCCTCTGATGAGACAGTGCCAGTAACTGCCAGCTGCATTTGATGCCCAGGAAAGGGTATGGTTTATGTACGTTCATTTCATGCACAGTAATAAAGTGGGGCTTATTTGCTTGAATGTCTGGGATGCTTTCTTTGTATCTTTAAATGTAACTGATACTCTTAAACACACCCCGTGCTTCGTTGATTCAGTGCTGCAGCAGTGGCAGGCGTGCAGCACATACAGCTCGTTGGCAGGGAGATGACATATAACCATATGGAGATGGCACATACCCAGCATGTTACGGGTGCAGCCGAAGTCAGATGCCATGCATGTATCTGCTATCAGATGACAGCTCTACTGAGTCACAGGGTGCAGGGAGCCACTGTGTTAGACTCTGAGGAGTGGCTGAAAGCTACCTCCCCCCTCACCAGCTGCACAGAGGGACAGAAGGTGACTTCATTGCTGGGCTGCAGCGACATGAACTACTGGTGCAGTGTTTAGGGACTGTAAGACAGCAGGCAGGTTGTCAATGTTAAATTCTTTTTTTTTTAGACGAGAAACCCCAAGGAAGCTTGAAAACAGGAATTCCGAAACGTGAAGACTGATAATACTGACACAAACCCCCAAAAATGGTTTCTACAAGTTTTTTGCATGCAGCACCTGACCAGTGACTGGATCACAACAGTTATGATCCTGCTAGTCTTTAGGAGGTTAAATGAGAAGTATGACAGCCAGCTGAAACAGCAGAAGGTCAAACCTGAGCTAACGGTAATCATCTAAATAGGAGTTTGAATAGAGCTCTGATGTTAATGCTTCTACACTTTTAATAAGTGCCGTAGGAATTCTAATTACCACAGTACCCAGGAGCTCCACTTGTTCTTTCACAGCAGTAATGACTACAGCAGAACAGTTCTTATTAGCACTATGCCAAAGCAGATACTCAAGAGTTAGTCATAGGGGCAAAGTGCCTTTACACCCAAGTCCTCTGTTGTGGTCTACTCTTCAAATATGGCAACGTTCAGTTTTGTTAGTTTCTTTCATCACAGCTTAGAAGCAAAACTCATCTAGTGCGTATTCATTTTTATAAAAAATATACCCAGCTTGTATTGATTTCAACTTTTGTTCAGTGATATCACATTAAGAAACTTCCTGATTTTCATTGGTCTGATGTAATTGTGTACTACAGGATTGATATGTGTAAAGGTTTAGGTCACTTTGGCCTAAGCAGCAAAATAAAAAGAGGGTACTTTTGTTTAAGGTTTTGTAGTTGTTGCTGTTGTTGCTTGTGTTCTTTTAAGTCTGCCATTGCTGAGGTCTGACTTAGCAAAGACTTGTGGTGCTCTGGTTTTCTGTGGGAGCTATGCTTTATTTTGGTACAATAAGAATGAGCAGCACTAGTACAACGCAAGTAACACTAATCCATGGTTTTAAAGAAGATGGCTTGTTCCCTAAAGGTTTGATTTGGGGGCAACATTACCATTAAGAGAAGGATTGTTTCTCTTCTTAATTACAGAATTGTCTGCAGTCTAACATTTTGCCTATGTGTAAAGTTGTCTAAATGCAGGTTTTGTTTACCTTTACTGAATTTTTGTCGTGCTAGCTGTTTCCAATATTCTGTAATTCCATGCTCTTAATGTTTTTATGTAAGCTTTGCTGTTTTCAGAGTATGAAAGCAGTGCAGTTCTGGCTCTGTAATTAAGGGGTTTCAGTGACCTCTTTTCTCTCAGCTGCTGCTCATGGACTGAGAAAGGAAGGACACAAGCCATAGATAACACAGAACAAAGCTCCTATTTATCAAAAACACCAGTCCTCAGGGTTATTTGAATGACAAAACTGCAGTCTATCTACAAAGCATGGTGCATCTGAAGGAGAATCTGTGGAGCTTTCCATGGTCCCAGTTTCCCTCCTGAGAAGCTGTGGTAAGACTTGCAAATACAATTTGGCCGCTCATCTTCCTTGGGCTTCCAAGTGAATAGGTTTCCCATTACAGAAGAATGTGGAAAACAACAAAAAATGTGGTGCTGATACTGTTGACATAATATGATGTGTAAAGTCTGTGAGTCAGCACTACTGCTGCATTGGGTCTATTTACATACATTTGCCAACACAGAGCTGGTGTGCCATGCAGCCCAGGTAAATCTGAATCCTAGTGTAACAAACGTCCATGAGTGCATGCTAACTCCTCATTGATCTGCTTCACATGATTAATCAATATTGCTCTCTTACTGCAGGTGCATTTCTCTACACCTCATGGCTAAGTATGTGGCTAAGTATGTGGACATTTCCAATTAAGAAGGGTGAAATATGTAAGTAGTCAGTACCTCTGGTGTATGGTATTTGCCTGAAATTCAAAATATCATTTCCTACAGTATATATTTGATATTACATATTACAAATTAAACTATGCTATACTTTAGACATGTAGTAAGCCAAATTCAGAGCTCTGGTTTACAGAAAATGTAAATTTTCCCTGCATTCATTTATCAGTATTCTAAAGACATATAAAAAAATTAAGAAACTTCTGAAGAACAAAATCAAATATCATTAAGCTACTGCAAAAGTCTGTGATGTGGCCTTATCCAGTACACAAGAAAATACAGACAATAGAGGCAGAAATGGATAGAGAAGGGCTAAAGAGGTGGAGCAAGGAACAACTTGATAGTTAAGAATGCTACAATTTGGAGAAATTATGTTTGTGGAAGATATGAATGAGACTCATACACACATGGCTGACCAGGAGAAAGTATCCATACAATTGCTGTGTATTTAATACAAACTGGTTTTATAATACCGAAACTGGAGAAACAAACTGAATTACTTTGGAGATCCACTAAAGACAAAAGAAGTTTTTCACGCTGTGCATAAGTAAACTGTGGAACAACTTCTCAGGATATCTGGCATGTCAGGAAGATTTGCATACTAAAAACACCTTTGAAAAACTTGTCAGAAGAGAGGTGCTCATCAACACAAAGAACCACAGCTGGCTCAGCTACAAGCTGCAAGCTAGGAGAGTACACTGTGAAAGCGTGACCATATGTTTGCTCTGTCCTGTACTCCTAGACCTACTGCTCTTAGTAGCCACTGTTGGGGGCATGCTACTGGACGAGATGGACCACCCATCCTTGTGATTAGAGACTGTCTTACAGATAAATAGCATTATACAAATTCTGGAGAAGGACTGGAATACGTAAACTGATTCTAATTCAAAATGAGTTGTGCACCATTAGGTTTCTGCAGCCTGTTAGCCTATACCCAGGACTGGATTTCAGTGTTTTTAGAGTATAGTAAAGTACATATTCAAGGGGAAATCGATGGTACAACTGATAGCAAGGATTAAATGATAAATTGGGCCCTATTATCTGTGCCTTTTGAACTTTTCTCATTTTGATTAGAAAATTTCTACGAAGTCTTTATAAGTTGTAAAAGACTGCAAAAATTAGATAGCAAATATGTCAACTGGACAGCATATGATAAGAACACAGAGAAAGAAAGAAGAGATAAACATGATAAAAAATTCAACAATCACCTTACTGACTTTGAGGAAGAAAAATGGTGAAATTCTGAAGGGGAATACATAAGTTGAGTTGGTATCAAAGTATTTGTCAGTATTTAGTGTAGAAAGGAAAGACTATGACTGAATTAAAAGCTAAAGTAATGTTTTCCAATTAATAGCTTATCAGTTTGTAGGAGGTGAAACTGAGGAATAGGTAGAAGAAAGCTGATTAGGATACATGCATGCATGTGCACACAGACACACACAGAAACCAGGGAAAGGATGAGGTAATAGGTTCAGCATAATGTAACATAGGTTGAAAACTTGCCTGCTACCTAGTAAAATACAGACTTAGGAAAAGGTTGTTGTAATGAGGATTTCAAATACACGTGCCTTCAATTAATTTCCAGTTTATATTTAAATACAAACAGTGTTTTCTGCTGATACTAAGCACTTAAGGAATTCTGTCCATGCTAAGTACCAAGTGAAAAGCCTGGTTTCAGGACCTTTGGTCATTGTTATTATGGGCTCTTATTTTACCTTGTGTCCAGCTGCTCGCCTAGTTTCTTTTATACAAGTAAGATGTAGTTATATATTATTACATCAGGTTGTCTTTTTAGGGCTACCATTTAACATAATCTGCATTATTTATTTATTTTAGCACTTACACATCTCCTAAATGATTAATAAAAAGATATTGTACCCCTATTTTTAACTTGGACAAGTCTCTTCTATAGCTATTAGCATCTGTGAGCCACAAAACATTTTCAGTGAGGGAACCTTGCAACAGCAAACTTGACTTGTCAGTGAAGAGTAATTTGAGATGATCGAGTAAAGATCATGTCTAATAAATCTACAATAACATACTTACACTATGGCTGTAATGACTCTAGAGAGAGCATTAAGAATAATTGAGGAAATTACATGTGTTTTTAAAGTTTGTAATTTTAATTACCTTGTTCTGTAACAGACTGCAATGTCTGCAAACCAGCCATCATGTACTTTCTGTGATTCCAAGTACATGAAATATTTTGGTAACTGCAAATCTAGGTTTATTTATTTTAGTATTGAAAAATGCAAAAAAAAAAAGAGAATAAATGGAGCTATAATGCTTAAACTAACACTGTCTTCTTCACTAACATCCTTGTGAATGAACATAGTAAATTTGAACAGTACGTGTTTTCACCATCTGTGCTCCAGTAATGATAGCTGGCACCAAGGGAGAATAGGGTACTTAAGTATAGCAGAAAACATCAGTCTGCTGCTTTTAGCATAAGCTGAATATTCAGCTTTTAGGTGCCTTGGTCTTAATTTATGCTCCATTCCTAATTAAATTGTCTTGCTGAGATGACTCTGAAACCTAGCTTCCTATGCCTCAGTCTTAATTTCTTCACACTTGATTGATAATGAATGTGTTTTACCACCTTATATTGTCTGGGTCTTGTGAAAGACAAACCACATTACTATGGACTGCTACAGTCTGATTGCACAGACGAACTATACTGACTATAAAGAAATCCGCAGTTAGCATTACCAACTATTATGTCATGCTAGACTTTCATTCCTTTCTAAAGAAGGTTTTCATTAACTGTCCTTTTAACCAATCTACATCTATCTAAAATTAAAGATAGCTGAGTAGTGAAAAAATCAGCTACGATCATTCATTAGTGGAGAAAAATGGCAGCAAACAGCATGAAATTATACTTCTAAAATGAAAAATAAAATTTAATTTAATTTTGTGCGCAAGTAATTACTTTTCATTTCTTGTCACTCTTGAGGTAAGTTTCATCTTCGTCACTGCTGATATCAAAGAAGAAGAAAACAGCAGGCTGCTGCAGATGTTATTCCAGCCTTTTGGAAAAGGCTAGGATGGAACAGAGGAGGTGCAGGGAGGGCTAAATGCTACCTTTTTGTCAGTGCAGAGAGAATAAGTGGTGCATGAGGAAAAATCATGAGAAGGTAAACTTAAATTCAAGTACAGCATATATCCTGCAAGACAGGTAGGTTTGCTACTTTACTTAAAAAATATTTGTTCAGCACAAGGCAGCTCAGGGACTACTGATTTCAGACATGTTGTAGAGCTTTTAATGAGTGGATAGAAGGGTCTGGTCAACAGGTATGCCTAAACAGCAACATTTACCTTTATTATATTTGCTCATTATTATCAGCAGAATATGCTCACATTATTGACAACTTCATACCCAAAATATTTTGTAATATGAAAGTCGTTTGTAATTTCTTTCCAGCTGTCATGTCTTAGTCCAAAAAGATACAGTGTTAAAGCCAATCTTTAATATCTTGATGACTCAAAAAAACAACGCCCAAAAACCCCAAACCAAACAAAACTGAAAAGAACCTTGAAACTGAGCAGTTGAGAAATAAAAAATTTGAAGCCTATTTTTAAATATAATTAATATCTTACAGTTTTATCAAAAGAACTTGTTGTTGCAGTTGCAGAACTAATACATGTTATATTACCAAACAAAAATGTAAATTATGAGGACTTTAATGGCAAAATATTCTTTGTGTATATGTGCCTGAAAGAAAACTGTCCATGAAACGTTAATTCTTCTCCCTGATGTTTACTTCAACGTTATGATATAACCTTTAGTGTTATGGTTGCACACCATTTATTGCTGCAAAAATGTTTACATGTAGACAGTGTGAAGGAAATTTCTAGAGTAGCATTCATTCCAGTATTTCCTTATGTTTCAATTTATGCCCTTGCAATAACAATAATTTCCTTTGGATTAGAGTGTGCATGTATGTTTGTGTATGTACATGCACTACTTAGTCTGGTAAAAGGAAGCAAACCAAAACTCCATTGTGACATTTTCTTGTCATTCACACAGGTCATCTGTAAATATGAAGCCCATACCATCCAAGTTATCCAGATAATAGCTTTCAGAATTTTTTATTCCCCATGTAGAGCAGAACTGGAGAGGTGGCAGTGCTTTTGGTTTTCTCAGTTGTTAGAGCACAGATGAGACTGAAGGGTCTGGAGGTTGGTTTGGGCAAGGATGGATGCATGTTCTAGTGACTTCTGACTTCCGCCTTGTGTTTGCCCAGCTCAGTGTATTCTCAATTTTTTTCCACTTTTGGATTCCCAATCCAGGCCCATTCTCTTTGCCTATCCATGTCTAAACTCTACTCCTCTAGTATCTCAGCACAATTACATGGAATTCCTCCACCTCGCTCGCTTAAGGCAATCTACCTTACAACCCCATGGCCTTAGCATATCTCAGCCTTACCTCAGCTCCTGTATCTTTAGCTGGAAATGCATGTCCTGCTCCTGGTAGCATTCATCTACACACAGTTTTATTTCACACAAGTGTAAGAAGCAGGTATTGCTGAAGGACAGTAACTCCATGTTTGGAGTTACTCCACAGGACACATACAAAAGGCAACACGTAAAAGTCCCAAGATGTTGGTGCTGTTGCTACCACTGCTACCAGCTCTCTATTTGTCGTGCCTTCAAGGGTACTATGAATGGTCAAAACACTGTGGTTGGGAAACCTCTGGCTTAGATTAACCCTGTGGCTGAAGATGGATCTGTGTGTTAGCTGGAGATGTGCCAGAACAGAAACTGTTTTCTTCTTAATGAAGAATTGCCTAGGACATTTTATGATGTTGTCCTGAATTTAAACATGGCCTCTGATGTGTCTTCATTTAACCTATTTTATAGCAAGCAAGAATAGAGTCAATGTCATTGAGACTGCTTCTCACAGGCCAGCTTGTGCTATGACTCACCAGATACGGAAATGACAATGTTTCTTTCAACAAAAATGTTGGTGATGGCATAGGTGTTTAAGTGAGTAAGAAAAAATAAATAAGTAAATACCCAAAATCCCCCCCAAAAAAACTGAGCTTAAACAAAATGATGATATGTTATGTCTAGAAAGGCTAAGGAAGCTGTAAAGCAGTCAGAGAAGAGAGACTCTGCTCAGTGTCCTGGCCTGCTCTGTGAACTTGACAAAATTATTATCTTTGTTGCTTTTGTTATCTATTTAAATTATGAAGTATTTAAGCTGTTCTGTCTGTTCAGCTGTTTGCACAAAGCCTGTTACAACAAAAGAATGAACTTAGAAGGGGCCTTTTAGAAATAATCAGGTAGAATAAATGTCATCAGAGTCTAGTAAATTCTGCTTTACAGCAGTAAGCTTCTTCACAGTTTTCAGACATTGCTTCCTTTGCCCCCTGCAGTCATAACTAGTTTTCTTCTTTTGCAACCTCCTAGCTGCTCAGGTAATTCTTAGTGTCACAGACCACCCCCTAAACGCTGGTAATAAACAGGAACCACAGTTTTCTTGATAATTCTCACATTTCTGTTCCAGATAAGTTACTGGAATTGCTCAGGCTTGCTCTGGTACTGTATTCAGTTTGAAGCAACTAGTGTTTAAGGAAACACATTTAAAGCCAGATAAAAATATCCTGTGCTTTAGTATAATTAGGGTTTGCAGTCATGCAAGCTTTGAGAGTTGTTTTTCTTGGAAAAAACGGTAGAATTTAGAATTTTGCTACTGATGAGTATCACCTTTTTTTTTTTTTTTAAGAGCTTTAAATGTTTCTTTCAGTTCATACTGCACTATAACTTCAGCCTGTAGACTGTAACGTAAGCTTCTAGACTGCTTTCCGTTATGTTTTTATTGTAAGTCTTGGGAAAGCATGCAGCTTTTTTCTGCATGCTAGGATGCTGAGCAAGCCAAGATTAAGCTATTTAAAAGGAGCAAGTATTTCAAACAGCTATCAGAATAATGAAGGAGGATTGAGAAAAAAATTGTTCTCACTACTAAGTTAAGAAAAAAAAATGGCCCCCACATAGTTTCTAAATGATCTTGTAGCTGCTGCTAATTTCCCTCTTAGCTGTGAAGTCCATCATTGCTGAAGAGAGGAAGAAAACTGTAACAGACAATGTTTAGCCAGAGCAAATGAAAACACAAATTGGATAGTGGTTATGCACATATAACAACTACACAGTGAATTGTCAGAGAATGATGGCATAAAATATATTTCTGAATCTTCTGAAAGTATGAGTTATATGAATAACTACATATTCTTTATGTGGAGCAAATTTTAAAATAACTCTGTCTTGCCTATAGAATTTAAGATGTTGCCTGTAATTGAAAATGTTCTCTTTAGCTACAGATTATGGTCCTGGTATCAATATGGGAAGAGCTTTCCTATATGGCTGTCCTAGTTATAGTGGCTGGGACCAGTTTATCACTGTGTGGGTGTAATGGAACTGTGTATTCTATACCCTCTCTGCCATTCATTGTGAACTGTTACTGATGCATTGTTTGCAGCAGCTGCCCAG
>JAVJGI010000014.1:84802362-84844857 GCA_035590275.1 Ibycter americanus
GTATAAACATCACCCAGCAACAACCGAAAACATCAGGACGTTATCAACATTGCTCTCACATCACAGCCAAAACACAGTACAACACCAACTACTAAGAAGAAAATTAACTCCATCCCAGCTGAAACCACGACATGAAGTCAGCTTTCCAAGCTGTGTCCCCTTTCAGCTTCTCATGCACCCTCAGCCTGCTCGTTGACAGGGCAGTGTGGGAAAGAGAAAAGACCTTGGCATTGTGCAAGTACTGTGCACCAATAGTGAAAACACCCCTGTCTTATCAACACTATTTTGATCACAATCTAAAACACAGTAACATACAGGCAGCTATGAAGAAAATTGACTCCATGCCAACTAGACCCAATAAATATGACCTGAAATGCTCTGTTAATCAGCTTCTGTCTAAAGATGGAAATTTTTTCTTTAGAATTCAGAAAAATCCTTATGAATATATGCCTTTGATGAAGGCAAGTCCTTCAGCAAAAACAAGATAAAGTAAATGCTGTTTTCCCCCCCAAATAACCAGTGTCTTGTAGATAATTTCTTTGCATTGAAAACAGGAGATCAAATCTGAGTTACCAGAGACAGGAGTGTGACATACCAGGGAGAACAGACACTCTGAAGAACTGCTAACAAATAAGACCATTATATTACAATTGCAGCTACCAAAGAACAGCAAATAAGCGTAGGATCATGTGTTTGATGTTGACAAAACAGAAAGAGAATTTGGACAAGATAGAAGAATAATCAAGGACAGCAAACATAGAAGAGAGAATTAATGGCCATTGTAAGAATAAAGTTTCTGGGGGCAGGGAGGCAAAGTCTGTGAAAAACAGACTTGCAAAGCATCCAGAACAGCAAGATCAGGAAAACAATCTGGCAATGTCTTCAATGTATTTCATGATGGAAAAGGTGAGGAAGAGCAAGGAGAAGCAGGCTAATTGCATAACAATTTTTTTGAACAGGAAAACAGTGTATATTAAGAGGCAGAGGAAGAGAAGCCAAATTACTAGGGAAAAATTTAAAGCAGAATAAAAACAGGGCAATAGTTTGAACCAGAAAAGGGAAAAGATGGGAGTAGGTAGGATTGTAGGTCCATCTTAAAGAGTAGAAGGGTTATTTGATTGGAAATGTCTCAACATTTATTTTGAGAAATTTATCAGAATTTATCTGAATTTTTCAGAATTTATCTGAAATTAAAAAGGTGATAGAAATACTGAGGTATGTTAATCTGGATTTTATTTTTATGTGGTGCTGTCTTGGGTTTTTTCAGTGCTAGATACAAGAAAGCTCAATGATGGATAACGGCTGATGTTTCTCAACATGGTTTTCATGCTGTTCTTGATTGTACCAGCAATCATAATACACATTTTTGTTTATATTTTTAAGCACACAGATAGGCATTGTATAGTTTCAAGAGAATTGATTGCCTCATATGTGTATGTATTTCAGTACCCTTTGAGGAACGATCCAAAGTAACTGAGCTCATATCCTTCCACTTTTATTTTTATGAAAGATGTTTCATACACATCAGTCCAGGCAGGAAAATGTATAGAAGTCCATCAAGAAACCATAAATCACTTCTGAAAACTTGTCATCCAGTCAGAAGTTTATCCTGATACTCTTCGCTATGGCCCAGCATTTGATCCCCATTCCTCTATCTGAGTAACTACTTCAATAAGTAATTCTATTCATCTGGCTGGAATCCCATTTAACTATGCTTCTGACTCACTTGTGAACCTAACTGCTTACCACTGATAACAGAGGATTTCGCATTTGAGCTCATATGTCAAACAGACATTCGACTGCTTGATTTTGTCTTCTTACACATTGTGAAATAACTCCCAGAAGAAAAAGTTTCACATGGTAAAGACATCAGGGAAGAAAAGGAGTCGAGAACACAAGATCAATTAAAGAATTACAGTACTCTCAAAACCAGTATTTGTTTTAAAGATAAATTGAGCAATAATGAAATTGACCTTCAATAAATTAATAAAATTGTATTCAAACAGCTTAGCTAGAAAGATATCAACAGACTAGTAAGCTAATTCTAACTTGTAAGGAAAATCATAGGGAAAGGTATTCTAACAGTCTTGGATAAAATGTCCATTTATTCATTTTTTATTAACTAAAGCTTAAAAAACAAATTCCCATCTAAACTAGGTCTTGAGAAAAATGTCACCTTCAAAAAAAAATCTGAAAAAGTAGAATTTTGTTGAAAAATTGAACAAGCAAAAGCCAATTCTGAAATACTCTTGTTCGGAAAAAAAGAGTATGGCAGCCTAAGTTGTAGTCTGAGTACCTACAGTTTTCCTTGCCAGAATAACATCAGACATACTATAGCTCTCAGTCTTCCCTGATAGCTCATGAGACAATCTCCAGGTGTGATGTCAACAATATATCCAGGATTCATTCATGCCTCATAGATACTCATTGATTAAAACACCTTTTGTGGTTGGTACCACCACTGAACAAGAGGTCTAGTTTGATATGCCAAGAAAATCCAACACAAAAGAGTTTAAAAAATTTCTTTAGCTTGGTATGTCTGCACAAGATGCTCTCAGGCAACATCTACAAATCCAGCCCTACACTTCTGTTCCCAAGTTACTAATGATGAGAGAAAGCTGATGCTGCTTTAAGCAAAGACTTTCTTCTTACCAGTAACAGCTCTGACCCATGCAGCTGCTGCTGGTTGGGTGTCTAATACATATCCTCCAGGGATTGTTGTTGGGAAGATGTTACCTTTCCCAGCTCTCTGTTCTTTTTCCATGCATGGAAGATTCCTACCTCCTGAGCAGCTGGTAAGGTGTGTTTATCATCTCACTTGCCCTAGCTCCTGGGAAAAGCCTCAGTGCATAATAGTAGCTAGGCCCCAAGATGGCTTGTGAAACTGCCACCAGGGAGGTGAGAAAACAGTTTTGGTTAAAAACACAAACCATCTAAGTTGTTGAATAAGTTACAGCTCCTTCATGTTTTAGCAACTGACACAGAGATCACCGACAAGAAAACCATGAGGTAATTCTAACAGGTAAGCAGGGTAGAAAGGTTGAGTGAAGATTATACATAATTATCTTTTGGAAATTTCCATTTCTTATTTCTCCTGTTTATTGTTTATGTTTCAGTTAGGTCTATCACTCGTAACAGTTACCAGGTTGGTAATCCTCATGACAGACATCTCTTCAAATTCCATTACTTTTTCCCTTTCAATTTAGAGTGTTCCTAGAAGAACTGACTTTCTTCAGCATCTCAAAGTTGGACAGATGTGTTCCTGGAGGTGCTGATTAGAATATATTATGGTCATTAGCAACTGAACCTTCTTAATATTCATTTTATTGTACTTACTTTTTGTTTTCTAAGGAAAAAAGATAAGGGAGATTTAATGAAACTGAAGACAATACTAATAGAAATTATAAAAAGTAATCCTCTAGTATATAATGTCTATTAATCCTCAAAAAATATTATACATTATGTCTGTCCATATGAAAAACATGGATGAGACATTAATTTTACTAGCAAATAATCCTTTTTATTAGTCAATAACCTTAAATTTGGAAAAAAACACCCCACACACATCATGCTTGTGGGCACAAGCCAGCCTCAGAAAAGGATAAAGAGCTATGAGTGCATTAATAATAGTTCCCTTTGTCACTCTTGCCATTTGGCATTCTTCTGAAATATGTATCATGGCCTGTCTTGAGAGTCAAATTTAGACCTGATGAGCCAGTGATGAGTTAACTGCTATGTCCCATTTCTGCTTCCCTTTGATGATGTTTCCAAAGGGAAATGTAGCATTTTAGGGAGTTTTTTGCTCTGAGTGAGATGTTGGCTGTCTAATGGGAAGATAAAGATTCCATTACATGTATTTTAAAAGCCGTAAAAGATAACCTTCATTTCCTAGCTTACATTTATTTGTTCTCACACAATGTCTCCCATTTCCAAGGCTGAGTGTAAGCAGTTGCCAAATATATAATTGAAGAAGAGCAACGCAATGAACAAATGTCAGCTCTAGAACTAGTGAATTCACTGACAGTGTGCCATCTACAGAGAGGAAAAAAAAAGAAAAAAAGCTAACAAAAGGTTTGAAACCTGAAATTTGGAGCTGTCAAATGAAACTGAGGCTTTAAAATTACATACTGGTAATTTTCTTGCTGTCTTTACCAGTTGCTATGAACTTTCTACAAGACGGCAAAAAAATGCTATATTTCACTTGAGTGAAAGTTTGCAACTGTTAAACTGAACTTTTTAAAGTGTTGCTATTACACCAAGCATTGATTGCCAGGAAGCTGCAGCCTTCTCATTTTATCCATGTGCAAAATACAGCATGGCAGAAGCAACATAACATTTTGCAAACTACCTTCACATATATCTCTGCAGCTCCCTAAGAACCTCCTCCAATACTGAGGTGAAAGGCAGAAGGGATTTTTCTTTCAGAAAGAGCTGAGATTTGCTTTAGATTCAGGTTTTAGATGCCACAAGCAAATATCTGTGAGATCTATAAGGAGTCCTGGTCTTTTCAATTCAGACAGCCAACCCTGAGATATGAATAGCTGTACTATGGTTGATCATCAATAAGATGCAAAGAATTGAAAAAAGTTACTTGGTGTGAAAATCTGTTTTCCAGACGCAAATACTGTCTTGGAGTTGCATGCAACTGGGCATACTTTCTGTGGTTAATTATGTAATAACAGCAGTAATAATAAGCATTCATCAGTTTTGGCCTTTAGTTATTATTTTGATCATCTCATGAAGAGTCCTCAAATGCTCAGCAATAATGACTACTAGTAATTATAGTTAGTGGATTTTTCTGAGTGTGTGACTTGAAGCTGGGAGCTTCTATATTTTATTTGATTCCCTGAACTCTCATCTTCATCCTCTGAAGAAAGCTTCTGAAAAGCAGAAGCTATTAAATATTGAATACGACTAAACTATAATAGAGCAGAGCTCCAGTTAGGTGCCTTGTGTCCTTCCAAATTATTCTATGCAATTAATTGGAAATAAAGACATGTATTACAATAAATTTGGGGAAGGTCAGAAACATAGCTTAATGAATGGAAGCAAAAGAAACAGAATACCCATTTCCTTAATTTTTTAACTGAAGGGCTGTATCTCATGAATAAGCCCATAGCTACATCTCAGGCTCTGTTCTATACCTCCCCAGGCAACATCAAATTTCACACAAACACAAATAAAAATAGAAGAATTCTTTAATTGTTATAATTTAAACAGTAAGAGACTTTTTACAGTTCCCCTTACATCACTTGCTATTTCTTTTCACTGTCTCTCCTTTTTCCATGTTCATCAAGGTCATTGTGATTTTTTTCCCTTTGATTTTAATTTGATCTCAGTTTGTACATTCATTTTTATGTAAATTTCAGGAGAGGTGATTGTATCTTCATTTCTCCAGCCATCTGGCACACAGCGAAGTACAGCAGCATTCAACCCTTAATGATATAAATAAGAAAAGAGAGGATTTCAGAAGAGACTTAAAAAAAGAGAAAAAAAGGGAAAAAAGAGATATGATTATTAATGATAGAACCTTGCAAATATTTTTATAAACATTTGGTGTGAGTTTCTGTTGTTAAAGATTTCTGAAATACTTAATTATTCAGTAAAATTCAGAGATCCCTTTCATGTCACTAGTACGCTTTTTCTGTTGTAAAATTAACAAGTAGACATATCTTATTTTCTGTTTCCTTTGATGAAGTTAGGTGCATCATTGTTCATGACTGAAAACGAAAACGGAAGAAGAAAAAGGAGTGGTAAGCCATAAAAAATAACCACAAACTCCCCACCAGGTTTGATGGTGTTTTTTATTCATTGTATTAAATTGAAAAAAAATTGTACTAGCCAAGAAATTACAGTAGCGTTCAGTTAATAAAATAAATGGGGCCAAAACCAAAGTCACGGTCAGAAGTACGTTTGTTTTGCAAGTTGATCTGTGAATTTGTTTTAAACAGATCTTCACGAACTTTTGCATAAACTTTTCCAATAATAGACTTCTAAAACTACCTCACCTCATGAACATACTATTACATTTCTTCTTGTTATTTGAGAATTATAATTCTATAGCAACAACTCTATATTTAAAGGAATTTACAAAATACTTTGTTTTTCTAGAAAAGGCAATGCTAAATGATTTAGAACTGGAAGAATCGTGGTATCACATATGCACTCACAAATCACAGCTGGCTTCAATTTGCACTGGAGTAGAGCAGCGTCATATCCAGGCACTGGATACTATTTTGAGCTTTTATATTAATGGCATATTATCTAATGCTAATAAACGCAATGCTAATGTAATTCTTTGTGGGTTAGACTCAGTCAAAATACTTTGCAAAAACAGTGCTATACAAAATACAGGCACATACACACAAACAAGGCTTGGAAATACCTTTTCTGAGGCCATTAGTGAAGCTATTGTTCTGTAATCAATTAGAGCTTCTCAATGGCTACAGAACCTTAGAGTGTCTAGAGGGAAAATTCATTTTCATACCAGGGTCCAACCCTGCTATATTAAGGTGTTAATAAAAATGTCAAGCTATTTGACCATAGAATAAGAAGAATCTGTTTTAAATCAAGTTTAAACTTTCTTCAGTAAAAGTAGCATGCTGGATCATTTCACAGATGTATTTTCCACTTGTCTGGGAAAATGCTTTTGTTTCATATTGGCTCTCTTCCTATAAAAATAATATAAGGTCATTTAGTAAAACAAAGCTGTCAGAAAAAAATCCTCAAAATAAAATTTAAAATCTACCCAATTTTCTCATTAGAAATATATGAAGTGTCTAACAGGGTAAGTGAAGAATACAGGGCACAAGAAACAAGATACGGTAATTGAGACCATCTGTCTCACTAAATATAAAGCACATTTGCCTGTGGTTTACTCTCGCTCTTTCTGATCTCATTGCGGCTCCAAAATCTGACCATTCAAGTAGAGGAAAAATTGTCTGATGCACAACAACAAAAATTTAGATGAACTCATTCCAAGACAAGGAGAACATGCTCTTAAATTCTTTCAGAGCATGTGGAGAAGTAGAAGAGCAGAGACAAGTGCGAGAATAGTTGATCCTTTTTGGCTGCTTCTGATGTTTAACTCTCCCGACACCTTACACAGCAGCAGCTGACCTGACACTAATTCTGATGACAACCTAGCCTATAGGCTAGAATTATTTTCTTGAAGCATTCATTACTGTCGTTGCTGCTTTCATATCCATTAAAAGAACTGTAGGTCTGACACCAGCAATCACAGCTCACCATTCTGGTGCCATCAGAGTGCCATTACATCTGATACGACACCATAAGAAACTAAATTCAAGAGCAGTGTCTTGAATATTTTACTCCTAGCATTTAATTTACTGTCAATTGGTGATATTGTCAGTAACTACTATAAATCGCAATGTCAAATACTATGTACACATTATAATCAGTGTTTTCCACTAAATATATGACCACCTTCACAATGTCATCATTTACAGTGCTGTTGCTTTGTAAGGGCAAAGCCACACACAAAATTCCATCTGGAGTTACTCAGTAGCTCCGGCCAGTAGGTATGGGTTTACTGCTGGCATTTTTGCTGCCGGTTTGATTCAGTTTGGTTGCTTCTATCTTTTCCTAGTCTCAGGAAAAGAAGGAAACTCAAATAGTTATTTAATGGTATTCAAGTAAAATGCATACAGTATATATACTGTGTATATACTAAATAACATGTGTATGTACTAAATAACACACTAGTTATGTGTATGTGTATGTGTACTATATATATGTAATAGATATACATGGTATAAACTATATGTATGGATACATGCTATATGCATACTATAGTATGATTACTATACTATAGGTGCACGCTACATATAGTTTAATATATATAGTATGCACCTATACATATGCTATATATAATATATATCTGCTATATAACATCCATATAGTACTAACTTTGACTACATGATAGTATAGATTATTCTTGGTTATTTTTCTGTGAGAAAACATGATTTATATGCAGTATATACATAACAATATCTACCTGAATATATTATCAAGGATAATATTTTTAAAAAGTAATAAAAATGTTCTGCAACTTAGAGTTGCTAATAGGCGTGTAAGCATTTAAAAAAATTATTTACTTTGGTGAAAATGAACATGTTGGGTTCCCAACAGAACTATGGAAGTCAATTTTAAGATTTCTCTGGTAAGAAACAGTATTTTTATTCAGAAACATTTTTCAGTATGACAGTTCAGTGAACAGCTAAGTGTTCTGCCAGCCATTTGGGAGTTTCTTTTGCAATGGAATATGGAAAATCTTGAAAAAACAAAACAAAAGAAATACTACCTTAATGGAAACTAGGACTTTCAAAGCTAGAAAATATGTACCTGGAATTCTTGGTTGAAGTATTACTTGTACTGGGTTAAGTCAAACTCTGATAGTCGTCGTCTTGTGTTGTAAAAAATCGGAGAATGCTGATGAAAAGGTAAGAACGAAAAGCTAGTTTAGTCTTAATACTGAAGGCACATAGAAAATAACATTGTGCCGCAAACTCGGGAAAAATGAGTTGTGATACCTATGCTGACCCCAAACTGCTACTAAGGAATCAGGACCTACTGGCCTGTATACAAAGTGAACGAACCAAAAGAGTTGGTTTAGACCAACTCTTCAACAATTGTTGAACTACAGTCTTTCTTTCAAAGAAACAATTATATCTCTCATTTCAGTTTTCTAATGAAAATGAGAGTGTAATAATTAGGGCTGCTCTAATGAATCTCTACAAGAAGCTGAACATAAAATTGTGTAATGGTTGCCACATTAAAGGTGATAATTACCATTTTTTACATAAAATTAGCTTCATAATGATACTAAGGTATTCCTTTGCTCTGAACACATTAAATGCAGCAACATGGTGAAGGAGCACTAAAAAAAATCCTGAGATATTACAAAACCAGGTTATTCGCTTGAAAGACCACTTTAACATAACTTTATATGATATGCTTTCTATGCCAAGAACAAATATTGGCTACCAACCTAATTCTGGCATACACAGCTTTGCAGCTTTTACCAAAAATTATCTTAGAAGTTACATTTATTCAAAGCAGGACCTGCAGACTATGCGTGGTTGATGTTTCTATCTTGGCAGGAGAGTGCAAAATTTATGATTTATGCTTTCTGCCACAGGTTAGGCAGACAGGAGGCTGATATACTAGATATGACTGCTACTGTACATTTACTTGGCATTTCATTTTTCAGTCACACTGATGGTTATTTTCATATATCTTCAATCCATCATTTGCTGCTAAATCCAATTAACTTGATTGGCAGATTTAGCTTCCCAGTGGGTCTTTGTCAATACTGTGTAGCAGTAAATACCTTGAGAGTCTTTTTTTCAAAACTTTCCTTGGTTATTTGCTTTTTCCTCACCTAGCTACCTATTGATTATCTGCTTTTGTGCAGCTCTCACCCATCTGTAGAGGCAATCAGGCCAGCCAAAGTACATGGCGATCAAAATCACCTGTGTGCTAAAAAACCCTGCATGCTCTTTTGAACAGGCAGAAGATCGTGCCAGGGCCGGGCTGCACTGGGGCTCAGCAGCCCCTGTCCATGGCTGGGACCGGCTCTCAGATGGGCGTGTCATGGGCTGGGGCCTGGCAGTGGGGAAAGCCACAGGGCTGGGAGAAAAAGCATCAGGAAGCCTGTGCCCTGGGTCTGGGAGTGGTGCCCATGGAGGCCCCGGGGCTTAGCCTGGGCCCAGCCCTGGGCCTGCTGGTGGAACACCCATGCCAGACTCAGAGCCACCCCATTGCCAGGTCTGTGCCCAGTGGTCCCAGGTCTGTGGCAGGCC
Organism: Ibycter americanus; assembly: GCA_035590275.1. NCBI lineage: Eukaryota > Metazoa > Chordata > Aves > Falconiformes > Falconidae > Ibycter > Ibycter americanus. The sequence goes on from JAVJGI010000014.1 coordinate 84,812,187, forward strand.
TCAGTCACCGTCCTTGGCCTGGCTCCGCTCACTGCTTCCAGGAACAGTGGGATGGGGCTGCTGGGGGAGGTCTCTGTTCCACTGCCAGCCCTCGCTGCGCTCTGGTCAGTGGTGTCTTAAGCTACTGTCTGATCACTGAAAAGAGATGGTAGCACGATACTTCCACACCTTATCACTCAGGCAGAGGGAAGCAGAGCTGGCTTTGGTCTCACATTGAAACATGGGTAGTTTAAAATCTATAACCTCCCATGGAGAAGTACCATCAGGCACTGTCTGTGTCATGAGGGCCGAGACAGACATGACACCCAGGAGTGCAGTCCCATCACTGGGAGCCTCGGGCTGCCTGGCTCTTTCTGCACAGCTCTAAGCTGTACACACCTGTTTCACATTTTATGTCCATTTCCAGTTCCTCGTGCACCCCTTCCATGCCCGTCCCCAGAGATGTACATTGCATTACTTTTCCGCACTCCCCTCTCTTCAGACGCCCTGAAGGAGACCTGCAGGCCTCGCTCTCCGCCCTGGCCGCTGTGTGGGGCAGCACAGCTGTCCCAAGAAGTTTCTGAAACCAGACGGTTAACGTCAGCAGTCAGGATTTGCTGTTTGTAAATTGTTGTATGCAAAGTCCTGCATTTGCAATGGGATAGAGAATCCTCTGTGGGTGAAACTGTGGTGGTGCTGACCTCTCACAAAAAGGTCGTTTCCCAAAATGTATTTCCAAAAACCTGCACTCTTCTGTTGTTCCCTGAAAGAGGGGGGAAGGCTCAGCTGCCATCAGGGAAGACAATGCTTCCCAGTCTTCAAAAGGGGGAGAGGACACCACTGCGATATCGGCAGCAGCGGCCAAGAGAGGTCTTGTGCAACTGGACAGAGGGAGTACAGCTGAAGCCATGCCTGATCTGAAAAAGTGGGAGATGGTGGCCCCTTGGAAAGGGGCAGCTCTGCTCATAGAACTCCTTACTGAAATGCCCATAGGGCCTCCTTGAAGCAAAGTAACACTCAAAGAGCATTGGGGAAAGGGGAAGGGGAAGGGAAGGGAAGGGAAGAGAAGGGAAGGGAAGGGAAGGGAAGGGACGGGAAGGGATGGGAAGGGAAGGGAAGGGAAAACTTTCTTAAAAACAATTCCTGTATGATTTTGGTGGGACTTAATAAGAAGTAAGTGATGAAGAATCTGTCCTGTGATGCTGATTTAAGGGGAAAATAAAGCAGGTGTTAAATTTCTTAAAGGCAATATTTTTAATTATTTTTACTCATAAACTAATCAACGGATTTACATACAAATGATCAGAAAATTCATTCTGCACTCAGCAACACACATGCTGTCTTTTTCATACATAACAATGAGGCTAAATCCTTGATTCCGTCTTAATTAGAAAGCTATAGCTAGTTCTTCTATAGTACTTTTGGTTTTGGACATAGTGGGCAGAAAGAGGTATAATAGTGCTGCAGTACTGTGAAAAATGATCAATTTATAGAAAAGGTCAATGAAGCAAGTCAAAGAAAGGATTAAGTAGGAAGAGAAATGAGTTTACATTTATGAAAACACACGAAAACTAAGATCTGGCATAAGATGAAGGATTTCACCCAAATGAAATATTTGCATGTACATGCTACATAGATCAGTGGTTGCAGAGGGTCGGTTGGCATGTTTCTCTCCAGAACTGGTAAAGTATTATGTTCATAGATCATCTATGTGAATTCTGAGTAACATATTCAACAGAGATACAAGTTTAGGTTTGTAATAAGGCTTGCTGGCAACATAGATTAATATATTACTTTTTCTTTAAAGACTAAACACCAGATTTTCATTAAAGCACAAGAAAAATCTGTTAGAGGGTCTCAAACATGAGTCTGTGGTGATTTGTCTCCTTAAACTTGTGAGAAGGCAGGAAGAAGAATAATACAAGACATGATTAAAGGTAAAGTACAATAACAGTTCTACAAAGAGAAACTTTATTAGCTCTTGTTCCTGCTATAACTAAGCCTCTCATTTTTTCAGTGCCACTTTCTTGGGGTTGATTACTGTAAAAGCAATAATAATGATTTGTGAATTTTTGCAAGGAGTCAGGCTATGATATGTCATGTTTGAATAAAGAATATAAGAAAATACTGATTTATTCCCCTCCCCCCCCCCAAGCCTTTTCTTTAATCTTTTCTCATTTGTGCCTGTGCAAGTAACAAATTGACCATCATGATTCAAATTTATGAGGTACTACAAAAATAAAATTGGAATAGTGCTGTTTTTAGAATGCTTTTTCATATGGGCTTAGTCCTCACACTCTTAGATGGAGTGGAAGATTTTATTTTAATTTTTACAACTGTTGTTTATGTATAATCCAAACATTAACCAACACCATCATCACCACCACCCCACCCTCCTCAGAACTGGGCATGTAAACATACTTCGTAAACTTGGGGCAGTGTTATCCAGATACAACAGTGTTTATAAGTATTTCCACTTGGAAATACTTATAAACTCTCCACTTCCACATGGAGAAAATGCTTCTCTTTAGTTACAGGAAAAGGTTATTAATATTACTTTAGGAAAAATGCATTTGACACAGTGTTAATGATATCTAAAGTGGAAAACTGAAAATTGTGCTAAAAACAACAGTTAGTCTGAAAGGTGGTCACTATTGAAATTCTTTAAGCAGCAGTTATTGGTCTGACCATACTCAATCTTCTGATTGATAAAGGCAAAAAATTTTCATTTACTAATAAAACATTCTAGTGATGCCAAATGAGAAAGCAATGGCAATGCCGAGGAGGGTTAGAAAATTAAATTAGATAATCTGGAATACGTTGCACACTAGAATAATAATAAAGGAATAGTTCTAGCTAAAATCAAGGTCATACACTGGATTATTAATGACCAGAAATTATTCTATAAGCTTGCTAGTTGGTTATGACATAACTGGAGGACACATTTGATGAATTAGCACAGCATGCCTATTGAGAGCTGTCATGCTGCCATTAGAAGAACAAACATAATCTTAGGTACTTATCAAAGACATATGGCAAACCTGATGCTATCACTTAATGTACTTTATATGGCATAGTAAACTCAAAAAAGGTCTTGTGTTAAATCAGATTCAGTGAGACAGATCCAAAGAAGAGCTGTTAGCATCATGTCTAGACTGGGCAACCTGACAGCACTTCCTACATCTTTTGCAGGAGGACAGGAGGTCAGCTTGCATATCCTTCAAACAAGCCTGGAGTCAAGGTTAACATTTGTAGTTTGTAAAGTCTGAGAAGCAGAACATACTGTTTCAAAGTTGGGTCTGTAGCAAACTGGCTTACCCAGCTTCTGCTTTGCTTAGAGCTCAGGCAGGACAGGCTCATGTCTGATTCTGAGCCAAACTTGTTCATGTATTGTTGGTCCCCAAACTTACAAGATAAGCTTCACTACTCATGATAGGAATATACAAGCTTTTCAGATAGATTAATGACAAATGACAAGCACTCTTGTTAGCAGATGACTGTTCTTTTGTACATGTAAATATGGATATTTACACAGAAAGCAGCCACATGTTTATTTCTATGCTTCTGTGATGGATCACATTTTAATCTGTGGAGTTTCTTTAGATCAGAAAAAGCAAATACGTTTGCCAAGCTTATGCAGATATAATTGTTTTTGTGTGATTCTTTTTAGTTCAGACCCTATCCCCCTACCCCAAATCTTATTTACCATTCTTGCTTTGTTTAAAGGAACAATATCATACAGACGAAACATAGAATTTTCAAAACTGGACAGGCAGAATAATTTTTTTCTTTAATATCAATATTGTAAATGAATTTTTCTGTGAAGATGTATTTGGGTATTTTGTGTACATGACCTGTACCTATGCTAAGAACAGTTGCTATATATGGGTGAGGGAGCACGTCGTCACAATTCACATTTCAGGTACAAAGGACAATAACTGCTTCTATCGCTCTGTCTTTCTAACATTTTACTAATTGTGTTTCTTCTGGGTATATTTACTGCTGTCAGCCATTTTGATTTATTCTGAAAAAATGGGTTTCTAAATGGAAGGCTAGATCAAAAAACCCAAAACGTTCTGAACTGAGTGGACAGTATTATCTTAAGATTTTGCTGTCCTATGGATGCTTAGACCATTAAATCCAAAATTTGCTATTTTTTCTATTGATACACAGCCTGAAAATTGCAATAAAGCCTACATGTTATTCCAGGGACACATCAGGCCTTGTCAAGGCCAAGTAGTTCTGTACCTGCATGAGAAGAAGGAGGAAAGATTATCTTTTTTCCACTAAAATCATTCATGGTTCCTTGAGCAAAAGGTTTATGTTCCCAGTGGGCTTCCTGAAACAAGGGAAGCCTTGTACTATTTACGTGCGCCTTCCAGAAAGTGCTCCAGCCATGTTGTTGAAAGAAGAAGCCCAATGGATGGGACTCCAATACTTGGAACAGGGGTACAATAGACTCTGTGGCATGCAGGTAAAATCAGTCTGTATTTATAAGTGTTTGTTATGGCATCTGCTTGGGTCCTTCAGAGACAAGGGAAATGGTAACAAAGAAGTAACCATCTTCAGATAGAATATCTAAACATGTAATTAGTAATCCCTGAGGTGTAATCTTAGTTTGGGAATTAGTATTCATTTTCCCTCATTAAGTATTCATTTTGGAAAGGTGAATTCCTTTACATAGAATGATGGTTTGATAATGCAAAACAATTACTATATGTGAATAGATGTTACAGGAAATTGTACAGTAGCGTCTTAACTGTTAAAGATTAAGAACTCACTCTGATTTTTGCGACTTTGAGCGTCGTTTATGACTGGCAGACATTATTATTATTACTTTTCTTAAAAGAGAAATTTCCACTTCAATTTTTGGTTGCTAGATCTGTGGTTAGAGAGGTTGTTATTATTATTATTATTATTATTATTATTATTACCTACAATGGAGACAATTCAGACAGTGCTGTTGAGCTGCTGAAGTTTAATCTAAGTATTAACTCAGTTTTCAATCCCTCCCATGCCCAAGCATTTAACAATGTATCTCTCCTAAAAAAAGTAAGTGCCTAAAAAAATAAAATGTGAATTTTCTGAAAAAGCAATGAGATCTATTGCAAAGAAGCAATTTAAAAACAAATAATGGTACACTTGGAAGATATCCATTAAGAAATTTGAAATTTTTGAAGAGCTCATTAGGCCACAGCAAATTTACAGGCATATCAAAAAAGAAGTGGACTCCAAGTCTATCTTTTAGATATTTTCTGAGGTGCTCTTCCCTCATAATATCTTTACTATTTGTGATGTTGTTCAGTATGGTCACAAAATCAGACTACCACATTCAGATTATTTATTCTCACAAGCAAAAACTATAATCTAGTGTTCTAGATCTTCCAGTAGGAAAGGAAACTTCTTTTTTCTTCATCTGGTGGGCCAGAAGAGCCAGAAGAAGAAATCAGTTTGGGCTCTTTGTAAGGTTTCTGAGCAGCCTGGTTTAGTTTCTATCAAAAAAAAAAAAAAAAAAAAAAGAGGAGTGTAACTGAATGAAAACCCAAGGAACACGAAAGCTTGGGAATGCTAGGGAACTAAACCATGGAAACATTAACATTGTTGGATAGTCAAGGGGATTCCCTCTTGCTTTTTTATCTTTGATTTGTTTTCTTAATATCTTGCTCCCACTTGCATATTCATCTTGACTGTTTGAAAACTGAATGTTCAGGAAAAAAGGCCTTTAAAAGTAAACAATAAGGTTGCGATTTATATCAGCATGCATAAACTATCTTAAATAATTATATATGAATGAAGGAAAAAATTAAAACCCTCAAAACCCATGTTTTGAGACTGAACCCAAAACCACACAGTAACTGTAAGACAAGTACTTTCCAAATACATGGCAGCGTACAAAGTTATTATTCCCTGTGGCCCACAAGACTACACACAAGAAACTACAGACATCCCTTTCCAATCACCAAAGAACACCTACAAAATCTAAAGGACAGTGGGACTTTTCAAAGAGAACTAAATGAGGAAGAGTCTTTAAAGGGAGGTGAGTTCATTTTAAGAAAACACAGGCAAATATTCTAGCAGAAGTCAATGCATTTCTTAAGTTTGCTAGAAAAAATGGTTTAATTCTCTCTGAAGAAACAGGTTTAGAGGTAAGCAAAGTTTTCTCAGCCCTTAATTGTTAATGCAGATAACTGGAGTTTGGTGCAAAATACCTGTGATATTTTTGTTTGTTTGTTTGTTTGTTTTGAGGGGGTGGATAATTCTAAAAAGAAACCCATATTGGCTGACTGTAAAAGAGACTGCTGTGTAATTTGCTTATATAACCTGAACACTGTAAACTATTGTATTTTGTTTTGTTTGGGTGGAGGATGAGTGAGGAAGGCATGCATTTTAGTAGTGGTTTTTGCATACACAGGAAGTGAACTGGAAGGGCCCAGAAACATCCAGAACTAAGAGAGAGTTGTCATTGGAAAAATCTCAGAAGCTGTCTAAAGATACAGAGGAAATTCCCTTTGTAGAGCAAGCCATCTGGCAGGTCATGCTTTATGTTCATAGCAGTTGACTAATATAATCTGCTGAGAGATCCGGCTCCCTACACCACTACCACTCTGGAGATACACTATGTAGATCACTGCCAGAGAATGTAAAGGTACTCCGATCTCTTCTCTTAGGAAGCCATGTTAAAAATATTATAATGGCTTGAATCTAAGTTTGCCCACTGTCTTTTCAAAGAATAAAAAGAATAATAAATTTCTTGGCAATCAAGCAGACTACTTGGCGGTTAACCTGAGGTGGGCACAGTATCTGAGCTGTGAATCCCTGCTGCTTACTGACAGAGGTCCTTTGACTGGTGGTAAATTCTGGAGGGTCCAGGTAATAGGGTACAAAATGCAACAGGATTGGGCAAGTCCAGATCTGTCAGGTAAGGGAAGGCAGCACGCAAAATTCATTTTGTGTATGTGTGTGCATGTATGTGTGCATTCTGGCTCTTTTTACCTTTGGTACATGAAAAGTCAAAGCCAACTAGACTTGAGGCCAACATATATTTATATTTGCTAATGCATTTTCCAAGGAAAGAAACTCACACAATCACTCTGTTAGCTTTGTCTTAGTTGAATCCATCAGCCAGTTTCTACCAAACCTGGTGATGGAAGTCTCAGATACGTTAAGTTCTAGAAGCTTTATGAGAATATGTGACCAGGTAGAGGAGAGAGTAAATATTAGTGTCACTGACATGTCGCTGACATATCAGTAATATGAAAAACCAGCAGCAGGGGCTACTAAGCAGACTTTCAACACAGAGTGCCTCGGGAAACCAGGCACAAAAATGTGCTGCCCATGGAACTGCCTTTATAGCTTTTCACTGATGGAATTACTCTAAAGAAAGAGGGGAAAAAAGGGTTGCAAGTAATGGGAGGGAATTCTGAATCTTGTTTATTCACATGTAAAAGGAAGGAATAAATAGTTAATGTTTTGATAGTCTACCCTGCTCAAGCCTGCATGATTAAAACAAAAACTGGAGGGTAAGTGAAATGTGTTGCTCATAGCTCAGTCTAATACAGAGTTATGCTAGATTAGAGCATGAAAGAAAAATACCCATGCTCTAATGACAATGTTGGGAGATGCCAGGAATATCTGTGGTAATTAAAACTCTGAAATACATTTGAAAATGAAACACAAATCTTTAGAAATCTTATGATTTGGAAGGATAGTTCCATCACAGTGACCATATCAGCAGACGTGTTGGAACAACTTTTGCCCTACTCAGGACTACATTTAGCCTTGAGTGTGTTAGTCTTTGATCTGGAATTTCTTATTTTGCTGCCAATTTTGACAGCAGGTTGTAAAGTTTGGCTGGCCTTCTGGCCTTCAGAAGAAAGTAGACAATGGAGATGAAAACAGATATCCACCTCACCAAGAAAAAAAAATGAAACTGCATGATCAGTTTTGAAGTTTATGAGTAATTAGGATATCCAATCATCATGGTGGATAAAATCAAAATCACAAAAGCAAACATTTGTTGAGAACCAAGAAAAGTCAGTCTTTACAAGAAGCTTCCACTGGATCATTTGCATACAGTAAATACATAATATATATGAATTTGGTGAGACATTTAAACAGAGTATAAAAATAGTCTAGGACCTCAGTAAACTAAATAGAAATTACAAATCCATTTTAACTGATTTGAGACATGTAAGTGGACTTTTAGGTAACTAAAGTTAAGACACTGTCTTTCATACAATTTATGAATTGTGGTTTTATTTGGTCTAGAGAGAAAAACTTTAAAAGAGAGATCACAGGTCAAGTACAGAAATTAAACAGGAGCTACAAAACATTAGTCACAAGAAGGACTGATCATCTCTTTTTCTTTAATTTTTTGTGCCTGCCTTTATGTACGATATAATTCAGTCTTCACTGGTGCCCAGGCTGAAGAGCTGGAAGGTACTATTTACTGTTAATATGTTTCTGTGATGCATGGGCCAATGCTACTGACCAAAGGATTTATCTACTAACAAGAAGATCAAAAGACTGACACACAGAAAACAAACAATAACTTTTACTTGAAAAACGGATTTTGCCTTAGTCCCTGGAACGACCTAGGGCTGATTCTGTCTGGATTTACACTCTAAAAATCTGGAGACCCTACTTCCTCAGATAGTGTCACCAGATTATAGCTTCATTGTCTCGAAATAGATAGCACTTTTTACAGTCTCAGAGATTGCATTTCACAGTGCTTTTCATTTATAAAATTACTTATTTTGCAGTTATTGGATTGTAATCTTTCTACACAATTTACAAGTGAGGTCTCAGGCATCAGGTTGCATTGTTTAAATAAGTTTAGCTATTTCAAGTTGAGTTAATTAAGGGACCCCTGCCCACATGTTCACTAGTTTCTATTCAGTAAAGAACACTCAAGACCCCTTGAAAGCTGGTTCACAAACTAGATTGCATAAAATGGTGGAGATACTGCTGTAGAAATAATTTGTATATGTTTACATGTGCCATGTTTATATGAAAGATGTTTCAGTTGTGTTGTTTGAGCACTGTTTTGGTTGTTGGCTGTTGGTTGTTTTTTCACTTAGAAGTTTCTAGAATGGCAAAAGGGGAAGGTGCTCATATAATATAGTCCAACCTGATTTTCTTCTCTATTCTTCTGCTTTAGGGATGATGGTCTTCTGAAAATTCAGGTCTATAAGAAATTAGTCTTTTGTACTTTTTAAATGCAACCTGATTATTTCTTTAAGTGTTCTAATGATGGATCATTATTTATTAATAAAACCATTATTATTATCATCATCATCATCATCACAGTTATCATCATCATCATCACAGAAAATTTTGATCCAATTTTGAAGTATCCTCTAGGAGTCTCCACTCAGGATCTGAAACCCAGTTTGTGAGTCTTGTACACACACAAAATGAAAACTCAGGTTCTCCCCCAAACAGCTCTCAGTTAAAGAGAGAAATCAAGGGGATGTATGGACAGGTTCTATTAAGAGTGATTTCACATAACAGTAACTTCATTATGACTAATTTGTGACTGCAAGACATTAGTTATGCTTTCTTTCTCTCACTTGTGTTACTGGTTTTACTTTTGCTGGCAGTCTTTTCTCCTAGCTTATAGTCCACTTCCCTGGGCTATATCCCCTCAGCAGTTTCTAGTAAAAAAAAAAATCCAACGTACGGAATATTTCTGCATAAATCTTTCAGGTCTTCTGCATAACTGTCTGATTTTCTAAGACAGAGCTTACCTAAATCTTCCCTACTGAAAAGTGCATATATTGGATGAGGTTTGCCAACAAGTTTCTCAAGTGTGGATTGTAGTCCAATTCATGTGAACACAAGAAAAACTATGACATCTAGAATAGGTTCTATTCCTGGGATAACTCTTCGAAAAAAAAATAAAAAAAAAAAGGAAAAAAAAGATCATTGATATGTGAGCAACAGTCTAAGTGCAGACACTTATTCCCTTTTTTTTTAATTATCTGATTTGTGTGAAGTTAACAGGAAAGGAACATGGTTTGTTCACATTAAGTACGGTAATAATGTCTTTGTGGTTGTAATTCAACTCAGTATGAAAAAAAAAAAAAACCAAACCGAAAACAGCTCAGCAATTTCATCAGTGATTTCATACCCACCCATCCCCAATAGATAGTAAATTTACCAACCAATGGATTTGATGGATTTGAAACACTTTTTCTAGATGCCCTTTCAGCCTGTCTCGCTTCTTACCTCTTTCTTATTTGCTCATTTTCCTTGCTGACATTTCTGCTCTTAATTTCATTGCCATTGACAGTATATACAATATGTGCTACTTGAGGATCCTACTATTCAGGTTCATTTCCACAATCATTATTAACCTAATCTCTCTCTTTTTTTTCCCCCTAAAGTGCTCCTTCCATTCAGTTCCTAGACTCCGTTCTGTAGTCTGAGTTGAAAAATGGAGAAAGAGCCTGGCTAATGTTTAAATAGTAATTCAGCAGTACTTAACCCACTGAAGTGTACGCATATTACGACTGCATCTATAATATCTTCCCCATGATTATCCAAGAGAAATTCAAGTCTCCTCACTGAGGTTCAGATCCAAGAAGACACATTATTACGGTGAAAGAAAGCAAGAGCCTCTCCGAAAATAATGAAGACTATGTTGGGATAATATTGCCTTTGATACTTACCTGCCCCTCAGACAAACTTAACTTTAAGTCATCACAGCTGCTCATTAGGATACATACAACTTCAGGGCAGTAATTCCCTTCCCTCAGCTCATATCTTCCTATAGCATTGTCTTGTGTCAGCGGTGGCTGGCATGAACAGATTATGGGTAATCAAGTTCATCCAGCGCAGAGCTGGGAATTCAGTGCTTCCCTGCTCTACAGTAGCTGGTTCTGCCATTAGATTCCATCTGGTCTCTACTTTCTAGTATAAAGAATTTCTGGAAACAGCATAATGTTAGATCAGTGGCAAATTTGCTGCTTTTAATACTTGCTGGGTTAGTGTAGGTGATTTAGAGGACTCTCTCTGTGTTATTATGAAGCAGCTCTGCGGCTGGTCTCCACACCAAGAAAAAGAAAAAGCATATGTTGTCTCTTTCAGGCATTCATCTTCAGTTCACAGGGTTGAAAAATAGAGTGGACTGATCAGCAGTGAAGAGATGTCTAAGAGAAGCAGATACCCAGAAAAGTATGCGTATATATGCGCTATCTTCTATACAGTAAAACCAAGAAACACAAGAATAGGTAAAATAATATTTAGAATTGTTTTTAAAAAATCATTATTCTCTTTCCATTTTGTTCTTTACAAACTTTGCAGAGAGGAAGAAATGAAGAAGAAAACCAAGAAACACACAAGATACTATAAAGAATCTAGATTGTAATACATTTGGTCAGGCAGCCAACCAGCCATTGTCATATCTGTTGGCAGAAAAGAGATGTTTCTTCTGTCACAGTATTAAGAGAGAAATTCAAGTCACCTGCAAAACCTCCAGTCACCTACTGCACTCAGTCATCTGGAGCACACAAGCTAGTTCACCTGCAGTCACTGCTGTCATAATTTGTTTCAGTTTATTGCCATGATGTAAACATGAAAAAGATGCATGGCATTCATAAAACTTACTAACAAAAATGAGTGGGATCCAGTGAACTTATCTTAAGTGAAACAATGTGTATGTTAGGCATCAGACTGTTAGGAAACATGGGAAATTCCCCAGTCTTTCTAAAGTAAGCATTATAGACTGTCAGTAGAGCCAAATACAGAGCTCTGAGTAGCTCTGTACACTTAAGTTAGAAAGTTGTTTATCTCTCCTGAGTTGGGTTGAACTTGTTTTGGATCTTCTCTTCCCCCTTTTCTATTCAACGATTTGCCTCCTCCTTCCTTCCACAGTATTGCCATATCCCCTCAATACTGTAAAAGAGTATGGCATGAACAGCTGAGGGCACCTTAAAAGCCTGGCAAGAGCCCAAGTTGTAAGTCATTGCAGATTTTGCTCTGGGCTTCAGGGGTGGAGGTGGTGATTGCCAAAGGCACTCATAAAATCTGAAACCCAGTTTGAGAGCAAGGGAGTGGCTCTGCCGTGCCAAAACACAGGACAGAAGTGAATGCATGATCCCAGCTGTTTATTCCTCTCATCCTTCTTGTAGGGAGGCAGGGAGAGAGAGTGAGGAATGAATGAATAAAAAAGGATAGAACTGATGAATCAGCCCTAGCAGTTTCCTTTTTTTTTCTTTTCTTTTTTTTTTCTTTTCCTTTCACCTTTAAGAAGGAAAACCAAAAGATGTTATTTCACCACCCCAGCTGTAAAAACAGCAGCCCTATTACCAGAGACAATGAAGAAAGAGTAGTTCAAGCTACTGTGTCCTTTCTGTTACCAGTTCCCATTCCTCCACCAGTTTCATTCCTCCATTGATTTTCCCTCTCCAGCTCCACCCCTGTTAGTGCTGTATTTGACATGAGAAACAGAATAAGTTCAACTCCCTGGGGCAAGAGGCAATGGTCAGAGTCAGTAGTACATGCTAACCTTGTCAGCCTGTATGCTAACATTAGGAAACATAAGCCTGCTTATCTCTCTTCCAAGTAAAAGCAATCAAAGGATATGGGGCAGTCCTTTCTCAAAGGTTTGTAACAGCTGTTTCCTATTCTAGAAGTACCTTCTACCCTACTCATCACCTGAGACTTAAATCATAAAATTACAGAATCACACAATGTTTTGGGTTGGAAGGGACCTTAAAGATCATCTAGCTCCAAACCCCCTGCCGTGGACAGGGACAACTTCCACTAGACCAGGTTGCTCAAACTCCCATCCAGCCCGGCCTTGAACACTTCCAGGGATTCGGCATTCACAGCTTCTCTGGGTAACTTGTTTCAGTACCTCACCACCCTCACAGTAAAGAATTTCTTCCTAATACCTAATCTAAATCTATGTTCTTTCAGTTTCAAGCCATTACCCTTTTTCCTATCACTACAATGCCATTGTAGAAAGTCCCTCCCCAGCTTTCCTGTAGGACCCCTTAGGCACTGGAAGGCTGCTGGAAGGTGTCCCCGGAGCCTTCTCTTCTGAGGCTGAACAATCCCAACTCTCTCAGCCTGTCTTCATAGGGGAGGTGCTCCAACCCTCCGATCATCTTTGTGGCCCTCTTCTGGACTTGCTCCAATGCGTCCATGTCCTTCTTATGTTGGGGGCTCCAGAGCTGAACACAGCATTCCAGGTGGGGTCTCATGAGAGTGGAGTAGAGGGGGAGAATCCCCTCCCTCAGCCTGCTGGTCATGCTTCTTTTGATGCAGCCCAGGATACAGTTGGCTTTCTGGTCTGCAAAAGAACATTGCTGGGTCATGTTGAACTTCTCATCAACCAACAGCCCCAAGTCTTTCTCCTCAGGGTTGCTCTTAATCCATCCCCACCCAGCCTTTATTTGTGCTTGGGATTGCTCTGACCCAGGTGCAGGACCTTGCACTTGGCCTTGCTGAACTGCATGTTGCTATTAGTAACATCACTGTCTATGATTATTTTCTTATTACACTAATTTGTATCCTCCTTAATGATTTACAAAATAAACATGAAAAAAAGATTCACTATAGAAATCTTTGTTGCTAAAGATGAGGAAGGAATTTAAATGCATATTGGGAGATATTAGATGATGAGCTTCTGAGTTAATATGATGGATCCCCCTCAGCACCACTACTATTCTCTGATAGCTATGATCGAAAGCGTAAAAGAGGTTGTGTGAAATGCTGTATGGTGAGGGAATTGTACTTATCAAGGTGATGTTGGATGCCTTGAGCAAAGAATTCATTCAAAATCCCAATCTCAGTTGCCATCTCCTACAGGACAACACACCTTTCACAGTAGCTGATTCCCTGAAGTCTAAAGAAGTGTCATTCACATTAATTATGGTCTTTGCAGCTTGATATACCTGTCTGTGTTACCACCCATTTCTCAGCAAGACTTACTGAGCAAGACTTTTTTAGTGAAGAAAGGTCATTGCTTTTCTTCATTTCAGGATTTGTAATCTCCTGCCTTTCATAATGCTGAAATAATTGCTCCCACCAGGATATTGCCCAGCTGTGCTCAGTTTATCATTTGTAATATTTCCCTTTCTGTAAGTCAACTAGTGGTATATTTTTATGGCGCTGTCCCAAGTGGATAATGATCCAAACCAATGTATTTAGAAGATTGGACAAACTGGATCAAAATTCAACTGCAAGATGTAGAGAAAATGCATTCTGGTTTCCTAGGTTTTTTTTTCTTTTTATATATATTTTTGTTACTTCTGTTAGTTATAATGCTTAGTCTGTCAGATTTTCTGTCCCATTGCTCATTAACCAGGGAGGAAAAATGTTGCTTTCCAGCATGTGTTAAGAATTTTCAATATGGAAAGGTCAAGATGCTGACTTCCATTGTCTCTAGGTCATGGAGACAGAAAGGTGAAGCTGAAGCAGTTTTGGAGTTTATAACAAAACATGGCTAAGGTATATGTCATGAGAAGGGCACAGGAAAGACTGAGGTTTTTCTGGTCTCAGCTGCTAACTGATTGTATTTTCTCTTTTAATTTACTCAGTCCTAGTTCTGACAAATGGATGTGGTTTCACTTAAAAGAGCTTGAGAACCATAGCACAGCTGTTAAATAGCAAAGAATTCATAAATTTCACTCTCTTCACGCCATGGGTTGAGGCTAGATGTGTCAAATACATATAAAAACTACTAATTTAAGGCATGACTGTTGTCACTAAAAAAGTAGTTGCAACTCTTAAAAATTGGGAGAGATGAGTAAGTCACTGATTTCTGTGATGGAGTTGGCTAACTAGGAGACTGTCCTGTGAAGGGATTTTATTTGCCAGGGTGGTACTCTGTAGCAAACAGACTACAATGTCAGTCCTCTGCCAATGGATTTCATTTAGCACAAAAAAGTTCACTCCCTGCAGGATGAGACACACACATTTAAATCTTAGAAAGCTTTCCACTCATGCCATGTCTTCAAATTTCTCATTGCATCTTAGATCCAGGAAATATCATAATGTTACTAAAAAGATGCAGGCTGTCTTGGCTCTCCAATTGATATTTACCAGTAATGCAGTCTTTTCGCTTGACTTGGACCCTTCTCCTAGTCTAGCATGTTAAGTCAAACAGACATAAAAATTATAAATAGCAGTCTCACAGGTGGTATTAACAGGCATTATGCTTCCTGCCAGTTCAATACCCCAAGGGTGAGGGCTTCTCCAGCTCTAGCAGTACCGAGAGGCACCTGTAAAAGGGCACATGAAAAGGAACAGTATTTTAAAACTAGGCCAAGCTGCACTGGAAAAAAACTTTATATTTAAACTTAAAAAAATAATATCTTCGTCAATTGTCAGATTCTCTCATTAGTTGAAAGATGCAGTTCAGATTTCTCTTTCAAAACCAGATAAAAGCTGAAATACCATTGCCTTACAAATGTTGGGAAATGGGGGTAATTGTTTTGGTTTTTAACAAAAAACTGAGATGCTTCCAATAGCACATATGGATCACTTAAAGAAAACTCAGATTTCAAAAGCTTAGCAATATTATACAAGTGTACTTAATGAATATTCAGTGACTAGAGTACTAATTTTGATAAAGCACCTAATACAGCCTCGTCATATCTCTATAGCTTTCATGTTCTATCTAGTTAATACCAGTTGGTATTCAGCAGTATTTGCTTAACCCCACTTGGTGATTGGTAGCTGTATATCTGGGAGAAATAGCAATAGAAATCCACTTGTGGCCTTACAAGGCAGATAGTTGTTTGCTGCTTCCACTTTTGGTGAAGGATTATTGAGGTACCTAATCTATAACCTGCATGTACAGAAAATCTGAAGTTTAGAATGAACGATGACAGTTGTGTCTGAATTAAACACTCATTGTAGAGTTTTAAGTGTATTACAACTTCTGTTAAAGCAATGAGCTCATTGTCACTGGTAACAAGTAAGAATAGCTTTTATTCAAAGACTTCTGTGAGGGCTTGCGCTCTCTCTCTTCTCATGTATGTACATTATTTAATAAGAAATTGAGATAGATTTAATATTGTCAAACCCATACAAGCATTCTAGGGACATTCATAACCTAACAATGATTTTGTAGCTAGGTCTCATTTATCACTTTTAGTTGTGCAAGCCTGAGCCCTAACCATCCATGGTAGATAATGCTTCCACGCAGCATAATTCATTAACATTTCTATCTTTGCTAAATAAATAGACCACTTTTTCTTCTTCAAATCCTTTTATAGTTTTGTATTTATCATCTGTCCTCTGCATATGTTGAATTTTGACAGATCACAAAAATCCCCAGGAGGGATTTCATCAATCTTACTAGCTTTGCATTTTGTGAGGTTTTCTATCTAGCAGACCTCAGAGGACAGCTTAAGAAATGAAGTAGTTAAGACTAGAGATTTACAGTTTAGTAGCAGTAAGGTAAAGATGCTGAGAGCTTAATCTATCTTAACAACACACTGGTTATGATAGACTTCTAGGAACAGCTAGACCACCCAAGAGAAGTTGGCAGTGATGGAAAGACCCCACCCTGTTAGTTTGGATGATGAGGTTATTCAGCATTACACCTGTAGGAGGGAGACCAGGCAAATCACTGCATTGGCAGAGCAGCTGTGAATTGTGTTTTCATTTACATCATCCATAGTAGTGTGATTGACAATCAGGCATAATATCGAGTGGCGTGCCTGGGAGAATACTAGTACCCATTACCCCCTGTCAGTTGAATTCACTGACTATAGGTGGCTCCATCAAGTTCAGTGAAGGAGGGTGTCCAGTTTATATCTGTCTACAGATGTATGAAGGAATCTAGTTAACATACTTCATTAAAATTCATTTATTGATGATAGCATTTAACACAGGTACCTACAAAACAGCAAGTACAGAAACAATGTGTTGTACTGAACTTAACAGAATATAAAAATTCTGAAGTAAACAAATAATTTATTGCACCCTGTAAATAAAATCACTCATCAAAAGAGAAACACTCTGCTTTTCCTTGTTGTAACTTTTTCAGGTCTTAAAATTCATTCATTTATTATGGGGCACTCCAGATGCTCTGCGACATTGCACTTGCTGTGACCATTTGTACCTCTATAATATAGATGCAACTTCTGTGCATACCAGGTACATTGTACTTGCCACTTGGCAGTACATTAGGCTCTCTGGGCACATGCTTTCTTGGATAAAAAGGTATTCTTATGGCCAAAAGCCATAAAGAGACTTTAAAGCATAAACAAAATATTCTAATACTGATCTTGCTGATGCAGGTACTTAAGACTCCTACACCTATTACACAATTAAGGACTGGTCTCATAGCAAGATCTGTATGATGCAGAATAGTGCCTTGGGGTAAGACAAACTTTTGGAAGTTAGTGAAATATATTACATATATTACATATTACCAAAAGATGGCAATGTGTCACCCAAATCAATCCATCATTACCAAAAGAGAAAAAAACCCACCCAACCTGTGGAAACTCAGGTGTGAAAACAGTTTTAAGGGACTCCTGGGAATAACATTATTGTTAATTAAATGTATAGAACACCCTGCTCTGCCCCACCTTCCTTCAGTGGATATCTGCTTGTGATACAACATCTTCACCTGTCACACATCTTCACCTGTCACTCACCAGGGCAGCAGATTCCTCTTCTTTTCCAGTTAGATTTGGACACACCACCAAAAAAACCCTGGAATTTCTCCCACAGAATTCAGAACTCGTGTCAGTCCTGACACGGTAAAACTGAACTTACTTTCTTCCTAAGTGGATCGTTCTTTCTTCTCCTAGCAATTCTTCTGGTCACCAAGCTCTTAACTACAGCTCAAAACCTTCACCTTCTCTTCTCTCTTCTATATAACCTTATCTGTTCTTGTTATGAAGAAATCCTTCAAAAGTTGCCTCAGTTTCTCCAAAAACCATCAATTACTCCATTAACAGCGACAAAACTTGTATCTTATCTCAACAGCTTGATGTACATCTTTTTTGATCTGAAAGAATTGTATTCAGCTTGATTGTGAAATACCTGAAAGTTGTATAAGCTGTTTGACTTTTGACTGTAGTGAAGAAGTGAAATTACCTTCACTTTCTTGTGTAAATCATTCTCCAGTTAGACAACGGCTTTGGACACTTAACAGGTTCCACTTATTTTAGGCAATTTCCTCCTCCAAGAATAAAAACAGAGGTCTGACATTAGCATTTGACCACATAAAACACACCACCTTTCTGTGATGTGATTTTTAAAAGATACACACATTGAGTCAGCTCTTTGTCAGAAATGTATGCTTATAAGGAAGGAGTATTCTGACTGGCTAGGAAATACAGTTGTGTAAGTTTCTCTTTTGTTATGGAAACAGAAATCCTGTCTATGATGCCTAGGTCTAGAAGGCATAAAGACAGGCATTTGGATCCAGTTAAGGTATACTCACTGCTATATTGATGCAATTGTCTACCTTTAGGCAGATGTGGGAATGGGTTATAAACAGTTGACAGGTATGAATATGCCAACGTAAATCATGTTTTTCAGCATCCATACAAAACAAAATTTCTAAATACAAGTGGTTAATTTTTAAGTACTTTGTCCAATTAACACAACACTTTTTTTTTTTTTTTTCATGGGGAGAGGCTTATGACAGGAGTTGTTATGCAGATATGGGGGTATGCTTACGCCAATGTCTCCGAAGTACCAAGCTTTCTAATATTATTCACAGTATCATTATAATATCATTGAAACATTGAAAGTTAATTAATACTGTTAAGGAGTTAATTGAACATACACGTATTTATATATACGTATGGAACGTTTGGGAAGGTTAGTTTTCATCACAAATGACCTAGTTTGGTTTTGTCTTTTCATGTAGTTTTCCATTTCTAAGAATGCATCCTTCCAAGATAATTTCTTCTGAGAAGTTAGACTAGCTTAGTTCATACTTTTCTTGTACCAGTTATAATGCCTTCCTGTAGCAGGCTCTCCCATGAGTCGGATCCAAAAAACCCATAAAAGATTCTGATGTTCATATCTAACCAAAACATCATAAAGTAAATTTCATTCATAAACCTTTACGGAATGGCTCTGTTAACATAAGCAACTCATCTCCACTGCAGCAGTCAATAATAAAGCACTCTTCCTGAGCTCCTGCTCTGATTAAGTTACATTTTAACTAGAATGAGTTCTTACTATGAAGTGAGTAAAACGCACTATTATTTTTCTCTACATCAGTAATGGGCATATATTCTTACATTGTCAGCTGTTATCCCAACAATGACAACAGATGAAAAAAATACTTTTACAAGACATGGCAAAACTACAGCACACCTGGAATGTGTCAGATCTGGAATGTGACAAAATGACTCATGCTGGAGAACAGACTTCCTGGATCACAATGCGAGGTAGGAAATGAAATTAGATACGGTTAACAGAAAGCATTTCAGCTCAGCATCCCACACCCACTCTTGAAACATTTGCCCAAAATGTGTCCCTCTCCTGAGGTTTGAAAGAACTTGTATGATTTTTTCACATTGTCTCTCATTTTCTCAACTTTTCATTTTTACCTGGTGATGAAAGCTTGAATTGCACTTCTGTTTCTCATGATAGTGGTTTTAGACTGAATGGAAACAAGAGTAATAGAAATCTTCCCTAAAGGTTTGCACTTGTGGAATTTCCATCCCACATTTCACATTTCGATCCAATAAGATCCTAGGTTGTGAAATGCTGCTCTGAACAGAAGCAATATGAATGCTAAACAGACACTATGTAAGTGTGTTTTGGCATGGAAATAGATTGATCATCTCTGCTTGAATCTGCTAATGTCATCATTTAATAGATTAAATTATACCTTTTTTTATATGTCATTATATACTTCTATTTATACTGATTATATGGAATAAAATAAAACCATATTTATATAAATGAATGACAAACTAAATTAAATTTTTAATACTACCAATTTTTTTTTTTACTGTTGTTATCATAGGAATCTTTTAACACTAGATTTTTTTCATTCCAATTTCGCATTTGAGAATGTGTTTTGCATTTTGAAAGATAAAACTTCTCCATGGAATGAAAAATGCAAGTTTTCATCTTTCTTAGTGGTAACAAACTGTTTTTTTAAATGTGAAAGATGCTACACTGAAGTCTGTTCACATGACAAAGTTTAGCTTTCGTGTTTCTTTCTTTTCATCACTGTCATTATCTAAGTATCTTACAACATGTTAATATTCAAAACCAGATAACATTATCTTTGTTAAACTTTTCACTTCCAAAGGGTTGTTCTCACATCACACGTGAAGCATGGAAAACTCCTTTGAAGTATTTTTAAGAGAAGGTTTGGCCACAGAGTTAATTATAGGAAAATGTATTATTATAGGAGGGATTTATAACTAATCTCCAAAGACTGAATCATTACTTTATTCATAGGGAATTTTTCTCAATAAAAGCATGAAAAGAAAATTTTCAAAGGCAAGCAACTGTATCTTTCTCATGAGGCACAGACAACTACAAAGGATACAGCAGATGAGAGTAAGTACCATACCAGACAGACAGGATAATAAACACAATATAAAGGTCAGTTTGGCACTGGAAACCATTAGAGGAGCTTTTCCTGAGCAAGTACAGCAGGCAATCAAAATAAGGTCTCTCCAAGAGGTAAATAATCAGCATTCAATTAATAAGACTGACCTATCTATTACTGAGAAGTAGGAACAGTGCCCATATACTTAGTCCTTATAAAAGTAGAAGGCGTGGGTGGATTTTTTCCAGAAATATTTTATATTGCTTAACCCAGTGATTTTTGAGACAAAAAGGTTGTAATACAATGAGGCAGAATTAAAAATTTATGTATTTCCTTGGGGCGGTTTATGAGATATATGTTTAAATATCTAGTGAACCTCAAAGATTTATGGAGGTATTTGTGGGTTACCCTGAGATACTGGAATTCCCACAAAATGGGTACTACTGCCCCTTAACCCTGGCCATGACACTCACCTCACAACAGGCTGTGATGTGACACTAATGACTTTATAGAAAAGAGCTTTCACTACCACATGCTTGATTCTGCCTACGTTGAGTTAGAACAGACTCAGAATGGCAGATCCTAATATGGACAAGCACGTTACATCAGTGCAGTGCAAAAGTTACGTATGCTGTAACACTTTTTCATGCCACTACTAGAAAGCAGTGAAGTTGAAGATTTTAAAGACTTTCTGATAAGCAGCGTGTCATAGATGAATGTTTGTGCTCCTGTAAAAGACAGCGGGAAAGATTTTAAATTGTGTGAATAAGTAGTCACTTCTGCCTGCTCAGAAAAGAAAGAGAAAATGTATTCTGTAACAACTAATCTCTGACTTATTTGAATAGGATTCTTTTGAAGGATGTCAGCTTAATTGCTTAGGTAAAAAACGATACTTTGGATTTATCAATATGAAGGTCCTTTAATATTAGTTTGCCAACACAAGGAGCTGAAGGAAGTGATTTGGACATAGACACATATATGGTATTATGTATATAAAAGAAGAATGACACCACAGACTGTAGCATTTTTTCCACTGAATAAAATTTTATTAACTTGGGTTAGAATATGACTCATGTAGTGTCAAGAACAGACAAGAAAGTAGAGCTTATAAAAATAAAGATAAGCATAAAACAAAAGAATGTATACATATTCACAATTCATCATATTTAGATGCGGTTTTAAATCTTACTTTTATTGATTGTGACAAGATTTAAGACCATTGCTGTTTTATTGTTTTAGTCAAATTTGGAATTAGCTCAGTGATAATCAGACTTGGTACAGTGGTATGCTATATGATAGTGTGTCTCTGGTGCCATAAATAGTTGTATATCACTGTCTGTCAGAAATATATATTAAGAGTGGGAATCACCTTACTTTAGCTGTTCAAAATCTAGGTGTCTAGATTAGTCAATCATTCAGCTCTTCCTGTAGTCAGTAGGCACTTTCAGAGGGTGATTCATCCTATACTAATATAGAGGTGGATGAATCATCCCCCAAACATGTCTCTTTCCCTCCTAAAAGCTGTACTTTTCCTACCAAGAACCAAAACTCAACCATGTGGCCTCTGTTTCCAATTCTAACTAATAAATGTAGCTGAAATTTCAAACATCAGTTAGTGCAAGAGACTGCTGCACACAGTCTATAGACTGAAAAGTATTCATGTAAATTATCTGACAAATAATATCAAATAACAAAGGCATTGGGGAGGATTGTCGGCAGTGTTCTAACTAGTTGCAAACAGAAGAATATTTTTTGAGCCATATATGAAACTATAGTGTTATATCATTTTAAAAAATGACTTTCATTGATCATTGCATAAAATAAAGCTGCAGCTTGTGCTTTCTTAGCTCTGTGACAGTGGCTTTAATTGGGGTTTGGAGGGGATAGTGGCTGCTTGCCAGTGCTATATGCAATCATCCAGCTGTTCAGACAGTTAAAGACCTTAAGATGTAATAGCAAAAGAGCTGGCAGACACTCAGTCTGCCTGCTAGAGACCAGTGAGTGTCCTAGCAAGCTATTTAAGACTTTATTTAACATCGCAGTCATTAACAATCAGCGAAAAAAAGGAAGAAGCACTGCGTACTTGATTAGCTAGAAACACACAAGTTTATACAGATTGAGGTGCTCTACTAGGCATGCCATTGCCTTCATATGACACCTTTTAATTTGATTATATTACTAAAAAGTCTGAAACGATAAATATCTATTTGATATTGATAGCACAGGATGCTGTTAGCTGAATTTAATATTAAGAGGCAGTTATTGCATAAACCAGCACTGGACTACTGAGCTTCCAGATTGAAAGTCTTGGTCCTTCACAAATGGAACTTGGTGTTCCAGCTCCTGACAAATTGTTTTTCCATTAAAATAGTAACCTGAAGAACCAGTTTGTTGGAAAAACAACCCATTTCAGGAATGTGTTACAAAGATGTTGTATACAGTTATCACAAGACAAGGAAAAAACCCATCAAAACAATACCAAATCATTTGTTCCTATCTCTTCAGCTCATCAACAATGGAAGAAACTATGTTCAACTTCAAACAGAAGAGAAACTACCTCAGAAATATGCTTATAGTGGAACAGGGCAGAGTTTTTTATTATCTATTGATCACATTTTGACCTCAATTGTTCACTGGCACTATCATTAATTTCAGCAGGCTACATTAGTGCAAAGAAAGGTTGAACTGTATGTTGTATTGCTCTGAGAGTAATGGCTTATAACTATCACTGTAGAAAGATCTTATTTTACTTAGCTTTTTTTTAATATACTGAAAGAGAAGTAATAGGTTTGCTTTTGTAAGGTCAGCAAGAAACAGAGTGACCATGGTTTCAGTAGTCAATCACATATCAAATCATATAAAAGAGCTATTTTAAACTATTTTATGTTCATTTATACATTTTAGATTTATTGGGTGTCTTTTTAAGGTTTTGTATTAGATTCATACCTAAGACCTTATGAACAGCCATGAGTCTGCTGTACTATAAGAAAGTGTGGAACAATTAATAACAAAGTGTATCAAGATATTTCATCTCTGACATCTTTATTTTGTCATGCCATCCACCACAACTAGGACTTCTTTCAAAGCCCTAGTAAGTTCAACTCTGACTTACTTGAGCATTGCAGATCTGTTGCAGGGGAAGAGATTAACACTTTGGGTATTTTTCTTAGCACCAAGCACAATGCACCTTGCATTCTGATGAGCTGTCTGTGCTTACACCTACAGAAAAAGAAAATCAGCTAAAATTATAGGATAAAAATAAAAATGAAGATAGTTTAAAATACAATATAATGGAGTTAACATGCCAGTTAGCTCAGCAGTTGTTTCTTGACTTACTGGTAGAAAAGCTTTGAAAATTCTAACTTCTTCTCAGGTGGGATGTTGCCCCAGGAAGTAATGTTGAGAGAAATTTTAGCAATTTGACAGCACCACCTCCACTTTAGCTGAGTTAGTAATTGGTAGTAATTGGAATCTGATTGGTACTAATCGAGAAACTACTACCTATGCCTCTTTGAGCAGTAACACAAATAACTCAGTAGCATCCCAAGTCTGCAAGCACATCATTATGCTGGGGTCCCTCCTTCCTTGTGTTAGCTCATTAGTAAGTAGGCTGCAAGGTCACACAATGGTAACATCATCCATCTTGTTTGCAAATAGTCAAACATCCTGTCAGTGCACAACAAATAACAAATAAATCACAATAACAGCCCATATCAGCCCGATGAGATATATGTAAGAAAATTTCTGTGGCTTTTCTCCTACACATTTTGCATCCCATGAAAATGGAAATTCATGTGAGCGCAAGGGTGTGTGATTTGATGGGGATCTCAGAGCATTAAATCTCTTTTATCTCTGCTGCAAATTATTCTAATATTATCTGGGAAAAGTCATTTGGTTAAGGCCTGAATTATTTTTTTAATAGGTCCCATGTGGCCAAGACCATTATAAACAACTATAGGTTTAAATGGCCTTAACAATACAGCTCCAGAATAGCACCGATTAGAGAATAAATGCTGGGTCTGAGATGCCCCTGGGGTTCACTAGGGGAGGTCCCTGTTCCACTGCCAAGATGCATTGAAGAGTGCCCCAAACCTCACTAGACTATGAGGTCATGTATGAATGCAGATCCTAGAGTCCAGAATAGGAACCACTAGTTTAATGGGGAAAAAAATCAACACAAACAAACTAAACCCCCACTAGTTTCAGAAAGCCACAGATTTCTTTTTTTTTTTTTTTTTTTTGGTACAATTTTGATCATGCTTTACACAGTGGAATGATCTAGACTGGTATCATTTACTGAAAACTTTAAGAAAAAAAGCTTAAATTAAGCCTTAAATATTGGGTTCTTTTAATCAAGACAGCAATAGAAAGATGTGGATTTGTTGCATAAACATATCAGTAGACTCTTTCCCTCCCTTTGGTAAGCATGGTTCAGCTTTTGATGTGCAGATGCTGACATGCTACAGCTGAAAAAAATCCTGACTTTATGAATATGAAATCCTGTTTTCTTTAGATTCCTTGATTAAATAATAAATCTTCATTTCAGCAATCACCTCATTTATTACCTAACCCAAAATGTGCTAAGTGGCATTGTTTGTTTATATTTTAAAGCAACCAAACATGATGATTTAAGGAAGAATTTACTGATGTATAAAACCAGAGCAGTGCATATCTATGGTGCTCTTCCTCACATTTCTGCTGTAGAGGGCAAAGCAGAATCTGTCTTGAAGGCAGTGTTAGATTAATACACTGAGATTTCAGAATGATATGCATAAAAGTCACATCATGCTCTGTTAGGGTCACACATGAAAAAGACACGGGTGGCTAATCTCTTCAGAGTAGAAGAGGGGGACTGTAGGAGAGCTCATCTGTTATTTGGGAGAAAAGCTGGTAACAAATTGTTACCAGAACTTTTTGTTTATGTAAAATTATCTTAATTTGTAAGGGGAGAACAGAACTATGGCTGTATTTGGAAGAAAGATTGATCAAATCCAGATTCAGAAAGTGCAGCAAAATTTATTCTGGACAGAGAAGCAGAAACCTGTATTACAAGTAATGTCTTCTGTGGAGCAGGAGCTTGCTAGCAATGGCAGTCTGTATAGGAACTTTTCCCTTTCTGCTTCATCCCAGCTGGGAGCCTGACTCCTCCTCTGAAGAAACACCAGAGAGTGGAATTTAGTCCATGGATATCTCCTACCATAACTCCATTCTGACAAATCCTAAGTACAGGCTGACTCTCCCTGGCTTGTTTGCCTGGACTTTCTTTCTTTGCAGATTTCACTTGTCATTCCCAGGTACCAATTTGAGAGCAGACATAGTCCAGTAGGAGTAAAGTGGAATCAAGTCTTGCACAAAGTGTATGAATTCATAGGTGTATGTCTAGAAATACAGAGGGTGTTTGTTTCTTTTCTTCAACAAATTTTTGTTACTGTACTCTGTTGTACTCTGTTGTTCATGAGGACAAAGAGGCCAAATCCTGATTTTACTGTAAACATGTTACTTTTTATCCATTTCTTTTTCAGTGTTTATTCTCTGGCACTAGATTAGTTACACGTATCCTACAGGATCACTGTAAGACGACCCTTTTAATTTTATGGGACTAGAGAAAGATTTCCCATTTACTGAAATGTAGATCTAAATTCTTCAAATAAAGGAGTTCTGAGATGAACCCTCATGGTTTTATCTGCAGCAGTCCCGCTTGTTCAAAGTTAATGTCTTTTTTGAGAAAAACCTGCCAATCAGGACCAATTGCCTTTTAGTTTTAGAACAGCGACAAATGATTTTTGGAAGCTATGACTCATTTACCCTAACCCAGTCAGGATTATTCCAAGCTGTGCAACTGGTAGGATAAATCTAGCTGTGCTAAACCATACCCATCTGTTTGTGTAAAAAAACTACTCTGGACACAACATACCAGAAGCATGAAGCAAATAAATAAATGAATAAATAAATAAATCTGAGGTCCCTTGACCAAAAATTTTCTGACATTCAAAGAAAAAAGTATTATGGACCACACCCATGGCTGATATCGGTTCTATAAGGCAGCACAGAAGAGCACCAGTATACATTTCCTTTCTTTCTACTTTATGTATTGGATACGACTGGCTTGTTTAACACTTTTATTAACACGTTATATAAAGCATAAACTATAGTTGAACATCATCTATGACTCCAAAGGAAAAATCTTATACAGCAATGCTTGAAGTGCAACACAGGAAGAATTTATACACCAAGGTCCGTGACAGCAATCTGCAGGAACTGCTTGGGTAGCAGAGGGCCAAGAGCTCTTCAGTTTTCAGCTGTAAAATTTATTAAGTGCCTGAAGTTCTGCTCTGAGCACTTCTAGAGAGGTTAGCTGAGCAAAATGTCCTAGAAACTCTCCCTTGCCTAAGCCCGTAGTGACTAAGAAACTCAGCATCACTGAAAATCGCCTGCATCCTGCTGTCTATGCCACAGTCTATGCAGGATGTTCACGATGACCCAGACATTGTTCAGAGAGGCACTATGTAACTGGTGGTTTAGCAAAACTCACAGGGACTCCTTTGCAGCCGACAAAAGAAACACATTACATATTTCTACTTCCCTACTTTTGAAGTAAATAATAACCCTTAATTTCAACTGCCAAATCATTATCTTGCAGTCATGGAACTTCTTCAGGTGCTCATATGCAGTCCTTGTTAAATGATATTGGAACTAAAATAGTTCTTGCTTTCATGTAAACACTTAATAATAAATATCTCTTTCCAATTCACATACTTCCATTTAATTTTGTTAGTAATACTCTGTACTTGTTACCCTCCCAAATGAATGAAGTCTCCATATAATGAGAATAGCATGAAGATGATCCAGTGCTGCAGGCTGTTAAAGTTCAATTCCAAATTAATAGGACTGTTATCAATTAGATTAGTTGACCTGCTGGCGTGAGTTACACTTGCATAGGTGATCCCCTTGAGCACTAGTTTTCTGAATGGCAGTGGACAATCTCATACCTCTCCTGTTGAATATCTGATTACTAAGAGCACCCACTGTAATATCTTTTAAGATAATGAATAGGCTGTCCTAACTCCTAGCCCTGTCCTTATGTGATCAATCAGGCATGAATGGCAAAAAAGTTATTTGGAGACAAAAATAAATGAACATATTATAGCAGGTAATTAAAGAGGATGCTCTGATATTCTGCTAATACTGTTTAGCCTCTCCTGTCTTGCTTGCTTGCCAGCTACAGAATTATTGGAGCCTATTTATACAAGACAAGGAAGCATAATTTATGATGGGATGTGTGTTCATCAGTTACTATACAAACACGATGCTTAGGGACATGGTTTAGTGGTGGACTTGGCAGGCCTGGGTTAACCGTTGGACTTGATGATATCAAAGGTCTTTTCCAACCTAAATGATTCTATGATTGTATTAAGAGTTCCAGGGTGCAAGGCATAGACATAAGGAATTTATAACAAAAGATGCTCTGTAACTGCTTTCATCTGTGTGTTCCATTATGATGTGAGTCGAGAAGTTATTTCGGGAGTCAAGAAACACATTTAAATCTCATTATATGCATGGACCAATTTTGGTTTATAACTGTTTGTGAAACAATAGAATTGCTCATACCTTGGGCTATTTCCCAGCTATCCTTTTTAATCTGGGGCAATCTCAAGTAAATCCTGATATTTATTTTTTTTAATTACTGTAAAAGGACTCTTTAAAATAGGCTTAGATATGGGGGCAGTATAACCTAATGATCAGGCCATTAACACACAAAGTCAGGAGACAGTTCCCATCTCCAGTGATGGGTTGTGCATCAACTGAGGCTCAAGACAGGCTAAACAGTTCTGGGTCTTTCATATCAAAGCTGGCTTGTGCTAAACCACTGCTAGAGGAGAAAAGGTATTTATACACCTGGTCCTGTTGTTACTCCTTTATGAGATGTAGCCCAGCATCACTCAATGCTTTTTTTTTTGCTTTTTTTTTCCTTCTGTATAATAGGGATTGTACTTATTTCTTTTAAGAAGGATCTTGAGTGCTCCTGGTGAAAGGAGTTGTGTAAAAGCTGAATGAAGTAAAATCAGTTCTTTGCATTTTTCTTCTCTGAAGAGAATATGATAGAAACTTTATGGGAAACATTGTGGAAGATCTGTCTTATAGGATAAAACCAGGAAAAGGTAACATCATAGCAATGAGTTGTCGGAGTTCTAAAGAGTCTTGAATATGTAAAAATAGCATGCTACTAACAGTGGTTTCTCACCTTTCTCTTAAAATGGCCTGGGTACCAAAGAAAAAGGCAGAAAATATTACATTAATTTTTAGAAAAGGTTCCCATGGTGATCTGGGGACTACTGATCAGAGAAATTAGCAGAATATATAATGTAGAAGACAGTCAGTAAGTACATGGATAAATATGGCATCACTGAGAAAAATCAATGTGAGTTTTGTAGAGAGAAGTTTGGCCTTGCTCAACCTTTAAAGAATCAATAATCAGTTATTATTGTATACCTGTGTTTCGAAAAGATTTCAACAGGTCATCAAAGAAATCCAATCATTGTTTCTTTCTATGATTCTCTTAGGAGCAAATAAATACTCAAAAAATAGGAAGGAAAGGCTAGGAATAAATAGCCAGTTTTGTCAATATGGGGGAGTCACTCTTGGAGTCTCAGAAAGATTCACGCTAGGCCCTGTATTGTTACATACATATATAAATTATCTGGAGAAAGACTGCAGAGTGAAATGGCAGTTTGTTGATGGCACTGAGGGCACACAGGGCTACAAAACTTCTTGATACAACTGTCAATAAACTCTCAATACTGAGTTACTGGGTGTGTTACAACTCAGTAGCATAGATAAGTGTGAATAAAGTCAAAAAGGATGATAACCATGTAAAAGGAAATTTTACATTTGCAGCGAGGTGTTCTAAACTATCCATAATCTCTGAGGAAACAGACTTAAGAGGTCTAGTAACTGGACTGGTGAGAATGTTAGTTCAGGAATCAATGATGGTCAACAGAGAAAATGGGACACTTAGGAATTAGGGGGAAAAAAGGGAGAACAAAGCTGAAAAGCCTAATGGCACTTCATGCACATGGACCTTCAATATTGTTGGTAATCCTGTCTCCCTGCCTCTGCAAGGACATAACAGAAAAAGTACAGAGAAGAGCAGCAATGATGAAAAAAGTTACAGAAAGCTCCAAGAGAAAGGATTAGACAAGGACTCTTCAGCTGGGTGAAGAGACACTGTAGGGATCTTTTCACAGAGCTATAAAATCATGAGTGAAACTGAGAAGCTAAGAGAGGAAACTGACTGTTGTTTCTCATAATTCAAGCATTAAGAGAACTCAGATGAAAAATTGCAGACCAAACAAACATATGAGGGCACACCAATGAAGCTAAAGAGTACATTGTCACATGAAGCTCTAAACACCTACACTGATATCTTCAAAATGAGATTAGATAGATTGCTGGATGATAAAGGCACCATAAAAATATTAAAATCAGAATCTGAACTCTACCTTCACATGTTCACAAGCCAGGGACTGTTGGACTGGTAAGAGGACGAAGATTGCAGTGTGTTGGCCATGTTTCTTAGAATCCCACCTAGAAATTGATCACTGGTCATTGCTGGAGACATGCTGCTGGAGGATGCTGCAAAGCTGTATGATGTTCTGAGCCACTAAGACCACTCATGTCCTTAATATTACTATTACTTTTTCATTTGTGAGAAGCTGAAGTCAAACTCTCTGTCCTTTTTTCAGATTAGCAATGGCACGTTTTAGCTGTCTGATGTGAAAAGGTAAGTTCTGAGCCACAATGGACACGCAAGTGTGTGCTGTTTGTCCCCAGTAATTGTATTAAATAATCTTCATTTAAATCTATAAGATAAATCTATCCAGAAGAGACCTGTAATTGCTTCCTTGTAAGCTTCTTTTTAAAATCCACTACAGTATTAAACATATATAGTTTATTCCAGTGCAAATGTATTCTAAACTGGAAATGAAGTCATTCAAGTTATATTTGAACAAACTGAGTACAGAAATGTACACTCTTTTCTTTTCCCCCTTCTGTTTGTAATGGATAATTCTAAACCAAATTAACTTTAAATTCATCATATGAATAGACACTACAGAGAAAGAAGCATGTGGATTTAAAGTAAATGAGGTAAATGAAAAGTTTATTCATTAGTAATTAGTTTTGCACATCTGCAATAAGGATTCCCCTCAAATTTTAAGATAAATTGACTAGGCCACTAGGAACTTCTGCAATTTATTTAGCATACTAGATAAGATTAAATTAACTTTACTGTCTGAGTTGTGCAATATAATTGTGGAATTATAAGTCTGAATTTTCCTCTCACATTTTTCTTTGGATTAGAAAAATAAGGTGCTAAAACTCCCATTCAGGAAAACAGTAAAGCAAAGCACATATTTAACTGTAATACAATTTATTCATCGAGATGTGTTTTTGTTGTTACCATGGCCTTATATGCTTTGCTGAAGAAAAGCCTTAATGAATAAAGCATCTGGCCAGTTGACTCCACCTATTCAACATTCACTGCAGGACTGGAGCAGAAACCAGACTGTAAGAAAAAAGGGTTGCATTTAAAAAGCAATTTGTCTGCATTGTACATATATATTCTGATACCATTGTTAGAGCCATTAATGCTACATGTCTGTGATATAAACAAGATATGTCAGAAAATAACCCTAACTTTTGTGCCTGGTAACTTTTCCAGCCAATTCACTGAGATAGGCCAGAAGGGGCAGTGTGCTACGGTGTTGCACTAGCTCTGAAGGATCCAGGTTACAAAATGCAGGCAAACTGGCTCCTTTGGCACTGTTTCAGGGCTGGAAAAATTATGGATAGTTTTAAGCCAGATCTACATATGGAGAAATATTGACTTTCTCCATACAGAATGTCTACCTTCTGGATTAATTTGTTTAAACTGGCAAACTTCTTATTGAAGTACTGTCAGTTTTTTATAAATGTTGTTTGCATTGCTCTTATTTTGATAATTTAAAAAGATACCTTGCAGCAACAATTCTCATTCTGCCACACAGGACAGGAAACAATAAGTCTGTTCTTAATTATTTCAACAATTGAGCAAAATGCTTCAAAATCAAGAAAAATGTGAGACTGATATGTTAAAACCATTGCCAATGCACTTAATTCCTCAAAAATTATTTTTTTTCTCTTTCATCATAATTTTATTAAAATTATTTTCTTTTATGAAACTGAAATAAAACATGTATGCATGTTAGGACAATATTCCTAGACTTCAAATGGCAAAGCATGAATGTCCACCAGATGCAAACATGCAGTGCAAGTCACTTCACCCCCGGATCAGTTTCTTTCTTGTGTCCAGGCAGATAAGGACACTGAAAACTGACTTGGGAGCTGAGGGCTCCATCCTGTTCTAG
This sequence comes from Ibycter americanus, assembly GCA_035590275.1. Lineage (NCBI taxonomy): Eukaryota > Metazoa > Chordata > Aves > Falconiformes > Falconidae > Ibycter > Ibycter americanus. The sequence goes on from JAVJGI010000014.1 coordinate 84,844,071, forward strand.
CTTTGCACCACAGCCTGTGCAATGTCAGTAATGAAAGTCACCCCTATCTTGGCAGGATTTGCATTCAACTCAGCGTTGCAAGTTGTATGAATAAAGACTGTCCAGATGAATAGGAGTATGCAACAAATTTCTGATTAAAATGTCATTTATGTCATTGTTTTGTTTCCACTATTCTAGATGGTTTTGATCCTTCCTTTTATAGTGTAAAAGGGAAGGGTATAAAAAGGTGCATTCATGGTGTTGCAACCTTGAATCTCAATGCTACAAAGATTTAGGAACCTGTTTAGCTTTTCTTGTGTTGAGACAGATCCTCTATTGCTACAAATTTACATTGCTACATTGAACTGATTTGCCAACTCCACCTGTGAAATGTCTGCTTTTCATACTAATTCTTTTCATTTCATAGACCTGGACACGCATTTAATTTTTTGGGAGCACCACATCTCTAAGTTTTGCACTGAAATGTTTCATCTTCTGATCTTCACTTTTGTCGTCTTATATTCTGTTGTAGTGTATTTTCTTCTTCTTTTCCTGGAGGAATGATGTTTGCTAGTTTGTTTTAATTATTGTCAAAGATGATGACAATAATTGATGTTAGATGGATGCATTTTAAAACATTCAAGTTTCCAAAAATAAGTTTTGCACCGAAATGTTTCATCTTCTGATCTTCACTTTTGTCGTCTTATATTCTGTTGTAGTGTATTTTCTTGTTCTTTTCCTGGAGGAATGATGTTTGCTAGTTTGTTTTAATTATTGTCAAAGATGATGACAATAATTGATGTTAGAT
>JAVJGI010000014.1:84844957-84856434 GCA_035590275.1 Ibycter americanus
GGATGCATTTTAAAACATTCAAGTTTCCAAAAATATATCAACTCAAATGTAAGAAAAGTGAAGGTTTTTTTTTTTCTTTGGTTGATTGTTTCTCTATCAGAAACAGGTGAAGGCTTAAGCTCTCATTATGAACGAAAATGATGTTCCAGACATCAGTTCTTTAAATGGTCCTCTAGGTCCCTGAGGTCTCCTTGTGTAGATATGGTCAACTTGTGAGTAATCTTGACATATTAACATCAAGACTGTAGACCCCTTTGCCCTTCTGTCAGGTGGGTCTGCACCTGCTTCCCTCCTCACTGAGGCGTCTCTGGAGAGGTGCGTGGGGTGCTGAGGCACTGGGTGCCAGGCACAGAGGGGGAGTTGTCTGGTGCCCATCTTGACATAACAAAGCACGTGGTCTGTGGGATGGCACCTGTCACTGCCATTTGTCTGGTTGTGGATAAGCTTATGGCCATCAGGGTAGAGAGAATAGGGGTCATAAAATGAGCTAAGCATGAGCCTGTGAAAGCATGGAGCACAGAGAGAGAGAACGAGGGAGAGTTGTATTTTTCTATTTGTATTCCTTGGAAAGAGACATCCACTTTAACTTGAAAGCTGTATTATTTGCAGGCCCACATGTATGATTTTCATTACATTTTTTAAAATAAGTGAATAATTCCTAGGGCTTTTTGGGGAAAAAAAACAAACCAACCAACAAAAACACATCAAGAGAACAATCTTATGACAGAAAATATTGTTTTGTGTAAATGGAAATGCTTTGTCAGAGGAGGTTTTAGGATCTTACAAGTTTCAGAACAATTATTTTTGACCTTCTCATTTGAAACTTTCTCTTTTCATCTCAATAATGTCAAAATATTTCATTCTGGTACTGTTAAAATGTTTCTTTTGGTATATTATATTGTAATGTTTTGTCACTATGAAATATATCTGAATGGTATCTAAGAAAAACATTTTGGCAATGTCACTACAGTTTTTTCATACCAACACATTTTAAAATCTCCATTGCATGCAATAGTTGAGAGTTGCAATTTTTAGCACAGTTCAGGATAAAACCAGTAAAAGTTTAGAATTTCGCATCAGATCTAATAAGTATTTTAAATTATAATTCAAACAAACCAGTAAATTAATATTTGAGTGGATTTGTGGTGGGATTTTTTTTCTTTGTATCTTTTTCTTTTTTGTTTTGTTATTACTCTGGGATGGATCCTACAAGGATTTGTTTTTTCACATAGTTATTTTTGGCACTTCCATTAATTTTATGGCAACTAATAAACATAACCTAAGTGTATGTGCATGATGGTTATTAGTAGTAAGTATAAATACTGATTTTTTTCCAGCATGGAACTATTTGAGAACACTGTTGTCAAATGGGTAAAGTGAATCAAATGACACAATTATTTAATACCAGTGCTGATTTCAGAGATATTCAATGCCAGAGATAGCAGGGAGCAGAGATGTAGCAGGGAGTCACCTCATGAATATGGACTTTACTGTAAATCCTGTTCAATGCGGTTTATACTCTTCTTCACCCAGTCTTCCCATTAGCACTCTACTCTTTTGATTAGTCCAGAAAATAGAGTTCAACTCTGCATTTGCTTATGTTGACTCCATGCTTAAACACATTTACAGAATGAGAACTGAACTGCCAATTTCCTCACCAGAAATATATAAAACTGTTGTAATATAACAATTGATAACAAAAGGGATATTGGATGAGGAATAAAATGTTACAGAGCTAAAGGAAAGGTACTAACAAGTTGAAATGAGAAGTCTTGCAGTTGTTCTAAAAGTTGCGTTGACTGTTGTATTTAATCTACCCCTCTTGGCCCAGCTGTACTTAAATGGTGCAATATACCACTGGAAAGGGCAATGTATTTCTAATAATGATTTCATTTTTATAAACCCTATTCCTATGGTGAGTATTTGTTTTGTCAGCCGTAATGATGAAATACATGAGTTGTAGCTGACAGGCTGAACTACACAACACACAACAGATGAACAGGTCCAACATCGAGCTACAGAGCCACGTTACCACCCTGCCAGGCACTGCGAGGGAAGTAAAACTGCTGGATGCTGCCCAGGTGATACTTGCCTGCCACCACTCCTTAGTTACACATGCAGTGTCTGTGCCTCCATTTCACTCTTTTTATTAACACTTGAAAAGAAAAACATCTGTATATTAAAGAATAATATTGCATTACAAAATAGATGTCAGGGACTTCGGCAGACTCTGCAAGGAGCTAACCTGGAACAATGGTGGTTTAGTAGCAATCTTTTCCACATAAAACAGCAAAAGGACATTCAGAGCCATTTTAATTTCCAGCTCCATGACAACTTCCTAAGTTCCAACAAAAATAAATGGCAGGAATGAAGAAAAATACCAGCAAATGTAAGTATTGTAAGATCATCTTATTCCTGAACGTGCATGTATTCTGCGTTTAGCTCATTGCCGCAGGACTATAAATAGGTGGAAATAAACTTTTATTTTGCTTTCTGTTTGAAAAGCAAATTGATGTACACATGAGGAAAGATTGGTTACACATTTCCCAAGTTGCTCATTGCTCTTTGAATGTCTGCTTACACTCACATGTGCATTATGCATCTGGCAGCAGACTCTGAGGCTTATGTGATTTTAGCTTGAAGCCTGGTGCAAGCTTCCAAAAGGTGATCATGTTGGACAAGGTGCTCCCTGTACAGGCCATATCAGCACTGCTTTGTTAGATCTTTTGCAGTGTAGGCAGCAACCTCCAGGGTATAATGCACTCTGACTCCACCATCAGAGAAATGCACTTACAACCCACAGCAGTCTTCCTTTGACAGGCCATTGGAAAGCACGGGAGAAAAGAGGAGGTTTCCCGGTGAGGAATAAGCCTCATTCTGGGCACGGCAAGACCTTTCTGACAGAATGACAGCAGGACACCGCACAGTCGCTGTGAAACACAGCCCTCGAGCCCTGTGGACCTGGCTGTCACTCTCCGTGGAGCTGGATGGTGTGCTCTGCTTGACTGCAGGTGTGCCAGCCACACGCTTGCACAGCTGCTGGACATTTGACTTTGCAACACCAGGACTGTGCGTGTTTGGTCAGGGCACGACAGCAGGGCACGGTCGGTCAGGGTGGTGAGCCTCGCAAACATAATGGCTTGCGGAGGGCAGGAGAAGGTCGGGCACAGGCCAATACTGGTTATACATTTCTGATTCTCTGTCCTTTGGCTTAGCCTTTGGGATGACCGTGTTAGATTTTTTCTGCAACTTTGTCTGTAACTATACAATAACGTGCATGGAGCAGCTTAATCTAAAAGTCCTTTAACATGGTACACCACCAACATGTTGTTAGGGTCCTGAGGGCACCCCCAGCCCTGTCTGCCCCTGCTCAAGCCCCAGGGGTCCCCCGACCCTGCCCGCAGCCCAGGATCCCCCTGCCTGCAGCCCAGGACCCCACAGCAGCCCCCCGAGCTGTCAGCCCCTGCTTCAGCGATGCTGCAGCAGGGCTGGTCTCCAACTCCCCACCGCCCTGCCCTGCCTGGCCACGGGTGCCGCTGAGCTGGGCCCACCCGTCAGCCCACATCCCGGCCTTGGCCATGCACGACCGAGAGAGGTGCCCAGTGCCTGGGGCTGAGGCTTCCCCGGTGCCCTGGCTGCCCGCTCCTGGCTGGCGCGGTGGGAGAGGCCCAGGCTGCCAGACCCTGCCCAGCACCTCCATGGGGAGCCCCCGCAGTCCCAGCCCCAGGCCCCAGGGAGCCACCCTGCTTTTGCTGCACCCTGAGATGTATAAGAACAGTCAACAGAGCGTATAAAATTAGGTTTGTCCTGAAGTGTTACAGGACCACGGACATGCTGAGTGATTCATCTGTAAAGAGATTACCGACCGAGCGTGTTGTTTGCCAGCAGAATATATCAGTGCTTTGCAGATACACAGCTATACCCAGGTTTCCTTTAATATCTCAAATATAAAAAATTAGATTCAATGCATCAGGCATATATCTGCCTTACAAATATCTGAAAGTATAAAATACTGTCTATAGTGTTAGGAGCAGAAAAATATATTATCGAGTTAATATATAAGTTGGCCAGGCTTGTTAGTATATTTTAATCATGAACAGATCTGACTAAAAGCTTCCTTTTAACTCTGCAGGTAATTGAAGAATTTCACAAGGAAAGAATAACCTCTTACTGTGTTTTTCCTTCATTTCTGTCAAGAGGAAAGATTCAAATGCTTTCTTCAAACTTCCCCAGCCCTTTCAGTCATTAGCCCTTCAATCTAAATGCAATTATGTAAAACTTTTTTTTTTTTAAATCCTTCTACAATCACAATGATTTATCAGAGTGGTTGCTTCACAGTTGACAGGTCAATCTATAGATACACTTGAGGATGACAATAATTAAACAGCCCTTAACAAAATATCATTCAAAAATAGGTTTTTGTTGCAGATATTTTGAATGCGAATTTAGTGCTTCCTGAAAATCCCTGACAGTCAGTCCAGTATGATGCAGCCTGACTTTCTCCACACAGAAGCACTTGATTGCAAAAACCCCAAGCAGAGCCTTGCTCCAAGACTAGTCTTAAAAAAGGCAGGTATTTAGTCTCCATTGATGCATAGCAGTCCCTGGATTTGCTGGGGGAAACAACGCAAGAGTCAGTTAGTTCCCATTTATACTGTGGATGTGGTAAGGCACAAACATGACTTGCTCCAATTGAATTGTGGCTGCACACTAATTTCACACAGACAAGTGAACAATAACGTACTGGTAATGATTCTCAGCTGCTGAGCTGGGCTAGATTTGTCCCAGAGATCTGAAAAGTCTTTGAAAAGCCTTGCTAATTAACCTCACATTAAAAAGGCCTCTCTATAAATTAATGCAAACCTGAACTGGCAACTACAATTTCAACAACAATAGAAAATTAGACTAGCACAGTTCCTCCACCCCTTCTCCTATTCAGAGGCTTAACCATTTAAGAAAATACCATAGATGTTATGCTCCATTCTCAAGCTGCAGCCCATCCAGTTTATCCAAAAGCTTTTACTTCTCTCCGATCTTTTTGCTTCTTTAACAACAATTTCATAAGTCCCAAAGGCTCAAGTGCACTAAAATTGCTCCTTAGAATGATATTTTCCTTCTCCAGGCAGTAGTGCTTGTGAAAGTAGACTAAGTACAATTTTACCACGAAGGACACGGTGAAGCAGAAGTACTTGATCACTGGCATTTTTTTGCACCCCTTTGACAACCTACCTAGAAACTGGTACTATAGTTTACATCATGCTGGGTTGTTCTGTTGAATGCTTGTGGATTTTCTGCTTCAAGAGTATGATACTTAGATTAAGACTTTGTATTTTCATTTGTGTTCAAATGTGTGTTATATAAATTCACTATTGAGGTTATTACAGCACTCTTATTTGCATATTTCTTGTTACCTCTCCTCATATTCCTAAAGTTAAACAAGTGCATTTACACCTATGCAAGACTAAGAAAATGGAGAGTGAAACTTGAACTCTTGAAGAATAATCAGATCAGAAACTTCATTCATCAGCCACACAAATTTTCATTTTCCCTTTTCCTTTATTCCCCTTGTATTTTTGCAAAATGCTTCAAAATTTCCTGCTCTGGTATTTTTTTGACTGAAGCCCCTTTCTTCTAACCATAAAGAACAAATTATTACCTGTGCACATAATCATGCATATCTACTCTTTAACTGTATCTCTGTGAACTGTAGCCCCAGCAGTTGCACCCAAATAATAATGAAGGATAGGTTTAAAATGAGATCAAATGCAGCTCACATTAGAACCAGTAAGACTTTTGTCATAAACTTTAAGGTGAATCAGGAATATTTATCACAGGAAGTGCAACATTGCTATACCAAAAAAAAAGAAAAGAAAAAAAGAAAAAAAGAAGAAGAAGAAGAAGAAGAAGAAGAAGAAGAAGAAGAAGAAGAAGAAGAAGAAAACCCACCAGTTTTAACTAATTACTACAATGTTATTGAGAAGACTGGAATATGGGAGAAGAAAACATTCCTTGAGTTTGGTGACATCTTATTTTGTGTAATGATGAGGGTTCTCTGGAAATAAAACACTTCCTGCATGCATTGAATGTCCCTTTGATTTGATGGACAGTTTTGTCTGAGTGTAGGTATATCTATACTAGATTATTTGTAATGGATTATAATACTAATAGAAATAGCATAAAGATTTGGTGAAGAATACTTTAAAAACGTTAAATAGACTATTTCATTGAAGTCTGCATTGTGGGCACAGCAGTGTTGAATTCAGATTATTGTGACATCTTGTTTTGTCCACACAAGTTTCCAACAGACTTTCCAAGAGAAAAAATTTCTAATACTGTGGCTTTGAGGAAAGGTCCCTAATGGTCCCTAATTCTTATAAATTGGAAATGAGAAATAGACGCCTAAATATCTTTGAGGATAGGGACCTAAATATTTAGGCATTTACTGCATATGACAGCATAAGCCAAAAGATGCCTAATGATAGCTATGAAAATGTAATTAGGCTCTACTTCACAGAGAGTGCTTAAGTCTATGCATGAGGCAATGCTGATTGCCTTTGTAAATATGGTTATGACTGCTGTAACTGAGAGGTTATTTTGTAAGTTTTTAGTAGAACGGCTTTAATACAGGATACATCATTGTGCAATAAATAAATCCTTTGGGCATTTATTTTTATTTAGTTTCAGTTACTTAAAGGCCTTTTTATTAAAGATTCAACAGACATTTTTCTCCAGAATTAAGTACACTAAAAATCAAATATAAAGAAAGCATTTCACATCACTGCTTTATATGTATAGCTGTCTAATAAATCTTCAATTTTACAAACACTAGCAACAAAAAAATGCAGAAAAACGGCATAACACTATTAATCACAAGTACAGCTTCATGACGAAGTCTGTGACAAGATATTGCGCAGTTTGCACCAGTATTTGTGCTTCCAGAAAGTAAGCAGGTCACCACTCCAGTAAGTACTTATTAGTAAATAAGCCTTAAGGTTTTTTACTCTATTTACAGTGCTGACTTTCAGTTTTGCTTGAATTGATTATAAAACTAATTCTAAGATGATAAACAAGCTTTTTAATCAGCTGTGACAAAAACCTATATACAGCCTTGAATAGCAGTTATGAAAGATGGAAAGAAATTACCTCTTTATTTTCAATACCACTAGAGTCTCATTTTCCATCTATGCCATGTGATTTTTGTTAGCTGAGGGAGTTGCTATAAATTAGTTAGATCAGATGAAGTCTGTAGCACGGCCACACATCTTTTTTGCTTCAAAGCAATCATTTTAAAGCATAAATTATCACAAGGAAAGCTTTTATGTATTTTTTTCTGGTTGATTGTTTATTCATTTTGATTTATAAAATAATTAAAAGATAATGTGAGTACCAGAATCCTGCATAGCCAAAGAACCGGTTTTAGTATGGGATAGGTCATGCACTATCACTAATAAAACCTTTTTTTTTTTTCTTCAGGGGAGAGAGTGTTTTTCTAGACTGAGTTTGACTTTTACCAACAGCTCCCTCACCTAGCTTAACCAAGCTGCAGAAATATTTCTAAAGTACCCCAAATGGCCTAGCAAAGCCAGAATGTAATGTGAACCATTGGAAAAGGCATGCACGATTTTGTAGGACTAAAAAAAACAAAAAACCAACCAAAAAAAAATTAATCCAGAATGTTAAATTTTCTCCTAAATATTTGGACTTTTCTTCACAAAGAATGTAATTACCAACCTGAAAGTCACAACTTCTTCCCATATAATCTTTTGGTCATATTTTAATATTTATTATGTTGCATATATTAATGAAAATGGTGGATAATGTCTAATTTTGAACAAGCAAATGCTTGCTCCAACTCATAGCTGACAATAAGCAGCTGCCTCAACAAGACTAGCTAGCGGTCTGCCTTTGAACATGCAAACAAACAAGCAAAAAAGTATATTTAAGTGGAATCAAAACATAGATATGCCTCTAAGGACAGATAATCTGTCACCCAGAACTGCTAACTGCAGATTCTGAGCATATTTTAGTCTAAGCCTATTATTAAGCCAATAGTTTGCTGAAATGGACTTTTAATAATCTTCAAATATGGCATTAAAATACATTGTTCACCCTAAAAATTAACATCTAACTAAAGCCTCCCTAGTATTTGAATTAATCAGCCCCGGCTTTTGACAAACAACTAATCAAACAGTTTTAACAGCATGCATTATAAACACAGAATAAGATGTTTTCCATGGGTGGAAAGTGGAACTTGCTTTCTGGAACAAGAATGGAGTAGCAAGAGCTGCCAGTTAGCATTTAGCATCATCGATCCTGAAAATACTCTCTTCATCTTTAAGTAAAAAAGTGCATGCCACATATATGTACACACATACATACATGTAAGTACATGCACAAGCACGCATGTATGCCCAAAGAGCAAGATTTTCAAAGTGACACGTTGAATACTGGGTATCAAACCCAGCAGATTACTTTTTTTCTTAAATACACGGTATGTTCCTAAGTTTTGGAAACCATAGTTTCAGTTAAGGTTCAGAGACGTGACATTTTCCAAAATTTACAGAGTATGCTGAATGTAGGTTCTGCAGTGCTACAGGCATCAACTTCTTGTTGTGATCTTCTAAGAGCCCTGCTCTGCATCTGAGCCTAAAAGACACACGTACTGTTGTTCTAACCAGTGAGAAGAATTTTGAATGCATATGATTAGACAAAGTGTCTCAAAGCAGTTTCTTCACTATTTGGCTGTTGTGATGCGACGAAGTCATTTACTGTGACATTTAGGGCCCTTAGTAGAAAAACCTCTTTATGATTAGAATAATTGTTCTGTGAATTAAATATACAAACACTTTTTCCCCTGTTATTAACATTATGACATAACTTTATTGAAAGAATGCAATATATGTTGCTCTAGTGTCTTACCTTGATTTGGACTTCAGAAGTTCAAATACTTAAGCAAGCTTTCTGATTAGATTAGCTTCCTGGAGACCTGCTCTGTCTCAGACCAGAATTCTGTTTGTGGGGAAACAAGACTCATAAGCAGAATGATAACAAACCCCATGTAAAACACTGCAGAAAGTCCGGAATTCTTACTGGAGACTCTCAGACCTTAACTAACCGCAGCGTTGCAAACACATACATGGGTGTACCAGTTAGTGTTTGCAGAACTGGGATGCAGATTTCTTACTTAGCCCAAAAACCTCAGGTATTGTGCACCAAGGCACTATGCCTGCTCATAAAATTCACCAAATCTGTTAAGACTTCTGGCGTTGAAGTTCTGCATTACAGTCTTGCTGGGTCTGTAAAACAAAGTAGAACAGATTCAGAATTTAGTTAAGATACTGCTCGTACTGTCGTCAAACTACAGCAATGAGATTTTGGCTACTGATACAGGCAGTTTGGAGTGACAGAAGTGTCAGTCCCGAAATTTTCGTATCTGTTCTGATTGACTTCCTTCTACATTTTTCTTATGGAAGGAGAGTGATCATAACTTGGTCATAAAAAGGCAAAGTTATCTTTCCCCCATTTCGCCCTCGGGAACAGACAGAAGATAAACTGGAATAAGAAGAGGGAAGCAGCTATATCATCTCCCCATGTGGGTTTTAAAGACAGAACAGACAACGTATGGGAGGCGCCGGATGAGCTGCTGAGGAGTGCATGAATCCCATTTTAGATTCTGCAATGCTGTGCATACTATGGAGGAGAAGAAGGCATGTGCAAACTGCCATCTTCCCTAAAGCACCAGAATGCAAAAAGCAAGCCCACTTAGAAATGAGAGGCAGGGGTCGAAAAAACAAGACATAGGGAGACAACAGACAAATTATCAAATGTCTGGATTGCTGTGGGACTGGGAGAACCTAGCTGATAGCTTGGGAAAAACTTGGTGGTGGGCAGTAACAGGGTATTAAACAGAAGGGTCATATTAGAGGAGAAACTACAGACTCTCCTCGCTAGCTGTAGTGCTGTAACCCAGCCTGCAATCTGATCTCAGGTTTTATAGCAAGAACCCCTGTGGTGGGAGCCAAAATTGCATCACTGGAAGTTTGTGAGAGTTGGCACACACCAGGGGTAACCAGGGGGAATTGAAAATGGGAATATGGACAAAGAAATATGATCTCTCTCCCCTGAATAATCCGAGGACAATTTCATGCCTTTTCTGAGTCTGAGTAATGTGTTGGGGTTTGGTTGTTTTTTTTTTTTTAAATTATTTAAGGCTGGCAATACTTCATTCTTCTCCCACTCACTTTGTGGAGTAATAAACGCTGATGATCACAAACAAAGCTGAAAAATACTTTTGGAAATACCAGGCTGTGCAAAATTTCCCACCTACTTCATCTCATAAGACTCTTCACGAACAGCAAGAGGGTAGAACCCAGCCATGCAAACACACCTGTGTGGAGGGTGTACCCTGCTATTTCACACGGGGACAAAGCTTTTTTCTCAGGATCTGGCTACCACCATGTGCCTTGCTGCCTCTAAAAAGTCTGCCTCTAACTGTTCATTGCCTCTGACCTGGTTTTCTTACCTAGTTTTATTCTGGTTTCTTCTAATTAACTCTGTTATCTTCAAACAAGTATGTTTCTTCTTATATACTCTGGCACATGTGAAGAGATTCAAATCCTTTACTCAAAGTACAAGTGAAAGCATACATCCTTTCTACAGCTTATCCTTAATTTCCTGTCCCTCTGTATCTGTTTATGAATCATCTATGAACTGGTGCTAAGGCTGAGAAGCAGTTAGGCTAAATGCGTGTTAAATACGCCACATTGTTGTCCTCTAAACTAACAAATAAAAATAAGTGATTATCTGCCTTCTCAGTGTCTGTATTTTAAGGCACAGTTTTTAAGCACTTGGATTTCTGTCATAAGGAGAGCGGGTATTGACATACATCCCAGAACATTTATTTCCCGTGCCCGGCTCCTTCCCCCGTGAGGTGATGCAGCCGGCTTGGGGGGCTGGTGAGGTGAGGGAAGCGGAGCCTAAGAGGCAAGTTCTGAACGTGAGTGTGGAGAGAAAACTGCAGGGAAGGGAACGCCGGTGGGCTGGAGGCAGCTGACCAAACCGACTTTCCATGGGAGAGTGCAAGGGGGCAACGCCAGCTGGAAGCGTTTTGTCCCTTGACTGGGATGCCAGAGGACTAATCCGCCCCTTTTCCGTATCAAACAGAAGGGGAAAAGTTTTCCGTGTCCTCTTTTCCTCCAGACGGATTAAAGATTTGACAGCCCTGCCGGTAGCAAGGGGCTGTCACTCAGGTGGCTTCAGAGCAGTGCCACTTGATCAGGTGTGCGGGACTTTAACCCCTCCAAGGATGAATCTTGTAATTCCTCCCTCAAGGAGGGGCAAGCAGACAAACTGCCGCGTTTATGGTTTATTCCCCGGGACCGGACCCCCAGCCCCGCCGCCGGCGGGCACGGCACGGTTGCTCGGAGCGGCCCTGGGCCGGGGGGCAGGGGGAGCTGCGGCGGAGCGGCCCTGGGCCG
>JAVJGI010000014.1:84857029-84909648 GCA_035590275.1 Ibycter americanus
AAATTTGTGTTAGCTCAACTTTTCCGTGCGCTGAGCAGCACAGAAGGGGTTCGCCCGCCGGGCGAATCGCGCGTCTCGGCGTGACAGGAGGCACGTCGGTGCCCCTCTCCCAGCACACGAGTATTGCCGTGCCCCCCGTCCCGCCCCGGCTGTCCCCTCCCCTGGGCCGCGGTGAACGGGCAGGGTGGCTGTGCCGCTGGTGCTGGCGGGGCAGGTCGGCAAAGCTGTAAATGGAAGCAGCTGTAACGTTCCCCAAGGGGATAAAGATGAAAGTTTCAGGTGCCAGGGCTCTCTTCGCTTAGTCCTGGAAAGAAACCAAATCTGTGCTAGTAAAGGTATTTATAGACCATTCAGCGTTTACTCATTTGCAGTACAAGTGCGTGTAGAGCTACAAATTAAATTAACTCTTCTTGAAGCTGTAGTTACTTGCCCAGTAAACAAGCCTTAAAATAACTGTGTCCTTATGCAGAGAAATGAGTTTTTAAAAAGTCATCTGTGTTGTGCCTTGTTCTAAGAAACAGCACCAAAACGCTTGCCATGTGTTATGGAATAATTAGAGCTGCTATGGGAAGCTTAAGTTTAAAAGTGTTTGGGTGATAGTTCACAGAACTTAAGTTTTCTGTGACTGATTCTGTGAATGTTGCTTTTACTCTGGTAGTACAAAGACACTCTTGCAGCAGTATTTAGTGCTTTCCCACTGAAGATGCAGTGGTGCAATTCCTGAAGATCTTTTTGCTTTTGTACCAAAGTGTTTCTTCTAATGTTACCAGCCTACTGCATTTCTCATACAAGTTGCTTCTCCTTCAGCCTGGCACATACAAGGATGGGTATTGCCCTGGTGGGAGCAGGACGTTAGGAAATGGTAGGGTTGGGTGGCTGTTCAGATTTTTTTTTTTTCCAAGACCTGCTTTTGGTTACTATGTTATGTCTTTTATCTGAGCTTCTGCAGCATGAGGAGAATGTGAAAGAAGAGTGACGGGTGAGCTGGCTCTACAGTCATTCCTGGTTAGGCTGGTTGTGTTACCTCTTATAGAAGCACATGTTCCCTGTTCCATACTTAGCTCACTTAAGAGTTGGGGGGGTGTAAAATGCACGATGAGTACAGCACAAAGAAAAGCCCCTTCATTTGAAGGGTTGTCCTGTTAATGCACAGTGGTGTATTTAGGCCATTGCTGGTTGGCAATGAGAGAACTTGAAGGTTGACAAAAATAATCTTCAGGTCCATGTGATTTCCAGAAAGTAAAGTTGCAGTTAGTAACTTTACTATTAGGTGCTTATGACTCTGAGCTGAGAGTGCTTTCTTCCTGCTATTATTTTTTTTCCTATAGCTAGTAATTACTTTCAATTTGATTCTTCCATTTTAAAAATTCATAATTGAGAGCAGACACTCTGAAAAGCTAGACAGGAAATGTTACCTATGTGTTTTCTAATTATCCCTTATATTGTCTGTTTCACTTGGGAAGTCTGTTTCCAAATCAACTTTTGTGGCAGTATGTTAGGTATATGGTAATAAGAAGTCTAAGATCTGAAATAGCTCTAAAATGCTTTTCCAGTTTCCTGCTATAAAGTAATATCTGAATTTAGATGTTGGCAGTAGATATGGAGCAAACATTTATGCTGCTTACTTGTACACAATTCCCTGGTCTAATCTGTATGATGAACAAGAAACAGGATCAGTTTCAGGATCATAGAATTGCCCCAGATTTTTGTAAGACTGGAGAGATGATAAAATTAAATTTCCATAGTGATATTCATCACATGTATTTTTATTTTTTTTTCAGCAATATACCCCACAATGATCTCTTATTCTGGCTTATCTTTCATTGTTATCATTTAACTTTGAAATAATTGCTTAAAATCTGACTAGGATTTGAGGAGAAATAATATATAACAAATTATCAGAGCTGTTAGCAAAAGTAAGCTGAAAAGAACTTGGTGAGGTGGTGTTTGTAAGCCTGAGGTAGGTTCATTTTGGTTTGGGGTTTTCAGTAACCTGTTGGCTAGGTAAGGCATTTCTGGAGCTGGGCTGCTCGGTTTGTTTGGAAATGCATCCACTTTGAACAATTTTCAATTGGAAGTTTTAGGAGGGCTTCCTGGGAGTGGAATGCTGGCACAGCCTCCTTTACCACGTAGTAATGGTAAGGAAGGTGAACTCTTCTGCAGGCCTGTGAAGTGCCTCCTGAGAAGACTTTGTGATTCAGTAGCGAGGGTCTTGGCGGCTGAAAATGATGCTAGTGCAGTATGTCGTTGGAGATCTAGGTCATCAGATACTGAAGGAGCTCTAAAAGTTTGTATCCCGCTTGTTTTTTTACTCTGTTTATATTAATTTAATGCTTCAGGGGTCTACTGCTTTCTGGCATGGTGTGGAGGACATTTTTGCCATCCTGGATACAAAACCTGACCTCTGGTAGGTCCAGGTTTTGCCTTTTCATGAAACCAGAGAAAAGATAGGGTAGAATATGTTGATGGACTTGCCATATTAAAATATTCCACACTGCTATTTTTTTGGTCTTATTCAAAAGCTCAACGCACCAATATTTAATAAGGTAAATGGGATGATGCAGATACCATTAATCTCGGCATCCTGCTGTCAATACTAGGTAATGTAATTGGAAAAAGTTATGAGGATTCACTTCATGTAAAGACAAAATAAAATCTTCAAATTAAAGCTTGTTAGCACAATTTAAGGGAAAGCAGGCTCTGTCAAATACTTTCTGTTAAAAATTTTCTTGATGAAGTGATTTCTTGCAGTATATTACAACACACAAAATCAGTACTAGCAGTAAAATACCTAGTAAATTGTTTTAAACCCACAAAACAGTTGTATTGCAAAAGTTGCCATTGGGGAATTGTAATGGAATTGGGTTTTCCCTGTTGCATCTCCATGGAGATCATCACTAGCTCCAAGACTTAACTCATCATTTTTCATTTCCACTCACATGGAATGGCTTGGGTTGCCTGGGCTTTTGAAGAAGATTCACACAAATGCAGAGCTTAGGAGTGAGGAATGTAAGCTGTGCTGCTGGAGAGAGGGATTGCACCAAAGAATGTAGTGGTCACTGCAGGGGCTCTGTTCAGTATGTGCTCTGTAATGTGATGACATAGGGAAATAGGTGTAGGAAAGTTATTTTTGACTCTTGTATGTAGCATGGCTGATTCTAGTACGAGAAGTGTGCTTAAAAAAAAAATCCTCAAAAACTGAGATCAAGGTGAGTATCAATGAAGCTCAGCTGGTAATTTTTTTAACCCTTTTTTTGGAAGTTACAGAAGCGACTGGATGCTGAAGGCCTAGCAGGGGAAAGCACAACAGGAAAGCAAAAATGAAAGCTAGCAAATTAAAATTATCCATAAGATATCTTGAACAGGGAAGATGGTTAACTTCTGGGGATAGATTGTCCATCTCAAGAGGTGCTTGATCCAGCACTCGGTACTTTTTAAGTTGAGCTTGATCCAAATGCAAGTTACTGGACTCAGTATTTCAGACCTTGTCAAAAATTATCAGTCCAGTCATCTGTCCTATGGTCCTGTCTGGCCATAATGATATTTGTTTGTGAAACTTCTCTTATAGATGGACATTTTCTACCTGGCTTTTCAATTTAATGCTTTCCATCTGAATTGAACCTTCCCCTGATCTGATGAATCACCCTGTTCCTTGCTGGTGGGAGACTTAGGCTGAGCGTCTTCCCTTTGTCCTGTGTGTGGGTGCTGGCAATTCTTAAAATATCAGTGCTAAACCAGAATCCATCTGGGTCTCAAGATTAGTGGACTATGAGTGATCCAGACAGCTGTTAAGCTAGTATTAGCAAAAAGGCAGTGTAAAACAACTGCAAATGTGAACATGTTACAAGTTGCAGTCACTTACTAGACTGTCATGTCTAATAATGGTTTGGTAAGGGTGGGTCTTTGTTCTTGATGTCATGATTGTTGGACACATGGAGACCATGCTTGGGGAAACAGGTTTTATTAAGCTCTGCAAGATAAGTCTTCATGATTTAATTTCTCTGAAGAACGTGTGGTTTCCATTGCCTGGAATTTCTTTCCTGGCCATACAGTAAAATACCATTATCAAGTCTCAAATGCATTTGGATGCTTGCTACATTAAAAGAATTGTTTTAGAAACCCAACGTAAATACAACTTGAAGCAGAGAGCAGTTTTCTGCAATAAAAAAAAATCTGCATGCCATAATACTTTATCATCAATGTAATGAAGACTTAGATTTTATTATTACTGTTGCAGAGCTTAGTAACTGTAGTCACAATTAGCAACAAAAAGCCCTCTAATTTTTTCTGTTCATACACAGCTTTTAGAAAAAGGGCTTAAGACCTCGTTTGTTCTTTGCACAAAATTATGCAGATCTGCAGCAAGCTGCTGTTATGACATGGCGACTTGGCTCAGAAGAATGATTTGGCGTGGCTCAGAGTTTGTGAGCAAGGACTTGATCCTTTCTACATTTCGTTCTGCTAAGTTGCGTGACTTGAGGTTTTGACTAGAAGACAACTGTTCTGGTCTTTATATACACCATAACATTTGTTATGAATTGGCACTAATCAGTGTAAAGTATATATACTTATATTCAATATATTAATTTATATTCAAGGACACTTGGTTTCCTTTTGTACTTGAACGCCGTTAAAAAGTATAGATACAATGTATAGCGGTGATACAGATGGTTAAATAGGCCTGTAGTGGTGGTTCTCACTTCTTTCTCCTCCTTGCTCCCCCAGCTTCAGTGGTGGGGAGACTCTAGGAGACTAGAGCTTTTGGTAAGTGTCCTAGACTGAATAACTTGAGTGGATGTTTCTCCCATTCTCCCTCAAGCATCCAGAGACCTGTCAGAGCTCCCTGGGTTCATCAGTGTGGAGGGAACAGTACAGGACGTGCTCTGCCTCTTTGGCTGAAGCGCATGCCACTCTCCCTCCACACAACGATGCCTGGTGAATGTTAGCATTCACTTGGCATATGTCTGGTGGGAAAATAAATGAATTGATAAATGGTGCTGCATAACAAGCGTATATGCTGTATCTGAGGCATAGTAGCTTGCTGATCAGGGGAACCTTGGCTGCCAGTGCAGCTCTGCTGTGCTGAGTACCGTGATGTGAGTGTGCTGGGGGCTGGGACAGAGTGTTCACCACGCCCAGACGTGTGTGCTGGCTGTCAGTGTTGAAATGGCATTCATGGACCACTTCTGGGTAAGAAGGTAAGTGGTATCTCTGCTGAATCTGTCTGAGCTTTAGTGGCGTGTGGCATTGCTACCCCAGCTGCAAAGAGCTGGATGCCCCTCAAAAATAAAAGAAATACCTTCATGGCTGCTGAAGGTGGAGACTTGGCTGTGATGAATCACAACTGGTGCTTTGCAGTGAAGGGAGACTTGTATTCCTAGTGCAGCATGTGAGAAGAACTGTGGATCTTGTTCACAACAATTTTAGGGGCTGAGCCAATCTGCTGTATGAGGGGAAAGTACATGGTCTGTGGTCAAAAGCTCCTGCATGTGTTAAAATAAATACATTCTTGTTACTTATACATAAATATTTTTACATAAAAAATTTGGTTTTGGATGGGGTCTAGTTTCTTTTTCCTTAAAGAAAAAGAAAACTGCTGATAAATCTGAGTGAAACATAACTAACATGTGGATATAAACTGTTCAGACTAATTCCTGGCCTTGCCTGTTTACCTGTTCAGCCGTGATTTTGTGGGACCCTTGTAGCATGCAAAGCAGTTGTAGGACAAAAGCGGCTATTGATGCAGTAGTGGTGTCCTCCTGTTCGTGTTCATCCCACTTCAGGTCATGGATTTGCTGGATCTAATGAGCAGAATGAACTGCTCATTTTAGCCTGAATGTTGGGATTTGGTGAAACTAGAAGTTTCTGGTAATGTTTACAGTCACAGCCTATAAAGGTATCTTTCTGTAGGAGGTAACTTTATAGTACATGGTTTAGATCTGTAAAAGAATTTAATCACTGAAATAAATGATTTTGCCAAGTTCAGGACTTCATCCTGTGCTTAAACGATTGTACTCAAAGCAATCTTCTGTGTTTTTACAACTAAAATTAGATTATACTTCTCTTGCTGGAATTAAGTTTCCATCTTGTTTTGTTTTACTTTTATTTTGATGGATTTCCATCATTTCTGTTATACTTTATAAGCTTTATTCTTTTATCAGAAGGAAAATCTAACCATGCAAATCTCATCTTGGTATACTAGCTGCCTTACTCTGTAGAGTGAAAAAATTGGCTTTTGGGTAGTTAAGTGGATTTTTTTCCCCCTATTTATGCATTTTAAAAAGTATGCGGTCTGGTATGTTCAGATGTGCTGATCACTTGCAGCTTCTGTTATTACTTGGTTGCTTCAGTCCAAAAGGAACTGGAAAGGAGGGAAATCACTCCTGAAAGCATTACTGAAATGTCTCAGACTTAACTCCTGTGAAGCAGTAGTATATTTGCTCAAAACAGCATTTTTTATTTCAATAGTAAAAGGTCATTTAAACAGAAGTTTAGTTAAGATATTAAATTTAATATCTTGCTCTTCAAATACCTGTGGTTTTTTTTAATTGTTTGCCTTCTGTATACTGGTGCCTTGGCAACTATTCTCATATGCTAAGAAGTCCTGATAATTCAAATGTACATCTAAAAATATGCTATAGGTTTCTAAACTAGCTTTAGAACTGCAATATCTGTAAACAATTAGCATTTTAGCTAGTTAATTGCAGGTATGTGGATTCTTCTTTGTGTACTACAGCTGATTCTATTCTTTGGGTACTTATCCACAGTAGTAATTTAAAGTATTGGATAAGGTACCCAATCTTGTGATTAACTGAGAGACTTGGACATTAATGAAAATACATCTATTACCTTTTAAAGAGACTTCCTGCAATTTGAATCCCACATTGGGAGAATTCAGTTGGATACTTCTGTGTCTCCTGTTTTTTGAGTAGGAATCATCACTGACTTCAATAAAGTGGTGGTTTGTTTGTGGTCATTGGCAGTGGAAAAAAACCCCAAACTCAAAACATACTGATGTTAAGTAACTTTGAAGTATGAATGTCTTCCTTGTGAAAGTCAACCTATATCCTACCATGCACCAATGTCTAGATATGTGGTGCTCCATCCATTGTTGAATCTATGTCATGGCGTTAAATAAAATCCCGCCTCTTGTTTCTGGAGCTTGATGGGCAGTGTGCTGTTTTGTGTAATATAGCAAAAGTTTTGTACTGAATTTCAAGGTGAGTTTTATGCTGTCCTTGTCCTATATGACTGATGCAAAGAGCATGATGTGATTGAGTTACGCTGCAGCATGCAGTCAGATACCATAAACTGTATTTTCTACATAAAGTCTTGGAAGTGGTTGCTGGGCTGCACTCTGGCTTGGATGTTGAAGCTGTAGTTCAGATAATCGCTTTTAAATATCAATCTGTTTATTAGACAGGTAACAAGTGGTTAACTGACTTATTTTCTTGTTTGGAAGACTAATTGAATTGTAAAGAAATATACACTACCTAAAGCAAGCCTATATTTTGTTTGCATCTTGCAAAAGCTCTTTTTACTTCTTGTTCAGTCAGTGTACATGGTCCTTATCTTATCAAACTATTTAGGATGTTTGTCCTGCCTAGTAGTTTTCATTTCCACCTCTTTGTGCAAGGAAAAAAGCAAAGTAAATCAGTCTTTCCCCAAAGCTAGTGTTCTACCTAAGTTTAAGAAAATGGAGGGGAGGAGGAGCTGTAAAGAATATTTATTAGTAAAAAGTTGTGGATGAGCTGTGGTCCCAAATAATCTTGCTGCAAAGAATGTCTAGCTCTTTTTTTACTCAAAAGGCAAGGTGTATTTCAGGAAATGATATCTGATTTTTATCTTGAGGTGATATATTAATCAGCAATTATTGAAACAAAACTGTTATTTAGCTATGATTTCATGACTTCATGAGGTTAATTTTTTGCTAGATGGAGTCTGCCCTTCTCATTTTCTCTAATGCCAAGGCGAAGTTGTTATTTTGATGTTTGGAATTTATCAAGCTGCTTACAAATGGATTAATATAACATTTCAACTTTGTCATAAGATCAGTAGAAGTAGGCTAGTGTAATAAAGGTTGTCTAATAAGTTATAATCAGTAGTATTTTTGTTCTTGGTGGTCCACATCTGCTGCAAACCATCATCATGAACTGTCTTCAGCCTTGCAGACTGCTTTTAAAGTGTGAAGCATAGATCTGTTACAACTACAACCTAAACCTATTTCTTTAGTCCCAAGTGTGCCCTACAATTTGTGGGTCATCCTCTCTTTAGACTATCTAGCATCACAGTAAGCATATATGTTCCTGAAAAAACTAGCATTTGGGAAAACAAAATCTTGTATATAACACTTTTGTTTCTATGTTGTTTTTTCCACCCACAATGATTCAATCAGGCTTTGTGTGATCTTTCCCCTTTATCTCAAGTGTAATGTTTTGTTGAACACCAGAGGGAAATAACTAAGGATTGGCAATGTGCACTTGCAAAATACTAAATTCTTCAGCCAGATGCTAGCTGCTGCCTCAGTAGGTTTTCTGGTTCTTGTGGAAATCAAGTTGCATGGATTTTAGCAATGATAACTTCATAATCTTGCAACTCAGTCTCAGTGGTTACTGCTGGTCTCCAGCTTCACTGAAATATCAGTGTGCTGCAAAAAACCTGTGAATCGACAGAGGACTTGCTGCTTGGTTGGGATTCTTTTCCCATAGGTTCCTGCACCCAACAGATGGGTGAAGAACACTTCTACCGTGTGAAGAAACCTCCTGGTCTGCTTCTCAATCCATCTTGGACTTGCTAAACTTATGTTAATGCAGTCATACTTCTTTCTCTCCTCTCTGTGATGCTGATGGCTGGCAACAGCAATAATGGCAGTATAGTGTTGGAAGTTGCTCCAGCCTCTGGGGTGACTACTGGGTTCTATGTTGGCTTTTCATAGCTGTAACTATTACTGGTAGTGCAGAGAAGAGCTGCAGGTTGAGTCTTGGTAATACTGCCCTGGAACTTGCTACTTGCTCAGCATCTGCATGCTGGCTTGATCAGGGCTATGCAATGTGGATGTAACCTGAGGCGGCTGTTGTTGAGGCAGGCTCCTGCACTTCCAGACTCTGAAAGCAATCAGGAGAGCATCTGGTTGATTAGAGATAACTAAAGGAAACATTGAGTACTAACTTGATATAATGTCCTACAGTTAGAAGTTGCTAAACTTCCCCTAGACCCTTAGAAAAAATGAGACCTATTCATTTGACTATAATGAGATGGGTAAACAGGATGGCCTTTTATGCAGTCTTCTCCCTTCCTGCTGAGCTGTCCGATATGATCTTGTCTAGAATTGTGGTCTTATGGGTTTCTACCAGGTGTCCTGCTAAACAGAAAGGAGTGTGAGGTTATGATTTGCATGGTAGTGTAGAAAATTAATTCATCATGATGATTGCCATTTGGCTGATGGTTAAACAGAGGCATAGATAGTACTAAAGCATTCTTCTTGCAAGACTGAGAAGTCAATTAAACCTCATGCAGCTGAGACAGATCCCTTTTCATCAAGATTTCTTTCAAGGCTCATGTGACTTCCTCCAGATAATAAATGAGCAACTGGGAATGGAATACCAAAGCCAGTTGCATTCTCTAAACCCTTAATATAAACTCCCTCAGGATACTTTGAGGAAAATTCAGCTACAGTAGATTTTTTTTCTTCCCTTCTTTAGAAATTGGCTCTAAAAAAAAATTCCCTGAATGACTCATTTAGACTTATGTAAAATATTCTGCTGGAAAGTTCTCTAGTGATGTGATATGTCAGGATTTCAATCATCTGTCATGGGAAAGAGAAAGTACAGTGCATAGACACATGACTACTGCAGTCAAACAACTAATTCATATTCAAAACATAAGCACTCACCAGGAAGAGTTTAAAGCTTCTGCAAATCTAGACTAGTTTCAAAAGCTCCAGAGCTCAAGTTTTATGAAAGCCCTGTATTTTTGTGGCTAGGCTTTGAAAAACAATTATTTCTGCTTAATTGATATTAACAGTATCTTTAATCTCTTGTAGTTGTTGTAATTTGAAAAATACTTCTGCACTTCAAACTATTCACTTCCTGAATCTCTTTTGCAAATCATTCATTACATAAGTTACAATAATGAAAGAGGATGTTTTTGAAGTATGAATCTATAAACACTATGAAATCCCGACTTCACTATGAAAGATGAGCCTAATGCTCCTTGTTTAAAATGTTATACCTTCTAGCATCCTAAACAGATAAGGCTATATGTCAGTCAAACTAGAGATATTTAACTCATGCTTTCTTTCATGCATACCTCTTAGAGCTGGCAGGAAGGACTCTTCATTCCATCTGAAGTAACTTTTGCAATAGCAGGCTTTCTTCTGACTTCAGAGGATAGTTCAGCAGACGCATCTGTCTCCAGGGTGCATGTACCACTGCTGTGTACCCCAGAGCCTGACTTACAGCTCCATCATACAGAGCTGAGCATCCTGTTAGAACTTGGTGAAACTCACTTAAGTTAACAATGCTTACGAGTAAAGGTACAACTCTAGCACAGGCTGCTCTTGCGTAGTGTGGCTACCAGCAGCCTCAACTGTAGGCTGGGCACTTGACATGTTAGTTCTAATCACTAGACAGTGTCCCAAAACCAGCATGATAGTAGCTGTTGGCACTTGTGGAAACAGAATACCGTGTGAACTACACGGTATTGTAAAAGAAAAAGTACAGGATGTGGTAGTATCTGAGTGATTGAAGGTAAAGAGTGGTTGGGTATTCTAGTAAGTGGGATTCTAGTAGAGAAGGGAAAGGCTTGCTTGTCAGTTGCAAACGCTCTGGTTGTGGTTCCTTGTCTGAGCACTAATAAAGGAGAGATGAAGACTTAAATCAGAAGAACGTATTCCTTGTATATAACACCATGAATGTGTGGCAGCTAGTGTTATTGTATTAATTTAAAAAAAGCTCTGAAGCTAAATTCTACCCGAATGAGTATATCCCATGTTCTTCCACCTAGACAGGTAGAAAACCTGTGAAGAGAAAAGTATTGTATGCTAAAATCTAAATTAATTCACAGTGACTGGGTGGGAAGGAATATGTAGTTCTCCTCTGTATCTCAGGTATATATGATATATGTATCTTCACTGGGGAAGAACAAAAAGTTTAGTTTAATTTCAGATTCCTTATTAAATATGTTCATGTTGTTAAGTTAGAATGCTTCTGTCAGCACTTTACAGAACACTTGTCAAGGTAAAGAGCAACTTAGTGTATTTTTGTTTTCAGAACATCAAGTACCAAATCATTTAAATCAATCGGATCCTAAAACTGGCACTGGAATTAAATCTGCTTTTTTTGCATAGGAGTTTACCTGTGTAGGAACTGACTTCACGGACATTTCATGCAGATGTGTGACTGCAGTGATACAGGGTTGTTGTGAACCAAAGTTGCACTGACTTACCTTCAGTGCATATGCAGCTTGTCTAATGAAGTGATGAACAAAGTACTGAGAGGCAACAAGGGCTGTGAGTTCTCTACATATAATTATGCATGGGGTTTGATCTGTTCCTTCACCCCTGTCTTATGGGAAGTCTATCCACTTATTGCTGTTCATAAGAAGTTAAGAAGGCTAAATTCAGCTGTTTCTTCAATGCATATAGTTGTTCAAATAGTCTATTCAAGCATGAACCAAGAGACTTCAGAGTCCATTACTGAAATAAGTAGAAAATGCAGGGGTGTGAAATGAAAATTTTTTTACATAGAAAACATGCTCGATGTTTAGTAATGAACCAGCTCAAGTCTATATAATGAAGAGGTTTGTATGTGACATTTGTATTTGCATTATTTGAATGCTGAGTTTCTCTCTCAATTCAGGAAAGTTTTCTGGTGATGCCATAGGATCACTCACTTCCAAAACATAGCACCAGTACTCAAGTAATGCTTGTGAGTTAATTCTGAGTTTTTTCATAGCACATAGTATATCCTACACATGGTCTTGCCAGTGATGCTTGGAGTAGGGTTCCAAATGCCAGTGTTCTGTGAAATGAATATATTTTTACCAATTCTACTGCTCACCATATCTGCTAAGATTTTTTTTTCACTAGAAGGAATAAAATAGTGATTTGTCTTTTAATATCCATAGCTTCCTTTGATAGGAATGTATCTTAGTAAGAATTGAGATTTTGGTGCCTTGAAGAGTAAATATATCATATTTAGATCATATACTAAACATAACTGACATGCCTAAAAATAATTTAAAAACCAGAATCTACCCCCAAACAACAACATAAACCAGTACAGAATAGAGTTTATCTTTCTTTAGTCAGTTATGTTTACCAGTGTTCCTAGGTCCGTTAATACATTTTGAATTCTAGAGCATCAATTTCCTGATAGAACAACTGGACCTTACTTCTTTTCTTAACAGAGGTAATTCTGAGATATAGCTTCATAATGTCCTTGAATATTCCTGGTGCATGCTTTTATCAAAAATAATACAGCTGTAATGAAATCATAGTTCTAAGGAAAATTTGCAATAGTAACACAGATAGCAGAGTACCAGTTCAGCATGTCTTTTCTCCTTTGTCCAGCCTTAAACTGAAGTCTCAGTGGAGTTGAAGGAGGGAGCGTTTATGCCAGATGCAAGTTGCCCTTTGTCAATACATTTATTGATCAGAATGTGTAGAACATATTTTCCTTCCTGATGAAGTTTATTTCAGTTTTGCTATAGAATCGTAACTTCTCTGTTAACCACAGGAAAACTGATTTAGGTTGAAAGTTCTCTTGCCTCTTAGAGTATGGGATGGCATTAGAAATGCTTCCTGAATTTGACCATACTTTAGTTACAGAAAAAACCACGTGCCTGTACATAAAAGTATGTGAGGTTGAAAGCCATAGCCCAAGGGTGTACCTTGGAGATGTGTGCACTTCTGTGTTTTTCCCACTGTCTGGATTCTGCCTACCAGTCAGTACAGCAACCAAGACTAAGAAAAATCTTATATAGGTGTTTAACCCTGATATGCACTATGCTGAAATGGAGACTGAGGCATGTGAGAAAAGATCCAAAGCTTTTTAGCAGTGTTCTCCCTCCTGGATGCTGACTTTTCCTAGCAGCATTTCCCTCTTGCATTCCTCAGGATGTAAGCTTCTGAATTGAGAAGAATATGCCATGGACAGAAAGTGTGATGTTAACAGCAGGCAGGTGAGTGTGGGGATCTGTAGAGGAATGAAGGCAGTGGGATGATTAGCATTGATAATATGCAGCTGTGGCCTTGCCTCGAAGGCAGTGAGTTGATTGACATGGATGATGTGCAGCTGTAGCTTGTTCCTGCTAAGTAGTTAAATAGCACTGAGGATGGTGGGAAGAGGGCTGGACGGTGGAGGAGCAGTGTGGTCTGGCCTCTGGAGGAAAGAGTCACAGCATGGACAGCAGAAGCTGTGACAGGGATCTATGGTTTACTTCCCAGGTTGGCTCTCATTTGCTAGTAGGGACTTGGTAAGTCCAGTGGTCTGTTCTCCCTTCATATGAAATAAGAAAAATAGCACTTGGGATAGTGTTCTGGGAATGTGTATGAGTGTGGTTTTGGTGGCTTTTCCCCAACTAGTACAACTCAACATCAGAGATGTATTAACAGGTCTATTGCATTTTGTAGTACAATTCAATAAATAACTAGCTGGCAAGTAAACTATAGAGGAGACAAGATGTCCTGACACATGGAAAAAGTAGCATAGAAAGGAGTCCATTTTCTTTCAGCAAGGCAAACCGTTACCCTGGTGACATCTTGCATTTTTTCTTTTTGAAGCTCTGTCATTGCAATTTGGTTATACTGAATCCCTCCTTTTTGTGAAGAAGGAAGAATCTCACCCTCATTATACACTAGTAGAGCTGAAAAATAAGGATCAGCTAGTGTCTGTTACTTTGCCTTCTGTCCATCGATGAAGTTCTGCACCTGGGGGCTTGTCTTAATTTAATGTTTAGGATTGGCAGTGGAAATACCACATTCTTAAGCCTTGTGCGATTTTTGTAGTGCTTTCAGAGGTAAAGTGACGTGTTGACTTATGAATGTGGACTTTAAAACTATTCTAGCAAATGTTAGTAGTGGTAACCCCTTTCTGAGGGGAAAAGGGGGATTGGGCTGTCAGCAGCAATCTTGGGTGAAGAACAACACAAGCAGTTCTGCAAAAGCCTCTGTCCAGTATAGTACTACACAGAAGTGTTCTGGACATGTTTGTGAGGCAATATATTCATGATTTTAACAAATTTATGTGAAGGAGTAGAGTAAGGGTTGCAGAATCTGTAGGTCACAGGAACAACAAAGTGAACGCTTAGAGGAATGGAAGTGAATTTTTTGGTCACTTGCATAAAAGCTGGAAAAAGGTGTTGAAAATTTCCAAAGTACATGTGTAAGTTGTGGCATTACAGTATCATGGATTGCTCTAACACATGAAGACTATACAAACTTCTAGGGTCCTGAATCTGTCCCTTCAGAAAAAGAAGGGGAGAAATTGTGCAGATGGTACTGCAGCAATGCATGTTAAACTGCCTCCATGTTCAACAGGGGGGTATGGAGTGGTAATTAACTGCATAAAAATTAAAGGGCATAAACCACCTTGGTTTAAAGAAGTCTTTGTAAATGAATATTTAAGTTGCAGAACCATGTCCTGCTGTCAAGCTTCACAGCAGATTATGATACTAATCCTACTTAAATGGTTATATAACCAGTTAGTGAGTTGGTAACACCTACCACTGTAGCCTTGAAGAGTTTAGTATTCAAGTAATGCATTGTTTGTGGAGAAGGTTGCGTGGTAAAAGATGTAGATCAGAATTTTGGTCACTTTCCTGTGTGCCTCTAATTATGAAGTATGAAGTCTTCTCTGTACTGATAACTGCAATGACTTAACTATATTTTCTAACTATAGCTACATATAACGTGGAAATCATGAATAATAATAAAAAAATAATCTAAACCTCAGTCCTATAATTCCTATGCCAGAAGGTGGCCAACTACTTGAAAAGACATTTTATTATCCTAGAACTAGCTATATGAATTAGAAAATCAAATTCCTGTCTAGAAGTGAGGAAAGTTTAAAGGTGAAAATGATGTAAATAACTGCATAGCATGGACAATTGTATACCCATTGC
The DNA here is from genome assembly GCA_035590275.1 of Ibycter americanus. Classification (NCBI taxonomy): domain Eukaryota; kingdom Metazoa; phylum Chordata; class Aves; order Falconiformes; family Falconidae; genus Ibycter; species Ibycter americanus. The sequence goes on from JAVJGI010000014.1 coordinate 84,872,153, forward strand.
TTCACAAGACAGTTCTTACCAGAAGAAACCAATACACTCTGGTAGCAATTTTGTGGTGTAAAAAATGAAAATATAAGTTTTGTGGACTCAAAATACTCTGTGGAAAATGGCAAACCATTGAGCTTCTTCATTTTAGAAATAATGTAGGTTGCCTATGGTTGGCCTCTTGAAGTAGCTGGCCTTTTGAGATCATAAAGGACTGATACTTCATGAATACTGCTTCAGTAAGTGATGTTACTTCCAAGCTTAAAGATAAATATAATTTGATTAGAGAATAAGGCTTTTAAAGCTTGTGTTTACCGTTATATTCTCTTGTTGAAAGTTGTGGACTAAATATTAAATTGTCAGAATGCTGTGAGTAAAGATTTTTGAGCTTGTTCCTTTAAAGCAAAAAAGCTGAGATTCTTGGTCTGTTGTCAGATTGTTTGTGTTGAAAGTCTTAGAGTATGTCTTGGGAAGGTACTGGAGCTTTTGACCCTTTCTGTATTGCAGCTTTGGAATATATTCAAACTAGGCATGAGACCTGAACAATGGTCAGTGCTACAATGAGGTAGCAAACCCTGTCAAGCTACTTTTTTAAAAAACAAAAAACCCACCAAAAACCCAAGAAAACTTTTTTGGGAGCTGTTGAAAGTGATGATCTAAAGCTTCTGTACTTGCCTGTTCTTTGATGGAAGCTGTTAAAGGCAGATCCAAATACTCCAGGTTCAATTCTGTTCCTGCACCCATAAGGATTGACTGAAATGCAGTAGGACTCTGTGTTGGTAAGAAAAGGGGAATCGCTCTGTTTTGAGTAGCAGAGTTGAATATCTGTTGTTGTGTCTTTTAATCGGAACTTTATTCAGATTATTGTCACTTTGTACCATCACTTTAAACCCTGTTAGTTGTACACTAAACCCATGTAGTCTAACTTCTGGCAGTGGTGAGATGGAGCCCTCTCCTACCTACAGGCCTATGAGTGCAGTTGATTTTGATTTGATGGTTGGATGTAGCCTGTGTTGGCACAAAGATTATTAGTATAGGGAAGGAGAATTTTCCTAATCTTGGGTCTGCTTTACAGTTTTTGGTTTTCAGCTCCATTATCTACCTATCTGCATTCCCCTCAAGATATGTACTCTAGTAGAGTAGTATGAGCAGTTCAATTTTAATAGCTCTTGCTGGAAGAGATTAAGAAAAGAGATGGAAAAATCTGTTCAACTTGAGAAAGATTTAAGTGCTTTTCCATATCAAGTTGTTTAAATATTTAATGCAATGTAAACATAAACAGTTTCTTACAAGGAATACCTTCATTAAATATTTATTCAAAGCAGATGCATCTATCTTACAACATGACAGGAGGACCAAAAGGTGCTTATCGAAGGAAGAGAAAATTTGTTCTGTAAAATGATTGGGTAATAGATATGTAAGTTCCTAGCTTGGAAGCTTTTTCTGAAGAGGTAATGGGACTGTAGACCTCAAGCTTTGCAGCTGAGTATTTTAAATCTTCAAACTCAGTGGGGCACATATCAAGTTAGTGTACATACACAGGAGTATATTTGCATTGTGGCACTCAATCTTGCATACATATGTGCACAACTGAATCTCATAAGGAATGTAATTTACAGCCTAGCGAAATTGTCTAGGCTATAAATTTTGGTAAGCAGCAGCTTTTTCAAGGTTAGTGTCTTGTATGTCTCTCTGTAAACCAGCTTTCTCAAATGTTTGTTTCCGTCAACCTCCCTGACTCATGGGAGACTAACAGGTGGATCCCTTTTGATTTACCATCTGTGCTGTAAATTCTCCTCACAAATCCCTGCTTGCTCCCCCTCTTTGGTGTTACCTATAATGCACTTTTATATGTGGTAGCTTGTTGCCATGCTGCTGCTTGCCCTGAGTGACAGCACTTGTTCTCAGGCTGGCTGGCAGTGATGGCCTTTTCACTTGCATTTAATTGCTAGATTATGTATTTCTGGTTTGAAGTGCGTAGTTGCATGCATCCATGAGACTCTCCTAACCACAGTTACAGGGTTATGACTTCCTGCTTCTGATTTGTGTGGGCAGTACTGGATCTGAGGTAGGATCAACAGGAGGAGAGTTTAAGATGCTGTTAAAGGGAATTATTAAACTGTGAAAGCTTGGAAGGCTGTTTGTGTCCTAAGCCTCTGTACAAGTTTGCTTTGAATTAGCTCGGCAAAAGCCCTCTCTGGCCTATAATCTCTACGAAACTGGTGTTTCCCTCTAGATTGATCCCAGCTGGAGCATATCTGTCCCTTTTGAGATGGGTGTTGGGCTCTAAATGTCATGATGTGTTGCTGTTAGCTTTTCTTTCTGAAAGTACTGTGTATCACTCTAGCCTGTTACTCCCCTAGGATCAGTTACAATCAGGAGTGAAGCCTGCATGGAGCATTAAGTTGTGATACCGTGTACAAGCAGCTGAAACATGCGATGGCTGACCTATGGAATTCTTCCTGTCAGAGCTGTTTTGTACACCCTCCCTCCCAATTACCTATTACAGTACCTCTGGAGTGTAATCTCAGCTGTGGAGAAAATAACTGAAAAGAGGGTGAAATAAAGTTCTCTACTGGAGTTGATGCTTTTACATCCACTAACTGTGTAACTGGCCTACTTGTTGACATGAAAGAAAATGTCATGAGGAAACTAATAGCATGTCTTGGCAGTCATTCAGCACAGCAGCCCTGTGATGGCTGAGACTGCAGTGGGTGTTGTAAACTCCTTGCTTACTCTCCTTCCAACCCCACTCCTTGCATGAACTACACTGTTTCTAATAAAACATTACCCTTCTTAGTCTTGTGACTATTTTTTTCTATTAAGTTTGATTTCTCACCTACTTATGACTCCTTTCTCTGCTGCATCCCCTGCTCTGGAATGAGTGGGAGTGCAGTGTTGCCTTCTGCAAAATACAAATAGAATTGATGTCAAATAAAATCGTGATAATGGGAAGGAGCTTTTAAAATAGGTTTTTTTTTCCTCTAACTTCTGTACTTCAGAGATCTGTTTTATTATTCTGAGATGTTTCAAGTACTTTTTTTTCTGCTCTGTAACCCAGGACTGAGAACTTAACTTTTAATGTGTTCATAGCACCTCTTCATGTTTGGGTTTTTATTGGAGAAATTGATAGGTAATAATACCTAACGTATAGTTCATTTTAATGAATTTAAACTGAGAATCCACAATATAGTGAATATTCTAATTGAATGTTGCCAAGTAAGCATTCAGTTGTGACTGACTCAGCAGGGCTGCAGGTATGATTAGGCTTGCTCTTGCTGTATTTGTTCTTTAGCTTTACACTTCATTGTCTTACAGAATTAGGTAACTGTAATGTAATTGTAAACAAATCCAGGCATTTAAGAACTTGAAAAAGATCTACTGAATCAAAGCACAGTAGCTGAGACCTAATGTGTGTATCACTGCATTGCTGTTCCTATTGAGGTAGTTCTACTTAATTTAGATTTTGTGGGGAATGTTCTATTCTTCATAACTAACTACTTATCAATAGGAGCTGTGTAAAATAAGACTCTGCTCTCAGTTGTGTGCCACTGACAATGAGGATCACTATCAAGATGACATGTCAGCAATGAATATGATGTTGTTGGCAGCACACACTGTCCTTGCAGAATGCCAAAATACTCAGTTTCTCCTGTATGCTTTGCATGAGGTCAAAGTACCTGTTTCTTAAAAATCACTATTTTCTTTTTCCCTCTTGTTAAATAATCACCTTGCTGGCTTTGGCTGTGGTGAGTACTTATTTGTTAGCACTGAACACAAACACTAGACTGTAGTGGTCAGAAAAGAGTAAGATGCAAAAGGAGCCATAAAAAGTAAAAAAGATTATCTGCTATATGTATAAATATTTACATACCTCTTTCCAGCAAAATATTTAAATTCAATATACAGAACATACATAAGATATTGTTTTCAGCTGGATCAGAGATAAATTTTAGTTATTTGCCATGTGGTTACTAGCATTGAGAAGGAGAAAGTGAGCCTTGGCTTCAAGCTGTCAGTCTGAATGAAAGCAAGAAAACCTCTTGTCAACAGTTATCCATCACTAGCCACCACACCTCAAGTAGGAGTTTCATATCACAACATTATGTCTCTGTTGAAACGCTAGTAAGTGTCCAGCTTTGTTTATTCACATCATATTGTTGAGGCTGGGAGACCAAATTTTGGGTTTTACTCAGTGGTCAGTTAAAGAAATCCATCTGAGAACAGCCAGCCAGGACAATGAATACCAAGCCTTGTGTTAAACTCCTTAATCTGTCTCTTTTTCAGTCCAGCATAGCAGAAAGGTAATTCTGTCCAGTTAACAGTAAAACCCTAGTTCTGCTGTCTCACAGAAGATGGTCATGCCCTCCTTGTTCTCTTCAGAGCACCCATGTTTGTCGTGGCTGTTGTGCATCCACCTCTGAGCACCTGTGCCTCAGAGTCAAGAAAGGCATTGCTCCCACCCTCTGAGACCCAGGACACTGCGCAGATCTGCTGGCTGGGGAGTGGGCTCCTTTGCCCATCTCATGTGACTCTGGCTGGCTTTCTATGGGAGTAGGGCTAGCTGATCTTCCAGATCCTGGGCACAAGCCACTTGCATCATCAAGTTCGGATGCCTCATGCATTTTCACTGGGTGATGTTAATATTTATGAAGCATTTTCTATTCAGAAGTTAGGGCAACACAGAACACCTTTGGGAGCTACTGTGCTATTACTACCTTACCTTACAGATGAGAAAGTAAATTGACTTGCCAAAGGCTATGAAAAGTCTAAGGAAACCAGAAATATGTTATAGATCCGTAAAAGGGTCCTTTTTCTTACATAGTGATACCTTTCCTTTAGATATAATAACAAAAATATTGGAAACATAATACCAGTAAGAACTGGAACCATTAGAAAGTAATGCAAACACAAACAATATTTTTCGGTGCAATTATCACATAGAAGCAACAGTAAGAAAGCACTGTGCAGCATTTTCCTTTCTATTAGTAAATTAATGTGTCAACCACGACATCTGACTGACTGCCAACTGGATTTTGCTTAATGTTGAATGAGCCTGAGGCAGAGATGGTAGGTCCTGTGCCAGTGGTGAAGCCACATTGGTTCTGTAACTATATGTTTTTCACTTTGTTTCAGCCATTTGGTCCAAAATAGTTTGCCTGTGGCACTGGACCTAGAAACAAGATGTTTGAGTATGATTCCACCTACTCAGAGTGGGAACTGATTTGCAGTATTTGTGTTGCTAGGCTGTGATGGGTTCACATAGAAGAAAACAAGTTTATCTGATCAGCAAAGAGAAAGCATCCTTTCTATGTATTTCTCAGTCATGGATGAGGACTCAAACCACAGCAAAGAAATGAAAGGATAATTGGTTTGAAAGTAAGTTTTCATCCTTAAAACTCCATGTTTGGCCTATTGGGTCAGTGTTTAGTCATTTATAGCTCTGAGATAGATTCTATAAGCAGGAACATATTTTACAGAGGAACTGCACCTGAATTGTGAACAGTTTTCTTAAAAAACATTAATGATCACCCACTACTATTTTCAAAACTGGCCTTTCTCATACTACTGCAGCAGACATGAGACATCAGCAGTCTAAAAATGAGCCACTCTGAGAAATTCTAGATCTATAATGGTGTATTATTGATGTGTCTTCCCATTAAGTACTCTGTAACAGTATTATGTTAGGATAGTATAGCTTTACTGTAGTGTTTTACAGCACTTAATGTGCACAACGTAGTTGCATTAGTGAGCACAAAAGCAGTGCGGTGCTTCCATAAGTTTGCATCGGTAGAGCCTTGCTTTTGTTGTTAAAACGGTATTGCCCAGGGTCTACAGCTTGTGCTAAACTTCAGGAAGTGCTGTAGATCAAGAATCATTTGTTAGCTGTTTTGTTTTGTGGCTTGCTTTTCATCTGTCCTAGTGTTCTTCCAGTTGCTGTTAATGGCCTTTATAAAAACTGCAGCTGAAATCCTTACCAAGAATTTGAGTAGGCACCAAAACGTGTGATATCATGGTACTTATCTGAATTTACTTTCTGATTTCTCTTGATAATCTTGTAAGGACTTCTGCCATTTTGTGTATATATTCCTTCAAGACTCTTGATATGGCCTGCACTCACAAACCAAAGTGCAGGAATAAGCACAGCTTGAGGCTAGTGAGCTTAGTTGAGCAGAACGACATAGTTGCCCCTGTGCATGTCTTAGACTGGGATGTGTGTAAGTGTCTTGTCTCTCAGGTGTTGTGGATTTTTCTAGTGAGTATTTCAGGATGGTTGGTCTTCCCTTGCTGAGCATGAGAATAGCAAGCTGTGACTTGTTTTGTTGGGCATGTGGACAAACAAGGTGGTTTTGCTGGCCCTCTCTCCAAAGACCACCTCGCCAGCATTCTCACTCAAAGTGTATTGAAATCTCACAGCTGACTTTTCAGTGGGATCAAAACAGAATTGTAGGTGACATAGATGCTCAGAAGGCAGTGTATAACATAAATAAAGGCAGCAGGTTGCCAATTTGCTATATTTCAGGCAGTTTGAAACCCCTTTATTTGGGTGTAGGAAATCCGAGTCACCAGACTTGTGACTTAATATTAACATAGCAAAATGGAGATTGATAGATTGATGTTGGCATGCCTCTCAGCTGCCAGCTGCCTCATAATGACTTGCCCAGCTGTGATACAAGTAGGAATAATTTCTAGGCTTTATCTTTAATTTTAGAGTGCTTATTTATTTATGTTTTGGTAGTAGTCTACTTAATAGCTTGTTGAATTGTTTTTAGCATTCCTCAAGATCTGTAAATCCCTTTTGGACAAAGGCTGGGTGATAGATCTGAGATATTAAAGACTGACCACTAGTCAATGACAGCAGGTGCCAGATCAGTGATGAAACAACAAAAGATTCCACAGACTGTTTTGTTCCTCTTTTAACCCTGTAAAAAATCCTGTGATAGGTTAGTGCTGGAGACAGTCATAAGCAGTGATGAACCGAGGTCAGAGAAGTAGATGACATGCTGATTTCCTCCATTTCATTACCATTTCTGTACATTCTGTGTATTAGGATACAGTGCTGTCACCAGCCTGCTGATACTATCCTGTAGTTATTGTAGCCAAAAACACCAGGAAGCTCTACTGGTACCCACTCCATCTGAAGGGGAGCTGAGCTGAGGGTTGCTGATGGCTGAATCATCTGTACCAGCATTTAACCCGCTTCATTCTCCAAGCTTTGTGCTCTTGTATACAAGCTTTTTGCTCTTATACAACTAAAATGTTGTTAAATGTGGAATCAATGCAGCATGAATATAATAAAACAATAACTTTCATAGCTTCTAATTCTATGTCCTGACTCCTGCTCACTGCCCTTTGAGATGTCTCAAAACTTTGGAGCTGTTTAGGCAAAACTGACTGTTGCTACTCAGATAAGCGACTAAGAAAGGGAGATGAGTTGGTATGGCATCTGTTGCCAGGGAAGGTTCTTCCCTGGCATAGCTGCTGTTTCACAGTCCCCAGTTCCTCAGCAGTAGTAGCCAGGAGCAAGCCTGATTTTTGTGTGTTCTAGTGTCACAGGAAATACAGCAGAGCCAAGGGTGTCTATGATGGGGCAAGCTTCTATTTGCTAATAGTTGTAGCTTGCCATGGCTGGAACTATGTGTTTTTTTCTACTGCTTGGTCTTAGACTTTTCCCACTTAAAGAAAGCAGCCAGAGTTCTTGGTGTGTGGGGAGACTTTAGTCATCCATAGGGATAAAGATTTAACTTTTGTGGTTAAGTAACTCATAATTTCTGTTTTCTCTGGATTGATTCTGGGGAAAATAAGAATGTGTTTCTCATTTCCAGTTTCCCTTTTGGAAACACTCTCCCCCACCTGCTGTGTTTAATCTATGTTGGCTGAGTATTAATCAGGGCTTATTCAGAGGTAAGTGTTAAGAATTCATGTGTATGATCTAAGTTGTTTCTGTATGGTGTGTTGTGGTTTTTTGTTTTTAAAAGCTAGTAGTCATGTCAACTTGACCATGAAAAGTAAAAATGTAAAATTCAATGCATCTTAGGCTATCCTTGGCTCTACTCCTGCCCTAGTACTGTTCTTGCTCGTTATTCCCATCAGAAGCAGAACTTCATGAAGTCTGTTTCCAATTTATGCTCGTTCAGAGAATGGACCTGTTCTTTCTGGCAAGGTTAAATAACTCTGCTTGTTCAGTCTTTGTAATGGCTTGATTGTCTTCCATAGAAGTGTCATGATTTCTGTAATATCCTTTCTTAATATTAGAATGACCAGAACAGTACAGAACAACCTTTCAGAAGGCTAGAATGAGTCTGTAAGGTGTGTGAATTGAAACACCGTAGGACCTGATGTTTAATTTATCAACTTTTTATCTTAATGCTGTGTCAAGAGATGGTGAGTAGTTGGGCCTGGGGAGACTCTGAGACAAGTAATCTTCTGCTTTGAGGAAGGGGAATATGGGAAAAAGATGAGTAGGAAAGAAAAAAGTCCACTGCATCTGCATCCTGTTTTTTTTTTTTTTGTTTGTCAATAGCAGATAAAAAAAATCTGTAACTTCTTAAGTTTCCCATGTAAGCTGAAAATACATCTTTATGTTAAAAAGTCAGATTTGGGATGTTGTGCTGTTTCAGGCTGAAGCAGGTGGGATTTAAAAGGAACAATTTTCCAATTAGACAGTTGAAGCTGGAAAAACCTGTGCAGGTATCTGCCTGTGAATGAAAAGTTGTCTGGATGTAGATTAGTCTGCTTACATGACTGCTTCCTTTTCTACCTTTTCTGAACTGCCATTTAAAATATCTTCTTTCCTTTAAAAATAAGACCAAAATCTAGCTTTCTGGGTGTTTTTTTATCAACTTCTAATGGTAGGTACTTTTTCTTGAGGGGCTCATACTGGTAAATAATTCTAGTTTATAGTCTGAACTTCTTAGGTGCTATGACAACAAAGTTAAACACATTAAAACATGCAAGAAATAAAACACTGAAGATAAACTGCTCAGATAATCAACATTAACTCATGGGTATATGTTTAGGTTTTTTTCTCAAATAAAAAATGTGTTCAATTTTCTTAAAACGTGATTTGAGCAAATCTCTGGTTCTTCAAGGGAGGGCTTAAGTTTCAGAAGCAGAGTCCAAGGTACAGCCAGGACTCTACTCTGCCCTAGAAAACAAAATCATTAGAGGGTGCTACACACCCAACCTAGGGGATCTCAGGTTGGTCCGCTTGTACTCTTCTAATTAAAGAGCACTAAATGTCTGCACTCCAGTTTACCCAACAGCATGAGTAAAAAAAACTTACTGGAAAGCCAAAATGAATTATCAGTGATTCTCACATCTGACCAGAATGTTATTTATGAAAGTAGTATTTGTTTCTTCCAGTGTGTAGGAATCTGGATGGCAGATGGGGTCTCCTTGTCTTGCACTTGAGATGTGGAGGGTACTGCTGCTGCATAGGAAGAAAAGTAAACCTCTTCAGCAACCAGACTAAAAAGGAAAAGTAATACCAGATCCATGCTGCTTATTACCTATAGACAACAGTCCAAAAATACTACCAACTTCCATGTTAAGAGCATCTGCCACAAAGGCATAAAGCAGTACGCTTTTAAGAAGCACTGGAGTGGTGACAGCTCAAAGGAAATGTGTCAGCTATTTGGGACAGGACTGGATGTGCACTCCTCTAATTATTTTGGACAGAAAAGTAAGACATGCATCTGAGCCTGCCTGTTAACAGACAGGCAGGATAGAGTGTTAGGCAGGTAGGCAGAGCACCTAGCCAAACTTTGAAGAAATGGCAAATATCACAAACATGAATTTTAAGTGCATGTGTCTTGCTTGTCTGTAACCCTCCTTCAGTGGATGCTCTGACAAATAAGCTTCAAAGCTGCCTGAGGAGAAAGAGTGAATGTTTCAAAAGTATTTGAAATCTAACTTCAAATGTTAGTTCACAAATACTAATTAGTATTCTTTCAAGCTAAGGAAACCCTGTTAAGAATCAGCAAACTTTGTATGGCACGCTTAGGACTGCCTTTGAATACAGATCCAAATCCTTGCAAGGGCTTTGTTATAAACAGCTCTTGGAGAGAAATAAACTCCAGGTTCTCAGGTAGCTGAATCAGACTTTTCAGAAAGCTTACAAAGATGGATGGGAAGGAGAAATATTCAAATAAACTACGTGTCTGCAGGAAATCAAGCTTTACCCAGCTTGCTCTTCAGCAATTGGTCTGGGATGCTTAGTTTTCACAAATAAGCCTTGCCACCAAATAAGAACTCTCCCTTCATCCTTAGAGGATGGCAGGTACCCAAGTCTTCGAAACATGTTGTTAATGCTCTAATGGATTTGTGGGTTGCCCTAGTGAGCATTGACTTGCTCTGAAGAAAAGTGTTTATTTAAATAGAGATATGTACAACTTTCAGGTTTTAAACAACAACCAGGTAGAGAAGCTGGTATGTTCCTTTTGTAATGTGGTAGAGGTTTATAAAAAATAAACTACACTTAAGGACTTGATGTAATTTGCTTTGACTCTCTTGATGATACTGGAAGGATTACTTCTTTAGAAAGTTATAAAGATTTCATCTCAAATAAGAAATGGATTAATACAATAAAAAGCAAATCAGATAACTGTATGCACTGTTGCTCTAAGCCAATATATCACATTATACAAGCTGGTTACACCTAAGGTGAAAGTGGAGTAGGGTAAGCCAGTGGGAAACAGCAAAGTAGTGATATTGTCGGAGAGTTGACAGTTATGACTGAAGGTCATTACCATGACATTATCATTATCTGGGCAGGATTAAATTAAGTCCAGAACTAATTATATTGTCCTTTCCAGAAATATTTCTGGTAGATGTCAAAAATACAGTTCAACATTTTGATGTTTGGAGCTTGTCACTCTAAGGTGTGTGTGTGTGTTAGTGTAATCACAATATAGTAAGTTGAAAGGAAGCCACTAAAAATGAGCGGTATTGGAATATTCACAGCCTTTAGTCTACACGTGTCAATTGAACTCAAATGGATAGATACAAGCAGTAGGACTGCAGTGTCTGCTTGGATACTCACCCTTTCTGAGAACAGAAATAACTGGTTTAACCTCTTCTGTCAAAGCTACCTTTGCCATCCTTCAAACCTTACTTTCATATATCCTTTCTTTCCAACTTGCTGTAGTTAAAGTCCTTTGAAAGTGTATTTATGTTCAGAACACATTGGGCAAGTACACTTTTGTCATCTACCTTTACAACTGTCACTCTTCAGTCTCTTTACTATGTAATCTTTCTTGTATACCCAGTATTTTTATGCTATGTCTATGCCTGTCTCTTAACCTTGATTATTTGCTATGCTTTACTGTTTATCTATGTTAGCCTTTTTTTTCAGTGTTACTACTTTATTGCTAGAATACTTGCCAGAAGTGCAGTTGAATTTATCTTTGAACAATTTCAATCTCTTTTCTGTAGCTTTTCCTGCATTACTTTATCCCTGTACATGTTTCAGCTTTACTCTTTGCCCACTGTGTGCTGTGCTGAAATTCAGAATCTTTCTTTATCCCTGTGTTAGCTTCAGTTTATGTGTAGATACAAACACAACTATATTACAGGTTGCTTAAAAACTACCTCATCTGTGTATTTCAGTAATGAGGTTTCTGGGATTTGGACCCAGTTTACTTGTCAAGGAAGTGCCTTGCAGTATACTCTGAAATGCCTCAGTTACTCTAGTAGTCAGCAAGCTGGGTGGCAGTTGAGGCAGGTTTGCTCTTTCCTATTTCTAGTCAAGCTTCTGCCTCCCTTCTCTTGCTTCACCTGCTGCTGTGAAAATCCATGCTATCAACCTCAGTTCCCTCTTTTGTTTCAATCTCCAGCTGAAACTCCTGTTCATATTTTTGTATTTGGATACCTTTTTATTTTTTACTGCAGCAGGATTCTTGCTTGCACATAGCATGAATAAGAAGCACTCGTGTGCAGGATTGTATACAGAACAGGTGAAGAAATGATTCTACTGCTTTTGGGTCTGGGCTGTTATGAAGCTCTGCTGGGGAAGACCTGTGCAGAATAGGGAAGGAAGTGTTGGAAGTAGCAGAGGGAGTGGGGAATAGCTTGTGAATGGCTCTGAGTTTAATCTGCTCAGAAGAGTGCTCCCTGGTCTCACTGTGGGCCACTGGGGACCCATCTGGGATGCTCATGGTGAGCTAACCAGGATGGCTGTTGCCTGTTACTGCCAGAGCAGCTGTCCACTAGCCTATGTATGTTTTTTTCCATCCTCTGTTTCCCTGTGTCTGTTCCTACAGAATCCCCCTGCTGCTCTGTCTGCCCAGCCCTTCCCATGCTGTGCTGCACTCTGCAGTTCCTTAAGGTTGTTGTAAATCAAGGCAATGATTCTTTGGCGAGGAGATCTTAACTCCTCCAGGGTGTTGCCAGGTGAGCTTAAAGTCACTGGCTTTTAATGATCTTACCTTCCTGATTGGTATGGTATGTTCTATTAGAAGTAGTATGGGAAAATTAAGAGGCTTCATTTAAACTTGTAATTTGCTTAAAAATGTGAGGGAAGAGGAAGAAAAGAGGAAAAGCAAATACTCTTTGCTTTAAAATTGTGATATCAACAAACCCTCAGTATTCTGCATCTCTGAAACTGTGCTTTGCTTAATGTCTACATGAAAACAACCTGCGTGGTGGGCTGGCTCTCGGTATCAGGTTTTACTCTTGGGGCTCTGATGCCCACAATGCAGATCTCATGTACTACTTTAATGAATTTCTTCAGGGGAAAAAATATATTTAATCGCCCAATACTGTGAAATCACAAACTTCATGCTTTTCATCAAACAGGCATGTCCTCTCTGACCTTGAGAGATACAGGGATGGGGGGGAAGTTGTGAGGGAAGGAAGAAAACAAAATGCAAAACTATTCCATCACTGTGTCCCTTGTGCCTCCCTCCCATAATAAAAGCCAGTAGCAGCTGCAGCTAATATTCAACTGTTCAGTGGCTGACAAATGAGAAACCAAAGTCTGTATGCCCTGTAGCGTGTCTGGAAATGTATGCAGTGTCTTAGGGATTTCTTGTAGCTCCTCTGGACCTAAGTGGTATATTGGAGGCTGTCTCTTCCTGGGCTTATAGGACCTATGAGTTTATAGGATCTAAGTGCTTAGACCCACCTGAGGCTGTAAGAGAAGTGCATCACTACGAAGTACTGCTTAGAGTAAGAGGAGATGCAGTGTTATTCTGTACCCTTTTGATGCTGGTAGCTTTGTTTTGCACTCAAGTGTGTTCATTTTTAACTGGAGTGTTATCTTTACCTTTTGGATAGTTTGCTGGCTTGCTGTGCTACTTGCATATCAATTTCCTTTCTTTTTCAGCCCTTGCTGCTGTCCCTCTTTGACAATCATGTTAATGCTTGTTATACGTCTTCTTAGTCCAGATGTAACCTATGGGTTGTGAGTCTGTCCATGTGCATTTGTCTGCAAAGAACTCCTCCCCTCAAAAAGCCAAAGAAATCTTTTTGGTTGTTGAATATATTACACCTCTTGTGTCTCTTTGGTTTGTCCTATTCAACTGTAAAATTCTTTGCTGAGCATTTGTTAGGTTCTTAGGGCAGTGGGATTGCAGACCTTAATTGTTTGATGTTTTTGCCTGACTAAAAATAATTTGCTAAGCAAGCCTTTCTTCTCTAATCAATGCTAACACCAGGAAAATGCTACGTTAAGCTCCTTAAATTTTTTTTCCTTATTCATTGTATATAACAAAACCCCCTACTTTGTAGTCAATTTATATGTTGTTCTAGAACAGCAAGACATATTTATATGCTTCAGTGTTTGTGTAGCCTTCAAATAGGATTGCTTGTATGCCTAACAAAGGCCTTCTCTACCCTGGTGCACTGGACCGGTAACGGCTTACTTGTGTTTAATTTATAGTCTTGGTCAATTTTAAAGAAGACAAACAAAAACAACAACAATTCTTGTCAGTCTCATTAAGTTTATGAAAGACAGGATGAAAAAGGCACTGATCCTTTGGCAGAAAATCTTGAAGATTCAAGCCCGATCCCAGCAGAGTGAAGTTTCTTTTGGCATTATCAGTCTCAGTCACTGTTTCCCAGTGGAGCTGGGTTTGCCTCTGCTTTAACACCACCCTAAGTCCATAGAAATAGTTCTACCAGTGCTGCATAATATATGGGGAGACTAGAAGGAACAAGTTAGATAAATACGGGCATTTTCAGTGGTCTCCAAATACTTAAATATCTTTTCGTAATCAAAATACAAAATTAAAAAATCTGTCCTTTCAAATGTTTTACTATAAGTTAATGTTTTTGCATGGTGGAGGATATTGTAGAAGAATTGCAGTGATGTTACCAAGTACAGTGTGGGGTTTTCCCCACTATTATGTGAATTCTAGTTCATTTAATTTCCTAATACTGTCTTGCAATCTTCATTGACTTACTAGAGCAGTAAACCAAACCCTAGTTAAAAGATGGGGGCGGGGGGGGAGGGAACTTTTGATTGGCTCTTCCAAAATAACTTCTAAATCATAATATCTTCTTTTTTTTCTTACTATTTTTATTTGCTTTTAAAGTCTGTTGTATAGCATCTCTGAACATTAGGAAGAGCTGTATTCATACTGGAAAATTGGGTTAGGTTATGGTTTATTTGAAAGCATGTAGTGACTGAACCTTCTGCTTTTAAACTTTGAGGTCAATTTGTTTCCTTCAATATTGAACATAGAAACATGGCTGTGAGCCAAGTGGCCTTTGGGTCTTGACAGGTTTTAAAATTTTTTTAATTAAACTAGTATTTTAATATTATACATATAATATATATTTTTTGGTTGGAAAAAAGTTTCTAGTAGATGAGACCCATTTTATCATGTAATGATAGATTAAAAAACCCAAAACCAAAACAAAATCCCCTTCAAAACTGGAATGCAGTATTTATAAGAACTGTTTGGGGAAATTGAATTAATAATAATAATCTTTGTTCTGCTGGGATAGGAATTCTTATTCTTGCCTGACCTGGTGTCCTGATTTCAGCTGCAATAGAGTTAATTTTCTTAGCAGCTGGTGCAGTGCTGTGTTTTGGATTTGGTGTAAGAACAATGTTGATAGCACACTGATGGGTTTTGGTTGCTGCGGGGTAATGTTTATGCTGAGTCACGGACTTTCTAGTTTCTCAGGCCCTGCCAGTGAGAGGACCGGAGGGGCAGGGGAAATTGGGAGGGGACACAGCTGGGACAGGTGACCTGAGCTAGCCAAAGGGATATTCCGTATGATGTGATGTCATGCTGAGTGTATATATAAGCTGGGGGAAGTGGAGGGACATCTGGCATTATGGCATTTGTCTTCCCAAGTAACTGCTACACATGATGGAGCCTGGTTTTCCTGGAGGTGGCTGAACACCTGCCTGTCAATGGGAAGTGGTGAATGGATTCTTTGGTTTGCTTTGCTTGTGTGTGTGGCTTTTGTTTGACCTATTAAACTATCTTTATCTCAACCCATGAGTTTTCTCACTTTTACTCTTCTAATCCTCTCCCCCATCCCACTGGAGGTGGGGAGTGAGCAAACAGCTGTGTGGGGCTTAGTTGGTGGCCGGGGTGAAACCATGACACTTGGCATGATGTCATGATACTGTCCTTGGTTTCAGTTGACATTAATGGAAGCTGAAGATGCCTGGTACCTTGGAGAGGCTCAGTGCCTCACAGGGGGACACTACCTAAAAATAGTGGTGCTGCTGACTTCTTACATAACTTCTGACAGGCTTGTTTCTTATCTTAACATTGATTTTTGCAATTCACTGTTTAGTGGCAACTCCTTGTAAATGCCTACTTTTGAGTTCAGTCTATCTGTTTTGTCCAGGTTTAGTCCTAGGTGGTAACTTAAAATTTAAACTGTTTTCTGTACATCACTGTTCATTATATGTACATGTGTAATAACTGACAAAATTATGAAGTTCAGTTCATTAAAGTTTTAGTTGAGGGCTGAGTTCAGCTACCTCTTTAAAGTGGTATTTTGAGGAAGGCTAGCTGACTTTAAAAGAACAAAATATTTTAAAGTCTACTTGAGAAAGCATATAAATACTATCTAAAACTTCAAATGTATTTCATTTCAACTGCTAGAGAATTTCCTTTAGCTCCTAAAGGGAGAATAATCAGTATCAATGGAGAAGTGTATGTGAATCAGTTAACATGTGCTTTCCATCTTCAGGTGGAGGTACACATGCTGCCCCAGTATTCGTGGGATACCTCATTATGACAAAAGAGTTACTGAGTGCAGTCCTCAAATATTTGTCCTCATAAATCTCATGACTTCTGGAAAATAGATTGTTCTCTGTAATGTTGATTTTTTTAGATAAAATTAACCCACAAAACTGTCAAGAGGTAGGAATAGCCCTTTTGTTTTCTCAGAGGTGAGAATACATAGTGTATGGTGGTTTGGTATCTGGCAGGACTTTAACCTTTCTTACGATGGAAACTTTTTACAAGGGAGAGCAATGCCACTGTAAACCTGTGTGAAGGTATCAATTCAAATATCACAAATTCCCAATAACTGTTCCTCTTAGGCATGTTTTAGGTATCTTTGAAATAGGTGGGAAAGAAACTTTCCAACTGTGACAAGCTAAAGAGTTGTATATTAAATAGATTCAGGCTTCAGTGATCAAAATGCTAAGTGATGGACATAATGAGAAGTTAATACACGAGAGTGTCACAAGCTTGAACTGGCAGTACAGTTGTTGAATAGGTTGGAGAGTGCCTGTCAAAGGAAAGCAAAGAGAAATGTACCCCTGGGTGGCAAATGCAGCTGGTCTACAGGCTTTTTTTTTGATCTCTAACCTAATCTGTGCTCAAGGATGGATCCAGGCTTTATAGACCTGTTATGCATAATACTGCTCTAGAGACTTTTGTAGAAAATGGAGTCTCCGATATATTTCCAAGCCAGAGCTGTTACTTTCAACACAGTAACTCTTCCTAGGAGAATATTTTTTGTGATGAATCATAGAGGTTGACAAAAATAGAACTGCTCAAATTGTCAGTCAAGGGTTGGAGAAACTTCCTGTCAGATTTCATGGCAGAAAAAGTAGTACTGAATCAAACTTAGATTTGTGATCTCATGCAGTTAACCACCAATATTTTACTTTTGTAAGTAACGTTCTTGGTTTTAAATTTTTAAAATTAATTCACTTTAATTGTTCTCTCAATTGAGAAATAACTTATCTGTCAGACTTAATTCTTTGAAATGATACACAGCAGCTGGGGGGGGGGCCCCCCCCCCCCCCCCAAGTTGTGATTCTTCAAAGTATCAAATGCCAAGTACTGTTGTACTTCATACTGAAAACTATTTTGAAATTAATAGTATGTTCCTGCCTGTTTCTTATTAAGCTTAACGCAGCTGTTATGTTGAGGGGTGCTGGTAGTCTCTGCTTTACCATTCCTTTCTTTATGAATCTCTTCTATTACTACAGTTCTCTTCCTTAATACTGATGACAAAACCATATTTATAAGCCACCTTATATTCATCTGCCCTCAAAACTAGCTTGTTCTGCACTGAAGTAATTAATTGCTGTTATAAACAACAAATGCTGCTTGCAGTCTGGTGTGCTGCTAGCTTAGTTTTCAACTCTTGCCAGTTTTTGTCTGCCATGGTACTATAGCTCATTATGAGGCTTTGCACTAATTGAGTAAGATGTAACTTTTAAGAGTTTACCGAGGGAGGGAGGGAGATGGTGGACCTGGGTATCCATGGATACTCTGTTGTTCAGGGATTCAGCTCAGGATAACTTTTGAATTTAAAGTCAACACATCTCATCCACACTATCATTACTGAAGTGTTTGCAGAGACATGCTTAGTGTTAATTTAGCAGATTTAATTTAAAATAGAGGAATTAAGGTTCAAAAGCTATATTTAGTGAATAAACTGCTTTAGAAGAGGTGAGAGCTCTTTCAGTCTTGATGAGGCAATTTCATCACAATTTAAAAAGAGGTCAGCTAAACTTCCATGTACAATACAGGGCATAGACATTAGTGTGTTTGGAAAAGACAAGTTAAGTGCTAGAAATCTATTGGGAAGAGGACCATAAAACCCTGTCTGTAATTTGAGGCCCTAAATTTAGGGCACTCTAATTAAAACTGACTCTGTATCTAAAAATAGCAATAGCCTTACAAATCTGTTTGATTATATACTACAAGTATGCCACTTTATTTCTGGTAGGCCAGATTCTTTTTTAATCAAGCTGTTAGGCTTGGCAGTTGGGAAAGGAGGACAGACATTCTTCTGCCTTAAACCCTTCTCTTTGTATCTAAAATTGCCCCTCTTGATAAAACATTGCATTTCTTGCTATAGAATTTCGGAGATTGATACTTATTGTTATGGTCTTAATTTCAAAGCAGCTCATACTGGGGAATATATGAATGGAGGAGGATAGGAAGCAAAAGCTGTTGTCAGTACTACAGTGTATATAGATTTGAAAATGACATGTCGCTTCTGAAAGGATTAGAAAATTATCCCTGAATTCTTCAAGGGTAAGCCTCCGATGTGATGTTGTATACTTGGTTTCATATCAGGACAAATAGATTTTTCCATAAAGTAGCTTGTTTATGTGGAGACTAGCTTTTCAGTTCCATAGTCTAACCTAGAAAAAAGAATCTCTTTTCGTATGTACCATTAATAAAAGATACTAGAAATGTAACTGGTTTACTAAAGCAACATGCTGTGAAATCTGTCTGTATAAAATGTCTCTGCCTCTGTAAAAATGTGGCAATGACAGGCTTAATGTTAATGAGACCTGTGGTTTTTACAGTACTGACTTAATGAACTGAGAGCTTGTCTTTTCCTCACCAGTGATTTTTTGGTGGCAGGATTATAAAGTGGTTCTGGTAACATGGTCTTCAGTGTGCGTAAGTTTGGATTGTTTTAAGAATGCTGTTTTTCATATTTGTGCCTATGGTTTGTTACCTTTCCTGTAACAAATATTTTGATTAGTTTGGTTTGTGAGGTTATTTTCACTTTTAAAATGGATAGCTTGATTTTTACCAAAGTGAAACTAGAACCATGAGATGAAACTGAGTAGCAGAAAACACTTTGGTTTAAAAAAAAACAAAAACCACCCTACAACCTCCCTGACTATTATGACAATCTTTTAAAGCAAATGGTAAAACACCATCACTTGAATGATGTAAGACACTGGAAAATAACTCAGGAATAGCCTGTTGATTAGTTTCCTTAACTGTCTAGTGGTTATTGCCAGCTCTTCCATTCCATTCCTTAATTATGCCTTAATTATTACTCTTGGATTAGTTCTTTCTAAATACAACACCACACTTGAGAACTTTCACATTGAAAAGCCTGAGGGTAGGTGGAACCAGATGGAGAGGGCAGGCATTTAAATGTTGTGTAGCAGAAGGGACTTGGCACTTGTGTGAGGTTGGTTTTGTTACCTGCAATGTACAAGGAATGCTTCTTGCATATCTGAGCAAGCGTGGGAATTTAATCCCATGACACACATAGTTAATGTCAAAAGGGCACACAGTCTTGGGGAAAAGTTTCTTACCCAGAGCAGGTGTGGTTTTTGTATTAATACTCCAGTCTTTGCCTGTTGATTTTGTGCTTTTTCTTGCCTGCTTACCTCAAAGTCTGGGTGGAACTTGTTTCTTTTCTTTGGGGATGGCTTGGCTGTCACACAGGAGGGTGGTAAGTGCCCACAATGACCTGGAAGGAGGTTCAGGGTGGAGTCCCTCATGGGAAGTGGGGAGCAGAGGTTTTCTGTTCCCTAACTGAAGGTTTTATAACGGAGGCTGTGGTATGATGCACATTTTAAAGGCAGCTAGAAGGTTTTTTTCTTCTGTGCATAGATCCTAATTTGCTTAGTATGTTAGACATGCTCAGTCTATTGCAGTTAGCAAGCTGAACCTGGGAGAATGCTAGTGTGATTGAGAACAGCACTTGTCCAGCCACTTCAGCTTGCATGGATGGAATCTTGATTTCTTCTGTGATATTCTCAAAACACTTTTTTTTTCCTGAAGATGTCTAATATGTAGTGGGATTTACAGAAGATGTTTTAATGTACTTAAGTTATTGGTAGCAGACTTTACTCTTTTTCAAATGGAATGTGTAGAACTTGGAAACACTAACTACATAATTTTTTTTTAAGCCTTATGATACCTTACCCTCTTCTATGCTGCTTACAGTACACTTACTGTAGCACTAATGTGAAAATCAAACTATGCTGTAATTTTGACAGTTGCATAACTGAACTCCTGGTTCTTTCATATCAGACTGTTTGGCCTTTAGCTTCCCTCTGATATGCCAGGGGGCTTTCTTTGCTTTTGCCAAAATAAAAGAAGCTACTTCAAGTTGTTAAACATAGATTGCAAAGTAATACTTTAATCATTCAATTCATTGCCAGCAGTTTCATAGAGATCAATCTAATGTTTAAATGCTTCAATTACTAATTTTGTCAGAAGTCATGTTTCACAATGGTGTGTAATTTTTTGTCTGTAAAATAAACCAGTAGCTTTGTACATTGTCGTGACTACAATGTAATCTTATGTTTCGATTGCATGCAATAGACCCACGAAAACCTATATCTTGAAAAGGGGCTATTTAGTTGTTCACTATGCTAAAATATTATGATATTTAAAAAGGTGGTGGCTTCTCTGAACATACAATACAATAAAATGATGTTAATAATAAACCTGGTTACTGCTACTTAGAAAGCTCTTAATTTTATTTAACTTGAAAGTGCCTTAATGTTTAACCTCCTGTTAAGCATATGGTGACATGTTAGTTGGTTCCAGTGTGTCTTAAGTTATGTATTTGGAAAGTATTCAAATATAGTTCTGTAGGGACAATATACTTTTACTAGTCATCAGTTACTCTAGTGTGGCCAGTTTTGTGTATTTGTGAAAATAAAATGAAATCTTAAGCAGGAAAGTACTTAACTGATATAATTTAGCACAAGGAGCTAGGAAATGCTGTGTTTTGAAATGTGATAATACACTAGGAAAGGTCTTGGAAATAAATGATGTGATTGTTCTCATCAGTAACTATATTCTGCACAGTAAAAGACAATAAATAACATAATCCATTTTGGCTGGCTTTATCCAATTTAGGGCAATTCATTAAGCAAAAACATCTAAATGCTGTTCCGTGGGAAGCAAATGAAAGCTTAAGGTAACTGTAGATTTCGTCACTCAAGTTCCTTTGTGAGGTGAGACAGTAACTTGCTAAAGGATGGCACCAAGGCTTTTTTCCTGTGGCATTTTTAGGGCTTAAGTCCCACTTTTGAGACCTATTTTAAAGATATTTTTAGAACATGGCACCTTGCCTAATTAACAACAAAGGAAAAAAATAAATTTGGGCTTTTTTGAAATGCTAGGGCAAAATCAGTAGTATTATGTGAAATGAAATCTCTTTTATAAGAAAAACTTAACTCTGAATTTCCTGTGAACCAACATTTGTTTTTTGTTGAGCATGATGGGGCAAACAGAAAAGCTGCTTTCAGAGCATTGCTTTTATGAAGATCTAATGGTCTGATGAATAAGTAATATGCCATCTTGTAAAGCTATTGCCCATTCATAATGCATCCGTATTACGGTAACAGATTGTAAATTGGGAAATTTGTTGTTTCTTGTTCTGTTCTGTCTGCCTAGGGTTGTCCCATAAGAATAACTGATGAGCCTGCATATCAGGCTCCAGTCATTTGGTAAAAGTGACTGTTTGGCAGAAGAACGTACTCTTAGGGTGCTGTGCCTTATCCTGAAGTCTAGTGTGGTGTGAGAGGAGGATTTCTTTGTATTAGAAAAAGTTTTCCTTAGAGAAAAAAAATCAACGTGGGCATTTAATCCAAGGAAAGCTCTGCAGAAGAAATTAATAGGTAGAAAGCTCTTTTCAAATTCTGATATCTACAATCAAATTACTTGTTTTACTTTGAATTGCTAGTTTTTACTTGAAAAATAAATCGGGATTAAATAAAAAATGTGCAGATACATGAAAATATTAAACTATATTTATGAACAGTAGAAAGTGACCATCTGGAAGAAATGCAGTGTCCTGTCAAAGTCTGCCATTCCTGAAAGTCATCTTACGTGTCTCTGAATCTAGAATACATTGTTAAAGTGCAAATGAGGCAAGTAAATATCATTGTTTAAAACAGCTCAGATTTGAGTGGGACAATGCTTATTTTACATTTTGAGAAAGTGGCAAAAAAAATGCTATCCTTCTAGGTCATTATTAATACACCTTATTTAAGATGCTCTTAAAAACATTCTTATGTTATTATATTGACCAATACTGAATGGTTCACTCTAGAAATATGATGCTGCTTCTCTACCTTAAACCTTTATCTTGTCTTCCTTAATTTTGGTTTATAATATTTAAAATCTGTGCATTATTCCATTCCTTTCAGTTTTCTCCTTTAACATAGTCCATCTTGGGAAAGTGGTGTGGCAGGAATCCTTTTAAACTATTGCTCAAAACCATACCTGTATTTTCTTAACTGAAACAACTCTAGCTGTTGTCCAAAAAAACAGTGAAGTACAGCTACACCCTCCATGAAAATGCTTTTGAACATAATAAAGCTTTACTTCATACAAGGTCTTGCATGATTTCAGTTTTTAATGGTGATCTTCTGAAAGCAGATGATAACAATAACGTTATCCAAGGATGTTAAAATACTGTATCTCATGTAGGTGGAAAAAATTGTGTAAAATAAAATACCCCTCCCCAAGAAACGCCCAAAACAAAAAAAAACCACTACAACCACCACCACCACCACCCTCCCACCCCCCGCCAAAACAAAAAAACGCCTTGGCTTACAACAACTCTTACTACTTTTTCAGGAAAAACTTTCATTTTTATTTCATCTTCAGGACTTCCCTGATGTTGAAGGATAAATTTCCTTTAATTTGGTTGCCTAGTATAGTATCACGTTATTTGTCTGACAGTCTTGCCAGCTGCTGTGGAGTATAGCCATAGTCTGTAAAATGAAGGCATTTTACAGTTTACTGGTTTTGTAACTGTAAGAAATACACAGCTTGTCATAATCTTTCTTCATCTTGACCCTTTTTCTTGAAGGGAGAATAGCATTAGAAGAATGCTAGCATTCTTTCTTTCCTAGTCATGTCAGTCAACTATTTCTGAGTGTTGCTTTTCTTCCAGGCCCAGAAGCAAGGGGAAGCATAATACATAGAAAAGCAAGTGGTTCTTCTGTTTCACTTTATAGATGATTGATACGTGTTAATTCTGGGAAGAGTTGCAGGTGTTGCTGTTCAGTGGCAATACCCAGCAGTAAAGGGCTTTAGCTTCATTCTGCATGCTCTTCCTATTTGAACTATGCAGCAAACTTCCTTAAGCTGAAATGGATAGAGATGATGATGAAGGTGAAATGAGACCACTGTTTCTGTGGACTGGGGAAATGGTTACTAAGAATGGAATCTCTAACAGTGAAATATTTCAAATTATCTTCTTGTTTTATAACGAAAATGCATTTGGCAGTAACTTCCTTTTTAATTTACATCTCGGATCTTTCTGTAAGAGCTGTTAGCCTGAGAAGTTTTTCCACTTCTCTTCACTCAAAATGAGTAATCTGGGATGTTTCTTGACTACAGATCAAGGGACAGGTTGGGGGGGGAAAGCATGTTAAGTGGTCCACAGATGAAGGCAGATAAGTCCCTGAATATCCTATCACTTACAACCATGTTTGTATTTAGATATATCTTCCTCTTTTCATTCTTTATTTCTTACGGGTTTTTTAGCAATTTAATTGTACGTCAGTAGCCAGACAGGGAAGAAATATAAAATAGGAAAAGAGTTTTCCAGCTATGCATTTTTTGTTTTATAACGCATTATCTGTTGGGGTTGTTCTTACTTGAATAGTGATGATATGGCTGAATTTAAATATGAACCCAGTACCACCTTACTTCTTCCAGGTGCCTCTTCTACTTCAATATGTAAGCATTGTTTCCACAAGAGAACTTGGACAAGTGCATGTTAATCCCGCTGTTAGTAAGCCCCTACTATTTTGCAGAACAGGATGGGGAGCTGAGTGGCAGAACAATTGGTCAGGTATTGACAAATCCTTTCTGTGTTGCCCAGATGGCAGGTAAGTGAATAGCTGAAGCACCAGTTTAAATATAAAGGTCAAAATAATAGTTTTCAGAACCAGAAACCTGGGTTTTACTAGTGGGTGATCTTTCCTGGAGCAAAAGAGGAATCTAAAATCTTTTAGCTCTGAGTTCAGCAGTTTCCTGCTCTGAGGGAAGATTATATGTTGGTAAGGACAAAAAATATATATAGATAGATGATGGATTTATTGTGGTTGTGAGTAATATGCATCATATACTCTCACCTCTTTGCACTAAAGATGCATTAATACTCAGCTTGTTAAAGTAATAAAGCTTCAGCTGGATGTTTAAATTGATCTGATTATCTTTTATTCACTGGTGTATCCTAATAAATTAAACCAGTATTTTAAGACATCTGTTGTCATGCTGGTCTTAAGCCAAAACAGTGTTAAACCTTTCAAAGGCTGAAGGTGCTGAAAAAGCCTTGCACACACATTCCTTCCTTTCTCTCTAACAGTTAGTTTAGAAACCTGGTTTTCCTTTTGTTCAGTGAAAAAACTGCCTCTCTTGGGAGATTGTTTGAGTATCCTTGATATGTCAGATAAATTATAGCTTCAAAGTCCTGGGAATTCCCAAAATTGTTCTACTTACCCCAAAATAAATGGAAAGAATGAAGTGTGCATATACATATAACTTTAATTAGTGGCAACATGAATAAAGAGGAAGTAGTTTTACTGTGTGTTCTTTTTCCTTAATTATAGAGCTGTGATAAGAATACTTAAGAAATGCATTAGAGTAAGTTGTCAGAACAAAAAAGAATAAAACCTGCTTGCTTCAGAATATCTCCAGTGAAACAGAAATAGCTTTTAAAAATACTTAGACCATCATCCAGAAGATAACTATTGTAGTTTGTGCAAAAAGAAGCAATAATATTTTTTAAATACATGCTGCTTAAACCTCCAGAAGTTTAATTGTTAGTGGGGACCATATTCTGTTAGTATTTCCATTGGTTGACTTTTGCAAAGACTTGAGCAAGGCCTGGTTCTTAAGCACAAATGACAGATGTTAGCGATTTGAGGGGAATTACTTTCAATGACTAGAGCTAAGGTAATTTTTGTTTACAAGATCAGTAAGTCATGACTTATTTAAAGAGCACTGATTTGTTTTTCAGAGGGTGTCAAATGAGTAGGTTCCTTCTGCTGTTTTGTCTATGTGGTCAGCTGTGCCTGATCATCATGTATGTACCCAAGGACAGCACAGAGCTATGTTAAGCCTGGGGAGAGAGTGTGTGTTTTACCTGTGCTCCCTGACATGGGGGAAGCATGTCCCCTCAGCTTTCTGCTAGGCTGAGGTAGCTGAAAATACAGAGGAGCAAGAGACAGCACAGTGGTTTTTGCTGTGAAGAAGGTAGTCTTTGGCAGAGCTCAAGAGATTTTCATCTCTTTGCTCTTGCCCTTGAGAGTCTCAGTCAATATATTCTGACCTGAAATCAGAGCACAGTCTGACTTTGTGGTAGTTATTTAATTGGTTATTATACATCTCAGGTAGATTAAAAAAGACTTAAGTCTTCTGAAATGTTTGTTTTAGTTTGTGCAGTTTCTTTAATTGCTTTTTTTCCCCTCTTCCATTTCTGTGAATTTACTAGAATAAAACCCCAAGCTTGTACCGGAGTGACAAGTCAGGTAATTGTGGAGGCTCCCCAGACCTACAAAGGAGCCTTCCCTTCCTTCAGGGCTTCAGGGTAACATCTAGACTTCCTTCTGATTTGGGGTCCTACCTGGGTCCTGCGCTTTTCTTCTCTCCCCGCCCCAGCATACAGCAACTTGCAGTATTGTTTTGAATGGTCCCATGTGCTCTGTCACAGTTCATTTGGAAGCACAGGCTGGCAGAGGCAGGAGGGAACCCTGCAGACTGTCTGGTCCAACCCCTTGATCAGAGCAGGTTCAGGAGGAGCAGGTTGGTCAGGGCTATGTCCACTTGTGTTTTGAATGTCTCTAAATCCAATGGTAGACTACCCTCACTGTATTAAAGTGGAATTTCCTGTGTTTCAGTTAGTGCTTGCTGCTGCTGGTCCTGCTACTGGGCAGCACTGAAGAGTCTGACTCTGACATCTTTATTCCTTCTGTCAGGTATTTATATGCACTGATAAGATTCCCCTTGGATCTACCTGAGCCTTCTCTTCTCCAGGCTGAACAGTCCCAGCTCTCTGTCTCTCATCATAGGAAAGATGCTCCAGTCCCTTAGTCATCTTTGTAGCCCTTCACTGGACTTGTTCCAGTATGTTAGTATGTCTTACACTGGGGGGGCTAGCCTTGGACCCAGCACTGCAGATGTCTCATCAGTGCTGAGCAGAGAGGAAGAATCACTTCCCCAACCTGCTGGTGATGCTCTGCCTAATGCAGACCAGGATGCTGTTGGTCACCTTTGCTGCAAGGACATGCTCCTATCATATCCAACCTGGTGTCCATCAGGAATACCCATGTTTTTTCTTAGCCTGAACTGATATCTGCAGTTTATTCCTCTGCAGGTGCAGGACTTGGCCCTTTCATTAGTTGAACTTCAGAAGGCTCCTATCAGCCTATTTCTCCAACCTGTTGATGTCCCTCTGAGTGGCAGCACAAACATCTGATGCATCAGCCACTCCTGGCTATGTCATCTGCAGGCTTGCTGTGGGTGCTCTCTGCCCCTCATCCAAGTCACTAACAAAAGGTATTAAACAGTACTGCCTCCAGTATCAACCCCTGGGGTACACCACTGATGACTGGCCTTCAGCTGGACATTGTGCTGCTGGTCACAACCCTCTGAGCCTGGCGTTTCAGTCAGTTTTCAATCCACCTCACTTCATTTATCTGGTCTGTAGCTCAGTAGCTCATCTGTAAGTGTTAGGGGTGTCAAAAGTCTTGCCAAAATAAAGACAAACATCTCATTCACCTAGCCAGTCATTTCATCATGGGCTATGAGATTGCTAAAGCATGATATCCGCTTCATGAATCCAATCACCTTGTCCATGTCTTTCCAATATGTTTGGAAATGAATTCCAGGTTTATTGCTCCATCATTGTCCCAGGGACCAGGGTGAGGTTGACTAGCCTATAGTTGCTCAAATCACCCTTCTTGCCCTTGTGGAATAGGAAAGTAGTATTTGATTTCTTCCTTGGAAACCTCCTTTGATCACCATGGCCTTTAAAAGACTATGGAGTGTAGCCTTGCAATGATATTGGCCTATTACCGCAGTGCTTGTGAGTGAAACCCATCAAATCTTATGGACTTACAGCTGTCTACTTGGTTTAAATGGTTCCCTAAGGTGATTCTCCTCACCAAGGGTAGTAAGTTTTCCTTGTTCTGGATCCCAGCCCATCTCAGAGACCTGTGATTACTAAGTGCTATTCTTACCAGTAAAGACAGAAGTGAGGAAGACCTTGAGCACCTTTGCCTTTTCTGTGTCCTTCACCACTGGGTTCCCTGCTCTGTTCAGCAGCAGGCCTGCTTTTTCCCTAGTCTTCCTTTTGGTGCTGCTGTACCTGTACAAGCCTGTCTTGTTGCTTTTCATGTGTCTTGCCTGATTCTGCTCCAGGTTGGCTTTCCTAACACTGTCCCTGCATACTCAGGCAATGTTTGTATTTTTCTGGGTCCTCTGCCCCTGCTTCCACCTCTTGTATGTTTCATTTCTATGTCTGGCTTTTTTCAGGAGCTCCTTGTCAATCTCTACATCTCTTGTCACCTTTTGATTATATTCCTGCTTGTGGGGGTGGACAGTTCTTGAGATTGGAGGCGGTAATCTTTGAAAACCAACTAGCTCTCCTGGATCCCTCTTCTTTTCAGGGCTATGTCTTGTGGGATTCTTCCAAGCAGATCCCTGTACAGTGCAAAGTCTGCACTTCTCAAGCCCAGGGTTTTGGTCCTGGGTTTTGCCTTGTGCATTTCTCACAGGCTTTTGAAACCCCACTGTGTCATGGTTGCTGCAGCCAAGGCTGCTCCCAGCTTTCACACCCTCAACCTGTTCTTCCTGACTTACCTATCACATCCAGCTTGAGTGTCTCCTCTTCATGGATGCTTGATCAGCTATGTCAGGAAGCTATGATCTATGCACTTCAGAAACTCTAGAAACTCAAAAATGGAAAAAACCCAAAACCACCCACCAAGCAAAGAAAAGGGTCGGGGTAGGAGGCAGTGAAGTTTTGCGCTTAATTTATTTCTGGAGTTCAAGGATTGTCTCTGAAAGGACAGTAGGTGTCATTGCCATTACAGATGTTGTAGCAAAATCTCCAGTATGACTCCCTAGATCTTGCTAAGTAAATCAATGTGAGATCAATGAATTCATAGATGTTTTCAGGAGGACTGTGAACCCAAGGCATTATATCAACTTAGAACAATTGCCCATATAGTCAAATAGCTGTTTGTCAATGGTAAACTCTGACAGCTCCAAGAGGAATGTAATAACTATTTTGCTTATGAGGATGGAGTAAGTTGTTTTTACTTAAAAATGGGTTTCCTTAGACCTACTTATAGCTCCCACCAATTAATGATCAATTTATTTTATTGATCATCCTGTTAAATACAAATAGATGTTCTTATTATTCATATTTTTTCTAATAAGCTTATGAGGCTTTCTACTGTGGAAGCGATTTTTCACAGATAAATTATAGCTTGGGTAAAAACTTCCTTTACCAGTGTAAAATGTCTGCTTTTCAGTTTCACTGATTGGCCTTTGCTCTTGCATTAGGAGGCTCAGCAATTAGAAGTGCCTAACTTGTTTTCTCTAACATATGTTATTTTGTGCACCTTTATTTTGTCTCTTATTAATCATCTCTTCTCTAAGCTGAGCCTTCCCCATCTTTTCAGTCTCACACTTTTGTCAAAAGCAGTAAAATCAATGCAAGCACAGAGTGGTTTCAGATGGTCACATTGAAAATTTGTTGTGTAAGGGTCTACCTTGTATCAAGGACAATTCCCGAAGCATTTGGCTGAGTGTTTACTTCAGAGTGACTGAAGAGATGCTTTACATGAGTAGCTCCCACAATTATTGTGAAGATAACAGCAGTGTTTCCAATGTATCTGCAATGAACCAGTCTTAAAATGTCTACTAATGCTCATTTAATTAATTGGCATCTCATATTACCCACTAAGTTTTAAATGTCTATTTTATAACTAATCTAAAAATTACTTCAATTGACTGTTTCAATAATAGGATGCAATTGTGTATGTTATTGATAATTTGATTTATTCACTTCCCTGACTTGCTCTGTATCTAAGCAACTGTGCCTGCCACAAAGTATCTGATTTACAGAGGAGTGATAAAGTGGCTTGTTGTGCATTCGGTTTATTCAAGCACAAACTTCATCAAAAAATAGCATAGATGTGTATATGTATTTCCTAGAATCTTACTAACCATGTCCAAGGTGTACATTTACGTGTAAGTCTACCACTGGAAGGTTTGTTAGCAGCCTTCAAATGTTAAAATGACATCTTCTCATAAACATCTCAAAACAGGCATTCAGTAAAAAGGGAGTATGGGGGAACAAAGACAACAAAACTCTTTCAGCCTCTCCCTAAGCTTCTCAAGGTATACTTGTTTTTCACAGGGAAAAAGCAAGTTGAAATGTGAATGCTTTTCCTTGGAAAAAGAAACAAATGTGAGCAATTTTTAAATGTATGCTAGAATGCTACTCTTTTTTTCTCCAGAAGTGTCTTGTGTATTTTAAACCTGACATTAATCAAAAATATGCTTGTTTGAATAAGTTCATTGTGCGGGAGAAATCAAGAAAAAATGAGAAATAGCTTTTCAAAACTGAGAATACAAACTCAAATTATCCACGTTTAAGTTAAACACAGTGTTTTCCTGTTTCCATCAAAAAGGAGCCCTAAAATGTTAGAGAAACCTTAGATTATGGCCTTATGCATATTCTCATTTATATTTCTGTGTTTAAAAGGAGACAGACATCTTCTGTTATTTCAGACATGGTTTGGATGTCATGAGCTATCTGTGATGGTTTCTACCACCAGGGAACTAAAGACAGACCATGTTACTAGCAATATTATGTAGTGGGGTTATGCTTTTCTCTGAAGTGCAAGGGTTTTTGTTGTTATGGGCTGGGTTGTTTTTTTTTTTTTTTGGGGGGGGGGGGGAAGGGGTGTTGGGGTTTCTCCCTCTGATTTCTAGCTAGAAGCAGAAATCTTTGAATGTTGCTTCTCTTTTAACCAGTTTAAACTACGTATGAAAACTTCCATTAACTGCCAATTATGGAAAGTCTTCTATTTTTAGTGGCATATATTTGCTTATATTATCAGCAGTTTAAGTAGTATAATAGGAAGTGATACTACTAAAAAAATATGCTTTGAAGCAGTCTACAGCAGTGGAGACCTTGCTTTTCCCAAAAGCCATTTTCAAGAATGGTTTCCCTGAAATGCAGTCATGAAGGTATTTCTCACTATCACTTTTCCCTAGTTCTAGTCAAGCCTTTAGGATGCAATAAAGTGTTTCTGTGCTTTTTTCACATTCAGCTGTCTTACAAAGTTTCATGAAAAAAGCTAAAAGACCCACACCCTATTCTTATTTCAGTAGATTGAGCTGAGATAGCAAGTACGGTGTTTTGGTGAGGTTTTTTTGGTATTTGGGTTTTTTTGTGGGTGTCCCCCACCCCCACCCCCCCTTTGTGGAGAAGCAGGTCATGTTTTCTGGAAATGGACTTGGTGAACCAGGAAGCTTGCATTTTAGCTTGGAGTATCTTTGTACATTTGAGTCTTCATTTATACCTGAATTACACTGCTTTGTAGGTCTGGTTCTTCTATAATACTTTTCTAGAAACTTTGGGGATTTGATTCAGCCAGAAATGCAGAGTCACAAATTTGGTGAAAGGTATTGCTGAAAGAATAAAAGCAAGATTAACTAAATATTGAGGGGAACAAGTAGAGAGCGTCTGTGTCTCATAATAAAACCATAGGTTATGTAGTGTCCATCTCCTCTTGGAGAAGAGTTTGGAGAATAAAGATGCCTGTGAAATTTAGCAATCTTGAAAAATGATGAACTGATGTGTTGGTGGAAGACACTTCCTGACAGAACATGCTCAGGTGCCTCTTGAGGATGAACAGTAGTACTTTGCTCATACCTCTTGTTTTGTAAGCCTTGGAACAGTAACTGCCCTGGTACAGTGCCAACCAGCCAGACTGGTCATCTAAATGTTGAACTTAAAAATGCTGAATGAATAAAAACTCAATAGTACTAAAATCAAACTGTAGCTTAATATTGATTTCACAGCTTAATTAAATAGTAAGGTGCATAACCCATTGCAGAGACGCCTTCTGAAATGAAAGCAGAAAAAGAAAGTACAATCATCAGTCTTTCTTCTGCCTCTTCCTAGGGTGACTGTATACTAGCAGTAAAGGCTTAATAGATAATTTCAGTGACAACTACTTCCTTTAGATTTGTCATAGTTTTATTCTGATAGTACAGAGAGCATGACAGTAAAAAAATGTACTTTATAACATCCTAACTTTTTTTACTGAAACCAAAGAGAAATGGTAGAAAACAATGCCATAGATTATTGGTTACCATCTGTAAAATTAACATCGTACAAAGCAGAGAAACGAAATACACAATCAAGGCACTCATCCAGTAATAACTTCATATGGAAAACTGTTGGGAGGTTATAAGTGGTAGGAGTTCAGGGGGAAAAAAACCCAGCATTTCTAGGTAATTTGTCATGTAGGCACTATAACAACTTATCGCATACTTCCTTTTTTCCTCTCACCAATTCAAATGTAAATGACCTAGGAAGTCACCACAATTTCTTTCTGAAGGCTAATCAGCAGCTTAAGCTACTGAATTCGGGGAGTTTTGTTGGAGATGGGTGTATCTTGGGTGCAATTCAAGGAACCTACTCGCCATATGAAAAACCTGGCACTCACCAGTGCTTTCACTTAAACCTGAGGTGAAATGAGCATAGGGATGGGACTAACCTCTTTAGCAATCACTGTGCTGAGACAGTTTCTGGCACGCTGAGCACTCATGTTTCTCAGTGCAGGCTTCTTTATATTCATCTTTCATCTGTCTTGTAGACTGTAAATTCTGCGATCCAGAACCATCTTTCATCAGTGTTTTGTGAAAGCCTAGCACAGTGAGTCCTGAGCCAGAACTTCAATATGAATAATAAATGTAGCTCTGATAAAGTATGCTTCTGAAAAAAGGAAAAACAAGAAAAGAAACCCTGCTGATTCAATGCAATGTAATATCAATGACTTCTATGATGTTATGCAGATGAGCTGAAAAGTTTGGATTTGTTCTGCATCAGCCCTGCTGGGAAACACAAGCAAGCACTAATTTTTCAGTTTATCATGCTATTGACTGGGTATTTATGGGGCTGATTGAGCAATGAAGTCAATGCTATCCATGGAGATCACTGCCATCCATTGGAAATAAATGGAAGACAGATAGAATTATTAAAGAATAGCAACCAGTTCTGTAATAGAATGGCACTTCTGACCTAATAAGAGATCTAGTTTAGTGATGTCTGTAGCAACACTGGCATCTATAGTGAAATAATCTCACCATTTGTGTGCATAATTTCAGTAAGATCAATTATTCACTAGTGATAAATTTCAAAGAAACTTTTTGAATCAAGGGGAGGGGGGGGAGAAACTATGGAAACATGAGAAAAGCAAAGGCTGTCAAGCTTTTATTTAAGAGATTATCAGCTCTCATGAAAACTCTTCTGTGTTTTTAAATAAAACATTCTCCTTCCAGGAGCCAGGCTGTAGGATTTAAAGTGGTCCTGAGATTTGTGTTTAGTTTCCTAGTCCTTAAGTAATAGCCAGTGAAGGCATCCCACATGTGCACAGCCAGCTCCACCCCTCTCTTCTGAACTGTAAAGGTAATATTAATTTCAAATGAGTGTTCCTGTAAGAAGGAAGACAAAAGCTTTCAAGAGAAGAGATGGCAATGTCTGTTCTAAATGAGAATCATAACATGTGGTCAGTTTGCTTGTAAAGACAACAAAACAAGGAAAGAAGTAATCCAATTGTAGGTCAAGAAATTAATACGGAACTTGTTTTGGGTTTCCTGCAAACTGCATAGTTCCCCTGAGAAATGAAGAGGGGAGCCCCACCCCTGTAACTACTGATGAAAGTAATCACTGATTCCAAGGAGCTTGAAGGTGAACGTGGCAGATCAAACTTCTGTATCCTCATAGCAACAATAAAAATCTGTTTGATTTTCAGGCATTGGAGGATGAGTGAGTTCAAGTTGTGTAATGTTTAAGTTCACAATCTGGTAGATGAAGAAAGGTAATATGACATGGAAAAGTACATGTAGGTTCCACTCCTCCAGGGAGAGAGTTGCCTGAAGACACTTTCTTTTACATGAATGAGCAGTACAGTAGGAAAACATACTGAGAATTTTCTGGGTCTCTTAGAAGAACTTTTTTTTTTTTTTTTTTTACAATGAAGGGTATTGTGGAATGTTGGGTTAACACCTTTCTTCATCATGCATGTCTGTAACTTTGCATAGAGCATAAATTCCTCCTTAATCATTCAGGTTCCTTTTTATTGCTGCTCTGCCATATGATAAGGGCAGGTATGTAATAATGTGGATTTTCTGTCTGCAATACTGATTGAAAAGTTGCAGGGTATTTTTGGTGGGTTAGCTGCTATAGTTGATAAAATGACAAATATATCAAATAAGTTTTTTTCCATATTGTAAGCTGTATTAAGTTAGTGCATGTTGAAAGATTACATGCTAGTGACTTAAACATACCAGTTGCCTGCAAAAGCTTAGATCTAAACTGTTGCTCTTGTCCAAATGCTAAGCAAAATTGTTGGTGCATAGCAAACCAAGGTTTTGCTCAGCTTTGTCAATCTGAAGTAACATTTTTGATATGCTAATCTTTTGTAAGTGTTAGATAATTAGGACAGCCTTTGAAAAGACTGGACTACAGTATTAGATTTAACTGTAAAAGTACTTCCACATGTATTTGGGTTTGGAGAAGATGTGACTCCAAATAGGAATATATGCCTACTGGTTCAGTGGGTGATGTATGACCAGGTAAGCTTTGCCAAAGGTGAAACACTGAACACACTTTCAAATAAGTGGAACCAAGCTCAAAAACCATTTTGTGGTGCTTAAGACAAGTTGATGTACTACTGTGATCACCATCCCTAGGCAAGCTCCATTACTATAGAAGTTGTTTTAACCAGACCTGCTTTTGAACTGTCCTCCTGAGTATGATGGCTGTCTATGCTAGTGAAGGGTTTCAGGTTTTGTATGTGTGGTGTTCATGCAACAGAAATTGGAATTTAGCAAAGGTTAGGTAAGATTATATCCCGGGGAATAAACGCGTGGGGATGTGTTGGGGTGTGAGTCACTGGGGTAACAGCAAGGAGCGTGCAGGAGCACAAGGTGGGGGAAAAGGAGTGTGGAAGGAGAGGAGAGCCAGTGTGAGACCTCATAGGAGGTGTGGGGAGGAGTGTGTGTCTGTGTTGGACTGAGAGGGTGGGGGGAGCAGAGGTAGCTGTTGGGAGGTAGCAGAAGGATGGAGCCTGTGTCCATACAGGCTGCTGGCTAGCAGCTCTTGGCACCTGCAGGAGGAGGCTATGGGGAGGAGCTGGTGGCCAGCTGGCCATGGGGGCTGTTCTGAGAGAAGGACAAGAGGCAGTGGTTTCATGGGGCAAGATGCTGACAGGGTGATTTCCTGGGGCTTACTGTGGATCAGGTGAATGCCTAAATAGAGGAGCCCACTCATCACAACTGCTGCTTTCAGAACAGCATTGCTTCTGCTTATCTCAACCTGTGAGCAAAAAGGATGGGTTTGTGAAATTTTCAGCACATGCTCAAATGCAACTGACTCATCTTGGAGAGAAAGGAGATGGTGAGGGATCTTCAGTGCAGCACTCACCTTCTGTTCTCTTGTTTTGAGGGCTCTGTGTGTTTGCCAAAATGTAGGGAAATGTTGAAAAGGGTAATTAACTAAACAAGCAAGATTCTTAATTGCTGGAAGACTTTTATACTTTTGTTAGCCTACTTTTAAAGATGACTTGTGCTATCATGCTGCTTTTCTGTGATTAGGAAAGACATTGTTCCCTGCTTTTCAGGTGAAGTAAAAGCAGATAGTTCAGTAATATGATAGAGCAGTGTTTATGTGAGAGTGGTGCTGACACGGCTCTGCTCTGAGAGAGTGGCTCTGCTGCAGTCCCCTGTCCATGTGCACAAAGGTGACAAAGGCTTTTGCCTGGTGCTTGTTTGCAGTGAAGAATGTTAGCTGTAAATCTATTGGCAACCCAAATGCCAGAGGCTTGAGATTGTGGGCTGTAGTGCACTTTCTCTGCACAGCTGTGGGTGCGAACATAAAATGCTCTCGGACAGTCATGGTAGCGCAGCTGACCTGGATGATGTGTGCCTCTTCTATGGTGTACTTACATGTTGATAAAACCTTGTTTATAAATTTCCTCAGCAACTCTTTAACAAGCTTTGTCTCTTAGAAAACTAATCCCTTGATGTAATGCACATAATAACAAGATATGGATCAGTGACAGATGGATACTTTCATACTTGGCATATGGTGTGTTATAAGCCTGCTCCCATGCTATTGAAGCTGATGAGTCTTTTCATTGCATTCACGGAGTTTTGGATCAGGCCCTGGAAGAAAATGAGTACAACTCTGAAGTGTGGTTTAACCCCAGCCAGCAGCTAATCCTGGTGGAATAGAAAGGAGAACTGGAAAAAGGTAAAACCCATGGGTTGAGATGAGAACAGTTTAATAACTGAAATGAAGTAAAATATAATAATAATTGTAATGAAAAATTTGATAAAGAGTGGAGTAAAACCCAAAAGAAACCAGTAATGCACAATACAATTGCTTACCACCCACTGATTGATGCACAGCCAGTCCCTGAGCAGCAGTCAGCTGTTCCCAGCCAACTCCTCCCAGTTTATATACTAAGCATGATATTATATGGTATGGAATATCCCTTCTGGGTAGTTTAGGTCAGCTGTCCTGGCTCTGCTCCCTCCCAGCTTCTTGTGCACATCTCACTGACAGTGCATGGGAAACCGAAAAGTCCTTGACTTGGGGTAAGCACTACCTAGCAACAACTAAAACATCACTGTTATTAACATTATTCTCATCCTAAATCCAAAACACAGCACTGTTTCAGCTACTAGGAAAAAAAATTAACTCTATCCCAGCCAAAACCAAGACATGAAGACAGCTTGATATTAAAAGAAAAAAATTAAATCACTTTAAACCTTTTTTCCTCTGTTAGAAGCCTGTGATTCTTGTTTTGTGTTTTAATTGAGTTGGAAAGATGTGTATACTGGATCATACCAATTAGGAGAAGTCCAGAGCAAGGGGGAAAACGTCTGTTTTAGTATAAATTTTTAGCTTTTGTAAGTGATGCTTGAGAGTTGGAAGCTGACTGACTTTCAGGCAGTGAGGCATAACAAAGCTGGAAATGTTGGAGTGACTGGAAAACACATGAATTATGACAAACACATCTTTGCCTCTAAAAATACTTAAAATA
Organism: Ibycter americanus; assembly: GCA_035590275.1. NCBI lineage: Eukaryota > Metazoa > Chordata > Aves > Falconiformes > Falconidae > Ibycter > Ibycter americanus. The sequence goes on from JAVJGI010000014.1 coordinate 84,908,661, forward strand.
CCCATTTGGCTCCATTTTAAATTTCCTTAGAGAAAACAACTTCACAGAATTGTCTTAGGAATTTGGAAATGCTCTTACCCAATTAACGCCTTATTTTATTATTCTATTAAGAAGTATTGTTATGATTAACAGCAGATACTTCATTTGCATAAAAAACATGTTTAAAATCTCAACTGTCTCACAAGATTACTAAAAAAAAGTTTAGGGACTTGCTTATGCAAAACTTGATGTGACTTTCAGCCTGATTCTTACTGCAGCCTGTATCAAATATATTAGATTCAGCATAAGCAGCTGACAACAGAAATGTTACTGACAAAAACTGTGTAGGATTTAGTGGATCATCTAATTCATAATTTTCCATAAGTGGAAGATGGCTCCTTAATAAAAACAGATATTTATAAAGAATGCATCTTTGATATTAAGTAATCCCCAGGGTTTTTTTTAAACTATATTACTGCTGAAAGCTGGTGCCAAGCCAACTGAATCATCAAGAAGCTGGCATGGAGTAGAGCCAGGACAGCTGATGCAAGCTAGCCAAAGGGATATTCCATACCATTGGATGCCATACTCAGTATATAAACTGGGGAGAGTCGGCAGAGGTGTGCCAAACGCTGCTTGGGTGCTGACTGGGCATCGGACAGTGGCTGGTGAGGAGTTGTTTTCCTTGTGTCCTATTCCTTTCTTTTTCATTACAATTATTTTACTTCATTTCAATTATTAAACTGTTCTTATCTTGACCTAGGGGGTTTACCTTTTTCCAATTCTCTTCCCCATCCCTCTGGGCAGGGGGAGTTGGAGATTGGGCGAGTGGCTGTGTGGTACTTAGTTGCCATTTGGAGTTAAACTACACCACCCTGTATGGCAGGCTTCCCACTCCTTTAATAATCTTTGTGGCCTTTCTCTGGACTCTCTCCAGCCTGTCCACATCTTTTTTGCATAGCCAGGACCAAAACTGAACCCAGTACTCCTGATGTGGCCTGAAAAGCAT
>JAVJGI010000014.1:84910659-84951944 GCA_035590275.1 Ibycter americanus
CTCACAGACCAACTCTTCCTTCACTGACGGTAGGTCTGTGTTTGCATCAACCTGGATATTTGTTCCCAAGGCCGGGGACCCAACAGTGCTGGTAAAGACAGGTGAAAAAAGGGTTGAACCTCTCTGCCTTTCCAGTGTTGTTGGTGACTAGTTCACCTCTCCTGTTTAACAGCAGTCAAATATTTTCCTTCTGTTTTGGCTTGTCTGCATGCTTGAAAAACTTTCTTGTAGCTGTTGACATCTCTGGGCAATTTCAATTTGAGATGAGCTTTTCATTTTTTTTGACTACATCTCTGTATGCCCTGATAATGCCATTGTAATTTTCAGTGTGTATTTGTCTGCTTTTCCATCTCTGGTACACTTTTTCTAAGTTTTGAGCAGACTCAGAAGCTTGTAGTGAAGTCAAGGGGGTCTCTTGCTCTGCCTGCTTCCCTTACCTTTAAAGGGGACAAAATGCTTTTGTGCTTCTAGGAAAGCATTCCTGAAAAACTCCCAGCACTCGCTAGCTCCTTTATCCTCCATCAAAGCTTCCCACAGAATCCCTCCCGAATGAGCTCTGGGTGAGCTAAAGTTTGCTCTTCTGAAATCTAAAAACTTTCTTTGGCATCCTGCTGAAGGGTAGTACTGACTCCACAATATTGTGATCGCTGCAGCCAAGGCTATCACTGAGATATCACAAAGCAGGTTTTCTTGGTTTGTGAGTAATAAGTCCAGCAGTGCTGGTTGGCACATCTAACATTTTATAAAGCAGTCCTCTGCATATTCCAGGAACATGATGGATGATGTGAGCTGCTCTATTGTTCTCCCCAAAAAATGTCTGGGTAGTTGAAGGTGCCCGTAAGAACCAGGTTTTGTTGACCAAAGCTTGGTTAAGTGACCCAAATATTTTTTTATGACCTTAGTGTCTTGCTTTGGAGGTCAGTAGCAGGTCTGTACTGTAAGAACCCCCTTGGAGATGATGCCTCTGATCTTGACCCAGAGGGATTGAATAGGGTCTTCCACAATTGCTGTAGTTAAGTTCTATATATTCAAGGTTCTCCTTAACATAGCACATGACTCCTCTTCTTCCCTGCCTGTCTTTATAAAACAGCCTGTAGCTGTCCATCACAATCCTCCAGTAATACGAGTTCTCCCATAATGTTTCGTATCATGACTTTCTGACTGGGCATGGAACCCCAGGTCCTCCTGTTTGATACCACTGAAATAATTACAGGTGTAAAAACTCAAACTAGGTAGAACTGGAAGCTTAACTTTTGACACTGGATATATCAATTCAGAATATCCTGAACTCAAGAAGTCTGGAAGCAGCTGGAGTTTACTTCTTCAGTTTCTGACCCACACTACTCACTGCAGTTGAGTAGTTTGGACTGAACATTCAAATTTCTTCTATTAATACTGCTTCAAGCTTTTGTGTAAGCTTATTGGATGCCTTTTCTAGTATTTTAGATATTATTTGTATATTTTCCTAGAACCTGGCTGAAGGAAGTTCTCGTTCTCTCACTTTGCCTAGGTCAGAGCTAAATCTCTCTAATGAGAGAAGTTTTAATTTTTCCATTAAGGGTAGCTTCTATTTCATAGGCTTGTTTTTCTTTCCTTGAATATTTCTTTAATTTCCTTTTATTCTGTCATCATTTCACTGTCACCTTGTGTCTTTCCTCCTGACAAAATCACTGTTTCTTTTCTAGCAGAAACTCTCTCATGCAGTTCCACCTGCCAGCCCTGCTCATTCAGCTGCTTCCCCATATCTTCACATCAGCAACAGCAGCTCAACAAAGTACTTGTTACCCATCTGTAGGGATTCAGTGAAGCAGCTGTGGGTAGGTTGTAGGAGAGCCCAGATAGATGAAGCACCCTGACTGTGCCTGCCCCAGCTTTGAGTTTGAAGAGTGAGGAGAAGAGAGTCTGGGTCATGCTGGTCTGGGAGTGGGAACTGCACACGGTGCTGATGGGAGGTGTGGATCTGCACTGCTCTGTGACCTGCTCTCCTGCTCCATGGTGTTCCTGTTGCACACTAGAACACACACGGTGCTTGCTGCCAGTGCTTCCTTCAGAAATTAGGCTGCAGGAAACTGCACTGCTGCCCAGAGAAGAAGCTGTGATGCAGCTAACTGGGGCTCAGCTGCCTCGTCCTTCTTGGGCAGCCCTAGCCCCAATGCCGCTGAGAAGGTTGGTGCTTCTAGACTAGATCCTCTCTGAACTCCAAAAGTGGTCCTGAAAAGCTTGCAGGGTGGGCTGATCACCCATTTCTCCACTGTCATTGAACAGGGTGGCTACCCACTGGTTGCCCATCGCGTGTAGCTCTGGAGAGCACAGCAGGAACTACTGTCCAGGTTTCAGGCCGACAGCAAGTGAAAACTGGACAGGGCTTGACTGAAATCTCTACAAGTGTTTTGCAACTTTTAGCTCCGTTTCTAACAGATGGCTTTCATAAGCTGTCCTTGGCTCTGCTGCAACGCATGGGGGTACAATGGGCCAGAGCATGGATGTACACCATGCAAAGAGATTTCTAAGGTCTGGTTTTCTAAACCCCAGTACTGTAAACTTCATGCTAGGCTGTTAAATTTCTGACTCCAGTGTCTGACTAATGATGTGGGCTGTGTGTTTGAGTGCAAAACAAGTCCACAGTGTATGGAGCAAGTCTCTTGCCAGGTACTGTGCATTGCACACAAGCACTTCTCCCAGCACCCGGATGCTCCTGAGAAGTATTGGTGCCTGCTTTTTGCTAAAGCCACACACAAATGTTTTGCACCCAAGCTTAAGCTCCAAATGTGTGACACTTTTGAGAAGATTGTAGTAACTGTTCAGTGCTGCTCCCTCTTTAATTTACAAATAATAACATTAGGAGTGTAGTTCAATGCACTGTACTCTTTGGAAATAATTCAGAGATGTAGTCACTAATGAAGAAAAATGTGAATTTTGCTTACCTTTAGACAGAGATTTAGAAGTCTTTCTTCCTGGATTGTATTCCTCAAGTTCTGGCTGTGGCATTTTGGGAAACTTACAGATCAGGTTTTTTTTCTGGCATGTGCTATTTTTCATTTAACATGTTATTATATTCTATAGCTCTTCTTTTGATAGAAACAAAAAAGCCCAGCTTGTCACTACCTTAATTCCATGCTAGAAAACTGTGTTGTGGTGTTCATAATATCCTGTGTTGAATGAGAATTGTGTATCTTTTATCAAAACATGCACTAAAATTGCTTTATTTAAATGTTGATGGTGAGATTTTAAGTCTGACCTGAATGGACCTAGCAAGGCACTAGCAAGGTAGTTGGAAATAATTTTGATTTCAGTAGAATATACACAAGTCAAACCTCAAAATCTGTCGTTTGCTGTAGAATAGTAGAGATTTCTTGAAAGTAGTTGCCTCTAACGGGTGCTTTGACTCCTTGTTTAGATAAAACATACGTGGAAGTATTACAAATACCTTGACCACGGTTTCCTTGTCTTTACAGTTGTTGCTCAAAACACGTAAAGAGTTTGTGGAAGCAGCATAAGAGACTTTGTATTGATGCTTTTAGAAATTCTTCTAAAAGGAATTTTTAAAAGTCTGCTTCTCCAGGATGGTCATGAACACCTCCCAGCTGTAAAGATGTGGATCCACACTGAGTGACTCTTCCCTAGGCTTGTTCCTTCTTTTAGTTGTGTGCTGTACCATTCCCCCAGTATGTTTTAGTGGTACCAATTCCGAAGTAATCTAGAAATCAAAGTTGTTTGAATACAAACAATAGCTGACTGGAAATGCATGATCTCTGCCTGCTCATGAAACCTGCTGGCCAGGGGAATTGTTCCTCTGCCATTCCTCACCTCTCCCACTGAAGTGAAGAATATCACATTTGCATTGCTCTCACCCAAGCTGGAATTAAATTGCTTCTTTGACAGGCTTGGCCTACTGAACAGGTATAACCAGTTTTCTTTTTCCTTCTCTTTTAAAACTAGCTGTACATGAACAAATTTGAAGCTTGTGAACACCTACAGCTACTGAAATCAATGAGGTTCTGTAATTCTGAAGGACAATAATTGGCTTCAGTCTTTGTAGTGTAATTGTCAAAAACTATATGCAGATGGAGTAGGGAAGACTATATACAGAATTTCTAATGGGATTGAGGGGAAAATGCAGCAGAGACACTGTAATCTCTAGGTCTGTGTATAATGCTGGCAAACCAATTACAGTGGTTTCTAGTTTGCCTTCTTGTGTACCTTTGGGGAAGTGACTGAACATGTGCGCTGGCTTCCTGTATCACAGAGATAGCACTGAGCAGTTACCCCTCTCTGGAGGGTGTTAGTGTAACAGGTAGTGTGTTAGCAGGATGCTGCATACATTAAGTCCTGAAACTGTTTGCTTTTTTTTCCTCTCCACTCATTCACAGCAGGTCTTGCTTGCGGTGACATAAAATTGTGTAATAAACCAAACCAAAATAAAAATTTAATGAGGAATTAAATTAGGCTTATAGATATTGTTACCTTTGCTTACTATACTCCATTAGCCTGAGCTCAAAAAAAAATAAAATTTTGTATTCTTTTACCAGAGGGGAAAAAAAAATGGTGCAAGTGCTTTTAAAATTCCCTTCTTTAATATCAGTTAAGGTTTTTATTACTTAATTAGCCTTTAAGAAAACTATGTATTTGAATGTAGTGCGGGAATAAAAGAGACTCTTTCTGAGATTGTGAAGTGAAATTACTACATGACTTATTTTCATGTCTTAAACTGTTTTGTCATATATTGAACCATTATTGGTTGCTATTTCTAGCTGCTTATTGCCTGTCTGGTACTTTTATGACCTTTTTCTTAATCTATTATTATTTTGTGTAGTTGCTTTTTTCTAATTGATTCATACACTCTTGTTTTTTGAGATTGTCTCAGGATGTACAGTTATGCTCTGTGTCTGTTTCTCTGTCATCTGCTGTATGTGGTTAGACAACTTGGCCAGGTCAGTTTCAGTACCCAAGCAGTAAAAAATAATTAAAATCTATTTATTTAAAAAGCTTTTTATTACTCAAAGCTTATGATGAAATTGTGGTGTTCTGTAATATTACAAATACACTTTTTGGTGATATTGAAGACTGCAAGCAATTTCTGTCTAACAAGTGTAGGTATTATAAATAACATGGAAGACTTTAATATCACATAGCATATAATAGAGCATAAATAATTGGTTTTGTCCTGGTCAGTGGTTTATGCTGAATAACTTTGTTTCAGTCTTTGACATAAATCTGTGTTCTGGTCTTCTCCAAAGATGTAGTATTGTTTTAAGAGTAATTGATTTAGTCCTCTGATTTTTGCTCAGACTGTTTCCTGTGCCTTTTGGAAACCTGTTTGCAAGGTGGTTAACATAGGTGCTGGGCAACGTCTTTGTGTTTCGTTAGGCTTCAGCCTTCGTCTGCTTCATGAAGCAATGCTCAAGGAGGAGCTCTGTGGCTGGAAGTGGGCTGTGCTCAGGCTGCCATGTGCGGTTAGGTACAATCGGGGGGTACCTCTGCTCCTGTGCCAGGCTCCTCCTGGAAGTTCACCCAAAAAATGCCTTCCAGTTTTCCAATATTTCCTTTGTTTTAATGATGAGAATACCATCATTCTATTATTTCCACTTTCATTTTTTAAAGTAACAGCCATCTATAAAGATGATCTTTTTTAGAAGAGGAAATGTTCACTAGCTTTTTCAGGCTTGACAAATAGTGTCGTTCTGGAGAGGGACTAAACCACCACCTGATTTTTTTTTTTTTTACTTACTTTTCCTAATGGCAAAGATAGTGATGTTTTTAAGCTCAGTTGTTATACCTTGATTCTAATTTACATTGTTGCTTTATATTACCTTTAGGCTGATCTCATAACTTATTTATAAGAAGCTGGGAAAAATGAATTTTCTGAGGAAAAAAACCTAGGGTACAAGCACTGATTTTTTTTTAATTTTTTTCTTTTGGGAGAAGAAAAAAGTGATTATTAGATAACACTATTTGCTTTTTCTGGTGTCACATAAGCCCCTTCAGGGACAGTAATCCACTCATTAAGTACTATTTGTTGTATTATGGCTAAAGGAACTGAAAAGCTACGTGTTTTTCCTGTTGTTTAGGACAATGCATTAAGACATGCAAACCTTTTATGGACAAGAATGGAGTTTCAGTTTATTAAAAATTAGCATTGGACAATATTATTGAGCTCTCATTCCACTGAGGTGCAGTATCAAAAACTTTTGTTAAAATATTTTAAAACATTAAGCTCTGGGAAGACTTGCTGCTAATTTTAGTAGTCCAAACTAATTTTCTACATGACTGAATCCAGAGATTAAGTTTCAGTCTATTACTTTAAAATAAGATTGAGTCTGAAGAACATGCAGAGTTTCAGAGACAAGATTTCACCTTTATCAAGCTAAGCACCTCTGTAGTACACATTGTGACTTGAAGTAGAATAATTTTGAATGTGCAGAGTTTCCCAATGGATTTTTTTTTGTACTTCTCTTTTTTATTATGTCCTTAAAGGAAGAGGAGAGAGAATAACACATCCTCTCTTTTATCCATTTTGATTCTCTGTTAAAAGGTGTTTTTAAACTGCAGGACATACTTGTACTTTCTGCAGCTTCCTTTGTAATCTTTGAGTTATTTTGTTCCTAATACAAACATTCTCTGTTTGACCCAAGAGTTCTCGTAGACTGTTGTGATTTCTGCAGGCTTATTCTCTGTCCTGAATTGTGTTGGGAACAGAAGAATAAATCCTACCTGCCATTGTTTGGCATCCATGTGCATTGCTGGTTACTCAGCTTATGTTTGCAGATGTTAGTTTGCATAGAAGCAAAAGTGGTTTTTTTAAATATACTTTCAGTTGATTAAGTTTTGGATCAGAAATTCTGTGATTATGTCAATTGATTCACTAGGAGAAGAAGAAAAAGTTTAGCTGGATTGTGGACATTTTTTCCTGTACTCAAACACATATTCCAGATCTAGCACCGTGGGACTATTCTGACTTCCACTTCCTTAGGATTTCTCCTGTGGTGATGTGTATTTCCAATCCCCCATTTTCTGAATGGACCTATTGAACTACTGTTAGTACTGGGCTGACCTGGCAGATTAAATATCCCGCCTTTTCCCAGCCCTGGACTGCTGTGTCCAAACTGTAAAATGTGATTTAATTTTGGAAACTGTGATTAAAAGTAAAATGGGAAGAGTTCTTTTTGCAAGCCTTAATACTTCACTGCTGTAAATACAAGAAAAGCAACTTCCGTGTTGGGGATATTTTATTTTGCAAGGTAGGAGCTTAAATTCCCCTTAACCCTCATGGGCAATGTAAGGCAAATCACTTTTAATAAGGAAACATATACCTCACTGTCTAGCTTACTCTTAGATCTTTCAAAAATTAGAACTTTATAGAAATAGAGATGAATGAGTCCTCTACCCTTTTCTCTCAGTCCGCAAGTGATTGGCATAGAAAAGGTTTCAGGTGAGCCAGGAAGCTTGGAAATACTTATCTAAGGTGAGATCTTCCTTTCAGGATTTATGCTGGTGTGCTAAACTAAAGGTTATGCCATTCCGTGGCAGTTTTGATTTTATTTGGTTTGGGTGAATAATGTGAATTGTTACTTGATTCTGAATATTTCTACTGGTTTATTGTGAACAAAGCAGTTGTATGATGGTGACTAAGACTTCAGTAGCCTTAGGTGTTTGTTATTGTCATGCCAACAGAAGTCAAGAAAGGGCAGGCTATGTTTTTAGGCTATCTCCTTAGAAATGTGGTTGCTGCAAGAGTCAAAGCTTACAGGACTGAGCAGGCTACCTCTGCAGCCTGTTGCAACCCAGGGAGAGGTGTGATGGTACCCACTGTCTCTGCAGCAGTGACAGAAAATCCTTCCTGACTTTTACTCTCTTGAGGTGTGCTGCACTGACGTAAGAGCTGTTTTGTATGGTAGAACCAGAGTTAACCTAGCACTGGAAACATGATCCAGAACTAGCAGATGTAGTTGCCTTGCTTAAAGGAGAAATGGAAAGCTGGAAAGTGATACAAGCTTCTGCAGATATTTTGCTCTCATCTTAACAGCATCATGAAACAAAGCTGTGAAAGAAATGCTGATGGAAAGAGAAATTAAAGGTAAGGAGATAAACAGAATGAATGAATGTGCAAAAGAAGTTTTCCAAAGGCAGTTTATACCAAAATTAGTGTGATGTCTTGAGCTGAGGATTTCTAGCTGATTGCGTTGTGGTGGGAACCTGTGAGAATAGAGGCTGTGAGGGGCTGTTTGTGAAGACTAGTTGAGGGATGGAACTTGGTTGGTAGTTTATGTTTAATTTTAGAAACTTTTCTTGGGAGGTAAACTTTACCACAGTTTGCTGATGTGTAAAGCTAGGGAAGCACTGCTGGTGGGAAGAATTACATGATCACTCATGAAGAACTGGGTTACCTGGAGGATCTAGGAAGTTGAACCAGGATGACACTGGCACTGGAGGGGTCTGTATTAGTGAGCTAATGCAGTTTGGAAAATGATGAATAAGATGCAAAGGTATTAAATATTGTCAACTCATTCGTTGTCCAGATAGATCTGCATGTCTGATATACTAATAGTTAGGAGAGTGTCAGTGTGAGATTTCATCAATACAGTTTTGCAAGATGAGGGCTTCTGCAAACTTTCTTGGCGCTAAGGATCAGAAGGTGGAAGGAGCATGTGCTTTCTGGGGCCAATAGTCCCTGCAGCTGGCACTGTTGGCTTCCCTCCCACTAGCCCCACAAAGTCTGTTACAGATTATTTTTATTATGCTACCAGGCAGTTTTCTTAGCCTCTCAGGCCACAGCCCCTTTCATAGGAGTTTATGTACATATAAAAGAAACAAAACCCTCAAACCTGGAAACAGAATGAAAGAGTGAACACCTGCAGGGTATAGCTGTAGTCCATGTAAGAAAGCAGGAAAGAAATGTCTTGGCTTCTTATTTGGCATCTTTTTGTGGAATAGGTCAGTTTAGCAGTACAGCAATTCAAACGTAGCCAGCAGTCGTCTTTTGATCAAACAGGTTTTCCTTTTACTTTAATTCAAACTCAAAATTTTTGTAATGATTTTTGAATACAAGAGTGGTAAAAAAAAATTACCATGCAAATGGAAAATTAAAATAAGAATTAGTTACACCTATATGTTAATACCTGCTACTTGAAATAGCACCTTTCAGCTTCTGTGAGTTATATAAACATTAACTAGTCTTCATTGTGCCGCAGAGAGGTAAGTGTTACTACAGTGATAAACAACAATATTAAGTAAAATATTTCTCATTTTTCCTTCTTGCTGTTTTCATTATTATTTTGCATCTGAAACTTATTCCTGTTATGCAGCTTTTATTTCCACATAAAATTATTATAAAACCCTGAAAAAATTATTATTAATTATGCATGCTTTATTTTGTTTAATCCTGTTTCTGTTTGACTGGAATGCCTTCATTACTTCTGATACATTAGGTAAAGCATATTGATTTCTTAAGGTCTCAATCTTACGGGAATAACAATTGAAAGGTAGTAGATTGCAGTTTAGGGGGGGAAACAATAAACAAAACCCAAAACAAACCACAAAACCACTCCAGCAACTGAATAACCATGTTTTGAGAGCTCTCTAAAATAAAGAAAAAATGAAGGATTATATTTTTCCCTTTTATGTAGCTTCATCCCCTAAAATTTCTGAAATTATGTATTTCTTCTGTTTTTAAATTTAGGTTTTTCATGACTACTTCATGAGTCTAACATCCATCCACTTCCCTTTCATTTGTGCCGGAGTTTGCTTTGTCAGTCTCTTAGCAATTCTGCATTACTGGAGTAAAAAGTAGCCTCTAGGAAACAGCAGTTCCTGTTTTAGGATCAGTGTGGCTTCTTCAATGATTAACATCATGAAACTCCTAATGGACAAGCTCTGGCAGAAGAGATACTCTTTACATCTTTATACAAATGGTGTTTACCTAGTAGAGTAGGATTGTGGATGCCTAGATACATAACATCAGGCAGGATTTATGGAAACATTACTTGTTGAAATATATTTACAGTTGTCTTTCAAACTTAAGTTAACAGACTAGGCAGACCTGTAAGAGACTATTCCATGGACTTGGTTAAATGAAATCATCTTAGTCCAGGGGTCTGCTATAAATTCAGGCTAAGTTTATAGGCTTCTTCCTTTTAAAATGGTTGCTTCTGATATGCCTGGCTGCTATTACAATTGCCTGAGCTTCTCAAGGAAACTGGATGTAAACATCATCCACCCAACAACTTCCTGGCCCTTCGCTTTCCTCCCTCAACTTTTTCATAAGTGATTTTATGGGTTGAATTCCTGGGCTGAATTACTATTTAAGTAGACTTTGCCCACTCCCCATATTTAGACCTTCATTCTGAGCTAAGCCATCTTGCCATTATGGTTGAAATATGAGTCCTTGTCTTTGACTTCCCTGAGTCATGTAGGCCTGTACTGTGGATGACTGTGATGATACCCTGTCAGGCAGTTTGCAGAAAGTCCATGATACTCAGCATTTCCCATGTTGACTGCAGGCTTCCTAGCAGCCGCCTCCTGATGACCTGTGGTCTTCTGACAGTGCCCTCACTAACAGTGACCACACACATGGACATGAGGACTTGGGCAGTAAGTTCTTGGAGTTTGTGAAGGGCATCAAATATGTTCTTATTCTGCGTCATTCTGACCTGAATGATACTGCATATTTTCTCTCTCCTGCATTAGGAGACTGCTGAGTTTTATCTTCTCAGCAGGAACACAAAAACCAATATTGTTCAGTTTATTGATGTGCTGCTACTATGAAAAGTACTTAAATTGTTTAAACAGTTTTAAGCACCAGATAAGAAAATCCTGGACCTTGAGGAGAAAATATGTAGCAGAGAATGTATGAGCCACTATTAGTATACTGATAGATAGAACAATTCAGGATTAGAGAGACAATGTTTAAGATGGAAAATAATAGAACTAAGAGTAAGCATAAAGCTTTTTAATTTTAGCAGGAATGATAGGCATCTGCAATAGTCTCTGTTAATGGACTGCTGAAGCCAACATCTTTAACTTCCTTTGGAGGTACAGACAGAACAATTTCTTTCCCCGTGAAAGGCTTGTTACAGATTGCTTATAAAATTTAGAGGATTTTAACAATGTATTTCCCATTAAAATGTGTGAAGTAGCTTCTTCCCTTGCCATGCCAGTAATGTTAGGCAATGCCTACATAATGCACAAAGGGTAGCCCAGCAAGAACAGAGCTGCAGGACAAGACAATGGGTGCTGAGGACCCCACGTTCATTCTGAAGTACAGCAGGTCAAGCCGTTTTCCTTTGGACTAGCTCTAGGTTGCACTGAACACACCTAAATGGGAATGGAGACCATTCAGCGTGCTCTTGGAAGATGCCCTATCTATTTTTGTCCACTTGAGTTCACTTTCTCTGAGTGCTCTGTGATAGACGAACCAAACCATGAGAAGGGTGGACATGGGGGCAACTTGCTTTGTGTGCTATTGAGAATTACATTGACGAATGCTTAGTTATGCTTCTATTCTTGTCTCTTCTCCCTAAAAGTCATACAAGAATTTATTACATTTTACTCCCCCTGTGTCATATCTGAGTGTAACTTTGTCTTTTAAATGTCATCACTGCAGGATTGTCTTACATTGAAAACTTTATATTTATGTGGATTTCCATGCAGAATTCATGTTCATGAGCTCTTTAGCACAGGGATATTTATCATATTTTTTTTACTCATTTCATTTGTGCATTTCTTGAATAACAAGTGCTAAACATCATGAAATGAAGCATAAAGGTATATCTATGTACGTTCAATATACTTTGATTCATATACTTAATAAAATACAGAACTGCTACTATAGTCTGAATAGATCATCTTTAAAGATCCTGATTTTGCATCCATGGGCAACAAAAGGGAAACAGTAACACTGAAACCTTAAAGCTATGCATAAGCACTGAAAGAAATTAAGTAGATTCTAGATGCTGTTATAGATTTCACTCAGTAGTGAAGTGCCTTTTTTAGGTGCCAGAAATACTTTACTCAAATGTTCCAAAACATAAGCACACTTGGCCAAAATTTTACAAGGAATTTGGGACGATGCCCGATGGGATTTACAAACATTGCTAAGATTACCTGCAAAACTTGCGCTTTGAAATGGAAGCTAGTGCTCAGACCTCTGAAATATTAATGGCCTAAATGCCTTTGTGGTATTTTGTAGAACCAGTCTTCATGCTTTTGTTTGCAGAAGCACTTTTTAAGTACCTCATCCCATGTGTTTGCAGAACTCTTAAAATTAAAATCAGAATTATCATCATACCCTTGATCTTGCTGGTGTACTTTTTAATGTGACTATTGAATGCAACCCTGTGCAATAATAAATGTGTATGTATGACTATTATCTGAAAACCTGTAAATGTAACCAGTCTTCTGCTCAAACAGAATGGTATCCTTTTCCACTATCTTTATTGAAACTAGCAGGTGATGGAATTCATTGCTGGGGGAAGGGCACTCATGCAGGCACAGAAACACGTGCAATGATTGACTGAAACAGTGCACAGGCTGCACTGTGATCAGTTCATGTTTTGGCTGTTTATTTCCAGTGTTTCCCATCCCATTTTCCCACCTATTTCTTTCTGGATTCAGGGGAAAGGAAGCACCAAACTACTATCATTTATCATTTTAGCTATAATGTCTTGGACAGCAGAGAGGAGGTGACCGAGCCTCACCTCTAGGGCAGCTGAGTGCCAGGGGCTACTTTTGGCCAGGACACCCTGATCCTCTGGGGACCCCTGGGGGGCTGAGACCCCTGACATGTGTCAAGAGCCACTGCTGCCCAAAGGCCCATGGTCCCCTCTATGGGGGCAGAGACTGTGGCAGACCTGCAAGCAGGTACCTGGGGAGGTTATGTGTCCCCCAACACACAGGCAGGGATGTGATGGACGGGGGAACATGCTCTGCTCAGCCCTGTTGAGCTGAGGTGCAGCCCTAGCATCTTTACAGGAAATCATTAAGGGATGGATTTTTAAACCTTCCAGTTTTGATGGAAAAGAAAGATTTGGAGACTGGTAAATACTATTTCCAAGCAGGAATGAACTTTTGAACCTTTCACTAATTGTTTTAAGTAATCTATTTCTCTTGATACTTATCTGCCAGATAGTCTAGAGGGACTGATATTTTTTAAATTCAATTAGTTAAACCATAATTTATATGGTTAGTTTCTCTCTTTGTGTAGTGTTTTAGAGGAGAAATACCTAGCAATAAGCGAAGAATTGATTTAAAGACTTAAACTACCAAGAATAACAGAAAACATATTGCTGCCTTTATGTTGGTTTCTTGGTGTGTTCTAGGAAGGTCATTAACTTTAGCTGTAAATTTATGTTCTCCAGAATTGTGTTTCTGCTGATACAGTTTCTCTGGGCTGAATCATAGTGCTCCAGCTAGGTTTTTCTTTTAACAGCAGCACATGTGTATGTTATGTGGAGGTGATTAGATCAAAAATTTGCATTTCAGCTGGAGCAGTTTATTTCATTCACCAGAGTATTTTCATATAGATTTTTTTCTAAAAAGATAACTAATTTGTATGTGCACATCAAACAAAATGAGTAAGTTCAGAGGCTACAGAAAATCCCCATAATAACCCCCCACAGCATTTCAGTTTAAAAAAAAAAAATACAAAGTACCTTTCCAATAAAAAGCTTTTTAAAAAAATCCTGTTTTATTAATGACTTGATATTCTACTCAAATGTATTCTTTAATCCCTTGGTGAATTGTAGGATAAAATTGGACAAAAAATCCCCAGTGAAGGGCAGCTGTGTGTTACCTATTTCATAGGTAAATGTGCAATTCATTAGTTGTAACACAAAAAAAACCCACCCCACCTGAAAATAACTTTTTAAATGTTTGTTACATCACTTTACCTGTTCATGCCAGGGAAAACACATAACAGCTTTTGAATCTCCTTTCTTCATACTCTTTAACAGGTGGAAGTACTGAAAGGGAGCAGGGCCATCTTAAATAATGTAAGGTCCCTGAGAAAGTTGTAGGGTGTGCCCTAAATTACTGATCAAAATCAACAGCAGCAAGTATTTCTGTTGCATCTCCTAGAAGCCTAACTCCATGTCTCCAGTCTCCTGTGTCTTCACCCAGTACCAAGTCATGCCTTTCAGCTTTCCCCATCCATCTCCCCACTGGCTCTTGTCCCAGTGCTCCCTTCCCGGTGCCCTCCCCAGGGGAGTGCAGAGGTGTCATCTCGCACAGCACAAGTGCCTCAGAATTCAGGGATACGTAGTAACTGCCATCTGCAGGCTCCGATAGGAAAGGAAACCTGCTGAAGAACAACACTGTGTCTTGCAGGTAGTGCATGCTTCTCTGGTGTCTCTTACTGCATGCCCTGTGACACCTAATCTGCAGGGACGTGAAGAAGTGACTTAAAATGGTTGGACACCAAAACTTTTTGAAATGTGAATAATCTAAGCAGTTTCTTGGCATGGTAGTGCATAAGGCTATCTGGGTAAAGAAATACAGCGAAAATGGGGATTTTATTCATTACTTTAATGGTGAGAACAACAGACAATTTTTTTCCAAGGTAGTATTATTTCTTGAAGTTTTAAGAAAGCTTTTTTCAGAAATAAGTATGATCGTAACCTATAGTTTTTTGGGAAAAAGCTCTGAAACTTTCATAATCATAGGTTTCAGAAAGGGTTATCTAAGAGTATGGTTATGTCATCTCTGATGGTGGAGGACTGAAGTGATAAGGAAAGTTTGACTGTAAATTCACTTGGAGAGGGAAAGGTGCATTGGGTAATAAGAAAGATTAATTGAATAATTATAGGAAAAAAACATTGGTACTACTTATATGTGTATTGATTTGCATTAAGTGAACCTTGACGTTCTTGTTTAATGGAAAAAAAGGCTTCATGGTTTAAGAGAGAACCTTTCCTTACTTGAGGGTCCTCTGGTCATGATTCAGCAATGTTTTTAAAGAACCTAATAATGGAATCATTTAGGCTGGAAAAGACCTTTAAGAGTTCAACTGTAAACAAAACAATGCAAGTCTTTTTTAAAAAAATAAAAGAACATTTTTGCATATTGGTAAGAAGTAGTAGCTTTTAAGAACTGGGAAAAAGAAGGGACACACCACCCCCCCCCCCCCCTCCAAAACTACCAAAAAATAAAAAAATGTTTTGGTTTCTGTTTTGATGAGAAGGAAAATCAGCAGACTTTGAGCAGCCATGTTACTGAACTGGACAGAGGCTCTGAAAAGGCAAAAGGTTCTGGAGGCTTGAATCCTAGAAATAATTTTTATATTAAAAATAAAAGGTACAGGGCTTAGTAAAAATTAATGTAAAATAACTTTTAATATTTAATTTCATTCTTTGTGCATTTCTCTAGCTGTCTCATTTAAGGGACAAGTCATAACTTGTATTGTATTTTGTTTTTCACCTCTGAGTTATTGCTTCTAAATCAGGCCAGGTTGGTGGTACCCTGAAATAACTGAATTCTCATATCTACTCACACTTCTGCCTTATGCAGCAGCATGTGATGTATTTTGTGTGCCCTGTGTGACTCATCCCTTCTGCAGCTCCTCTCCTCGTAGTGGAAGCAGCAGTGCAGGGCTTGGGGAGGGTGCCTCTTCCCATTGTGCATGGGTAGCATGTGCGTTTTTGGCATGGCCAAACTGTGCTGTGCTGAAATAACAGCCCTGCAGCCAGTGGTGCCTGTCCCACAAGGCATGGGTTGCCTTGTCCACAGCTCCCCAAAATGGACCTCTGCCCACATGGGCTTCCACTAGCAGGAAAAAGCTTCCCAGCCTCTTCCTTCTGCTTATTTCTGGTCCATTTGAAACTTATTGCCACAGTTGGTTTGAACTTTTCTAAATTCCAAGTTTATCTACAGAACTAAATAATCTGTCCTGACGGCCCCATCATTCTCCTTCCTTCTTCCTTCTTCTCTGCTTTGGTAATAAGGCAAAACAACTTTGATTAGACACTGTTAGAGCATTGAACGGATTATACTTAACTAAAAAGACAGGATGAATCACTGAAGATGAAAACATAAAGCTGATTTCTAGGTAATTTACTACTTTCCCCTTATTATTCTCTAGTATTTATTTTTTTTAATACCTCATCCAACCTGAGATCTTGTGAGTAGCCATGCTTCTAACTATACCATAGGCAAGAGAGATTTATTTTACTTTCATCAAAGTGTCCTAATATTTATTTAGAACATGTTATATGCTGTGCAGCAGCCTTAAAACCAATGGAAACCCCAAAGCTAAGGGGAGGATGTTTGAGTGGATGGTGCTGCAGGTCGCTTCATTTGCCAGCCACTTCACATAATTTAGGGAATGCAATAACCTGCAATTTTGTTATGTAAAGTGGCTGTGCTGGTCTCCTCATAACCTGGCCCCCCTCCTCCCCTGATGGTTTGAGATCGTCTCTAGAGAGATTTTGAAAAATACATGTTTTAAAGCACATCAACCAAGTAAATCGGGCATAAACTGAAGATATGTGGGTTTGATCTGCAATAAAACCTCCTCAGCTTGTAGTGCCACATCAACAGATGGGGCAGGGGGGTTATTTGTCATTTTTTCTGTCTTAGTACTTGAGGCTTAAGATGCAGCTGCAGACTAAGTCTAGATTTAGACCTCTTTAAAAATTTGCTGAAGTCAATAGAAATGAAGTACGGCAGGAGTTGCTCCTCTGGTCATCCATTAAACACAGGTGGCACCCACATAACATTAGCCCAATGACCAGGTATCTGCGGCTCTGGTGCTACTGCTTCATCCAGTCCTGGAGCTTACTGTCAAGGACAGGCTGCAGCAAGGCTAGTCTCCTTGTGCAGGAGACTTGTAAGCAAAAATAAAAATGTTCCCAGCTGACATTCTAGGACCTGTTTTATGTAGTTGATAATGTAAGGATGGGTGGAACAATAAGATACCCATTGTAAATATCAAAGTTACTAATTGCAGAGCAAAGGGACTGTTGTCTGGCAATGCAGTAAGTGCTTGTGTCACTTACCCCATTTTACCTCTCTGGATATAATATATGGATGCAGTTGAGTACCTGTGCTGCTGGGTTATTTAATTTTATTTTTCTTATTAGACTTCCCTTGTCACCTGAAGGGCACATCACCAATTTGCCAGTTTGTCAAGAATCAATTACTCTATTGTGGTTAAAGCATTTAAGATGTAGCCACCTGCCTACAGTACTTCTCAGAATATGGCTAGCGAACATAAATAATGGTGATCATGAAATTCAGAGGGCTTTGAATTCCTTGGTTTTGTTTGGTTCTAATATTGAATCTGCTACTGGCTATAATATAAATGGGAACTACTGTCCAATTCTTAGCATACGTTAATGTGGGTGAGTGATCTCAATAACAGAATAACTTCTTGAGCAGTTTCAGTTCATAATTGCAGAAATTTCACAGTGCCTACTCCTTGCTAGTTTTTGTAAGGAATATCTTTATGCACAAAGTTGCAAACTATTAATACTAAGTGGAATAGATTTGTACCTTTTTCCTTCTGGCGGATTTTCTGAAGCAATTTGGAAGGACTGTTAATATTTTGGTCTTCTGTGGTATTTATTATTACAGGGTCTCAAATCCTGTCGCCCCCCCCAACTAATAAATAGTTGTTTCCCTACGATCTCCTTGAGATGTAGGCAGCTCTCTGTATAGTCTGTTATCAACAGTCTAGCTAAAGTACAGAGATAGAGGTCATTTTCTTGGAGAGTGTGCTATGAAATCAGAATGAAATTGTGGACAGAATTTAACTTCTGTCTTACCTGTAACTACATTTCAGACTAATCTTTTCTTTTTCTGTATGTGGTCCTTCATGGACCAAAGTACTCAGAACTGTGAGATGTATGATTGCATATACATCATTACGTTCCATAACATATTTATTTCTCCATATTGCTGAAATACTTTGTGTTCATGCTGCATCTCAGAATTTGTCAGGGGTATCCTTTTGGGTGACATGGTGTTTTCTCCTCCTGCCCATAACTTTAGTTTTGCTTAATAAACTAAACTCTCTAATCTTCCACCTGTATTTTACATAGTAACCAAATTTATCAAACCTGTTTTCTAAGAGCATTGCTGACTAAAATCTCATAAGAAACGAATGAAAGACTGCATTCTGTGTTAAAACAATATACAGTTAGTGGTCTGTTTTCCTTACAATCAAAGCCTCTGCTTTACTTCCTCAACATTAATTCATCAGAGTTTTCCAGACTAATGTTTTTAGCAAAGGATATATTGTGATTGTATTAATTTTTCCAGACTTAGTATTACCTTTCAGTTGCACATAATGTTGTGATAGATCGTTGTCCCTGTAGATCCTGCTTTAAAAAGAAGTGAATAAGTAAATAAATCTCTATAGAAATGTCTTCAGGTGAAATCTGGCAAATATGTGGATGGGGCTCCTGGACAGAAACTTGCTGACAGGAGAGCATTGATTGCTCTATCAGCCAGAGAGATGTGAAGAGTGTAGGACTTGCTTACAAGTTAATTATGGTTCATTATCATGTTGAATTACCAAAATGTCAGATGTATTAGAAAGGCACTGTGACATCGCCTTGGGCACTTTTCCTTAGTAGTTCCTTGTAATGGTGGAGGAAATGTTCATTTTGATTATATTGGAAGGGACAAGTTTTTTGCAGGTTTTGTACTTGCAGTTGAAAGTGTGGTGTAAATTACCACAACATGGCATAGGCAGAATGAGACAGTATGGAGAACGGATTAAATCACCATGAATTTTATGAAACAAGAAGGTGAAATCTATTAGAATAAGATCTACTGCAGCTAGTAAGGATCTGAAGTTGGTGTTTTCCCAGTTTTGTCAGATCTCTGATGCTTTTCCTCACTTTTTGGTCTCCAAGTCTTGTGCAGCATTTGTAACCTTGATCAGATTTGTCTTGAGCTCAAGCTTGTGCTTTTAATTTAGCCTTCTGTACCATTTGAGTAGTGCACTGTATTTATTATGCGTGCTGTGTGTTTCTAACAGAAAACCATATTAACATCGAAGTCTCCAGCAGCTTGTTTTATGTGCTTCACAGGCATTTAGTCCTATATTCACTTTCTATGTGACAATTAAAATCATTCTAATTCATGTCACTAGGGTTAATTGTGGTCATTACATGTAGCTCAGAATTCACCTGGTTCAGGACAGCAGTGCTTGGTAGCTTTCAGTTAATCATAATTGTTCCCTAAAATGTGGGTAAAGGGGAGTAAAAAATCTCCATGTAGCTATTTGAAACACAGGCAAAGCTTCTGAATCTGAAAAACTGTAAACAGATTATATATTCCTTATACTTCAAAGTACATTTCACATTATACGCTGTTCAGGGAAATATTTAGCAGTAACACGTTTTTGGCTTACCTTTTAAATAACTGTTCGAAGTACGTATGTGAAGTAATAGGGTTTTAATATTGGACTGATAAATTGATTTTGATAATTTGATGTTGACTTTGAAATTATAGTATATAACTTGGGATCCACAGAAGCACAGATTTAATTTAGCAGTAGCTGTCAAACAGGGAAAGGGAACTTTATATGCCATAAGGAGGTAGTAGGCTTCAGGATAGACTGCATTGTATAGCAGTGCTTTTTTTGTTTAGTAATTGTATAGGGCAGAAAAACAGAGAAATTTGTTAACTGTAATATTTTTGAGTGCTAGTGATGATTTAATGCATCTTCCTAAAAAAACATTTTTGAAAGAGGCATATGATGTAAGATGAGCCTTTTTACTCCTTCTATTTTCATATCTGTACTAGAATTTTAGGGAATTTTCTATTAATTCTTCCAGTTGGCTTTGAAGTTCTATGACCTTGTTGCTTTTCTTAACATTAGGCACCTCATGCTTCGTCCATTCTAGGAAGCTTTGGGTTGTTGTTCCCACCTGTCAGCAGGAATAAGATGACATAGAGAAAGATTAGCATTGCTTTTAAATCTTACTGTTACAGTTTGGGGAAAAAGCATGGACTAAGTAGAAAGCTCTAGATATTTGCAAGCACATCCTACTGAGAAGACATTTTTAGGATCAGGGCTTTTGCAAATTCAAAACCCACTGTTCCATTACAAAACCTGCTTTTCACTCTTCTGTGTTATACATTAAAAACTTTCCTCAACCACTATTTACTAATTATCTGTCTTCCTGTGGCTGCTTTCTCAGATTCTTATGGATATTGATCTTTACATCACAGGGCCTCTCGAAGTAAATACTTAGCAATGTGTTAATGACCAAAAAAAGCCACAAAACAAACCGAACCAACAACAAAACCCCAAACAGCTCAAAACAAAACCCAGTTCTGTGATTTATAATATGTCATTGGGTATCTTTCAATTTCATCACTTGACAATACCTGTTTGGCAACTGAACTACTTCCCTTCTTTAAGCTAGACAACGTATTCCTGTATTTCCTGGAAGGTCTCATCTTCAGATCTACCTTACAGCTTCTGTTACCCCATTTGCAGCTCTTGGCATCCCACTGGGCGGGCACAGCCAAATGGAAGAACCTTCCATTTACCCCTCTCCTGTAGACAAGTACCCTTAAATATTACAGTTAACTGCTGACTGCATCATCCCTTTGTGTCTGCCCCCCAAACAGACTTTATCATGATCCTAAAAGAAAATATGTTGAAGGTGTGTTCAGACTGATGGTCATCATTAGTACTAATGCTTAGTATGTGTCCACCTTGCCCTAGTTTTTGCTTGCATCTCTCCTATATGCTAATACATGTAGTCCTAAAAATTCTTTAGGACAGGCAGTGTCTTTTTGTTTGAAACAGTGTACAGCACTGGGGTTTTGTTCTTACACTAGTACTTTCAGCTCTGTTGTATCAAGGTGCAGGGGGGGGTTCTGAACTTATTGATCAAAATTGGAGAATACTACCCCTCCTTGTTAGGTGTGAGTGAATAGCGTTATTTGAGGATGTCAGGAATGGAAGATTCCTCTGATGCTTTCCTGGTCCAGCCTCTCTATATACTTGTCACGCAGCAGTGTAACTGTAGGCTTCTATGGCCCCCAGTTGGTAGTGTTGAACCAGTGCCCTGTGTGAAACCCAGCCTTGAATTTGGGAAGTGTCATAACACCTGATCAGGGGGTTGGTGTCTGAAACAGTCCGTTATCAGAAAAAACTAACGGGTTTATTACACAATATCTGCAACTATTTCAGTCTTCATATTTAATTTCTTTTCATTAAATTGCTATTTCTGTCTTCCTTACCTTATTTTCAGATGACTGCAGAAATCATATTTCCTATACTATGGTGGAGTTATATTATTTTTTTGAAATGCCAGACCTTACCTGTTGCCAATTTTTATTATACTCCAGTGCTTTTCATGGTATTTGTTGCCATTTTTGTTGTGTTACATAGGTTAATTTGGCTAGCTTATGATGATTTTTCACTTCTAAGATTCTGAAAAAAGGATTTTAGAGACAGTGTTGGAATTTAAGATGGTAAAAAGCTTTGGCATAAGATTCAGGAGTACATTTGACAAATGAATGGAAACAATGAAGAATAAAGAGATGCATTTTTTGTTTACAGATTTTTAGACTTGTAGAATATTTTGTGCTTGCTACTTTCTAGGTTCAGATGTCATGTTCAAGATTATTAATCAGTCATAATCAGTAAGGTGGTAAAGGAATCTTCCAAGTAAACTGAAGATTAGAGTTATTACAAAGTCTCAGTCTTCCTGAGGACTATTTCTAATGCTTTATAGAAATGGAAGAAGAGCTGACAAGATGAGGTGGAGGTGGGGAGAAGAAATATAATTCTTTTTCAGACTGTAGCCTTTCTTATTCAAAATTCTTTTGTCCATGAAAAACATGTTTTGAAAACTTGGTTTAATGTCTGTTGACTTCTTGACTTAGAGTTTGAATTTCTAGCTAGTTTTGGCCCAAAGGATCTGCATATTTGTTAGGGAAAAAATAGATTTTTAACAGTATTTTTTTCTCCTAATCAGATATGAAGATAGTGGTTTCTTTTCATACAGGTATTCTGTTGTAGCAAAAAGAATGCTGGATGTGTGATGTCACATGCTTTGCTGGAATAAACACTTCTTTCTTCTCATTTTTCCTACCATTTTTCCAAAATTTAGAGGAATACCAAAAATAAGTTCCATCAAATTGTTCCAAGCATTAGAAGCTTTAGGTTACAATATTTTTTGTTGTTGATTTTTGTAGGATTTCCTTTTCTTTACAGAGTGACATCATGCTGATTCATACAGAAAAAAGTGTGAGAAAAGAGACTTCAATTGTTTTTTACATTGAATATTTCACCTTTTTTGTACCAAGGTAGGAACAATTGTTCTTACTGTGGGCCTCTTATTTAATTTTAGTGCCTCAAACCACCTGAAATGACATTGCTGGAGGTGCTACAAAAATACATCCTGAGTATATTCCATTTGCAGTACTAAAGATATTTTTATTTCAGTCCCAAGAAAACTTGAACTTCATTTACCTAATGATTTAGAGTGGAAGATTAGAGCCCTTTTCTCCGTTCTGCAAGTTCAGTGGCCAGGAATATTTAGCCTCAGAGAATCCTTCCACAAGGATTAGGAAATAATTTTCTGTCAGGTTCCCTACTCTATGAGCTGGCACATTTGCAGTAAAGTTTGTTTTTTACTATTTGACAACCTGATGTCCAATTGTGTGACTTCACAGCCAAAAAGCCTTACTATGGGAAAGGAGTATCTTCAAAGTGCTCTGTCAAAACCGAAACCAAACCAAAAAAAAAAGCCAACAAAAAAACCACACACACACATAAAAATCCAAAACAAAACAAAACCCCAAACCCAAACCCCCATCTACAACTCCAAAGTGTGGAAAACCTTTATCAGTATTTGAAAATGAGGATAAAAAGGATGACTCTCTATTCCTAAGCTATTAAAGCAAATACATACACACTTTTAGAAACAGCAAGAGACTGGGGGGGGGGAACCCCAAACCCTTCTGTTTAGAAGGACACAAATCTTGCAGTAGCTTTCAAGAAATAACCAGCAGAGAAAAGCAAGCATTGTCCCCCTTTTAATTCCCTTTTTAAAATTATGTATTTTCAGGGGTTAAATGATCTTGATCACAGAGAATGTATCTAGATTCTCCTGCTGCTTGCCCATGCTGTGTGACAAAAACACTTCAGAAAAAAAATGTTGAAGTGTTCATGAAAGTGGGCAGTGAGGCTCTTGCACGGTGTGAAGCATGCGGTGCCAGGGGAGTCTGTGCAGTTACTTAGCATGTTGGGGGCTGTTGTGCCATCTGGTAGAGCTATGCAGGCAAGGGTGTGTAACGAACTTTCTACATGATACGTGCTTCATCTTTAAAGTCACGGAAGAACCCTTAACTCCTGATGAACTCTATTATAATGAAGGATGTATTCTATACTAAAACAAAGGGCTGTACCTTAACATAAACAACAGCTGACAGTAATAGAAAGTTGGGTATTGGGTGGCTAAAGCTGCATACAGAAATTTTGGGCACATAGCTGAGCTTAAGAACAGTTTATGATGCCCTTCTTGATTTTAAGAGGAACTCCTGATAAATATTTACAGGAATGACATCTAGAGGCATCCATCTATTGTCAAAATCAGGCTGTTTACTACAAAGTAGGAAACAAGTTTCATGATCAGAACAGGAAAAATCACACAGAGGAAATCTTCCATTGTTATCATTATTCATACTTAGTTTTCAACAGTATGAAGACTGTTTTATGCTTTATATAGGCCTCCTGCTGAATATGACTATTTAATCATCCAACTTCGGCTTTTTGCCACTTCCTAGAGGCCTTCCATTAAAGGCAATCTGTTGATCATCACCAGATACATTCATGTGCTTTCCATCTCCAGGATAGCTGCTCAGTTCTTCTGTGTGTTGATGCATGATAAGAATTCCCTTTTTTAATGTTTGTTTTTGTGGGTTTTTCTCTTTGTATTTTTGTTTCCTCAGAAGCTAATTTTTGCTGTATTGCAACAGCCGAACATTCTGGAGAGTATTTGATTCCTGATGTTTTGCTGCGTATTTGACCAAAAGATAATTTCTTCACCTCTTTCAGTAAATACAAAGGTGTTTCTGTTGTCAGAGAAACAATTGCTTTTTTTTTTTAACTATTGTCAGAGAAATAAACTACTGAACTTTAACTGAAATTAACTGAAAATATATTGTTTTATTATTCCTCATCTATTGTATTGAATAATCAATCAACTCAGTATTTCATCATATTTTCTAAATAAATATTTGAAGTTACTTCCTAACTCCTGTGGTTTATTTTCTTTCTGGAGATTTTTGAGAACAATTTCAACCTTGTTTTGTATCTTTAGTTACTTTAGTTTAGCTTATATAGTACAACACATGTATTTGTGTTGTTAAACACATTTGAGAGACAAAAATCATTGAAAACAACCTCGGATTAATTGGTATTGTTTGACGTTTCCTGAGCAAGTAGGTGTACTGTGCTGCTATTGTTCTTTTGTAGGAATAATTTGTTTTATTACTGTTGCATTCTTTCCTGTTTCTCAGAGGATTCCATGCTGCCGCAAGATAATGATCATCTATGAGTAGGTAGCTAACGGAATTGTATTCTAGTTTGAAGTTAAAATGCAAAGAAATAGGAAGTCTTAATGGTTTTTGCAATATATCAATAGCAGTCTGTATATACCAATAATTCAGTCTAAGGTATTTTTTTTTAAAGTGGTTGCAGTTGCATGCACAGACAAAAAACTTCTGCCAACAGAGTGGTCTTGAGTGTCTAAAGCTAATGATTTTTGTTTTGCTACTGTGAAGTGATGCTTTTCCCTGTGGGAAGAACTGTGCTATGAATCTACTAATCAGATGATCACAGTCTGAGGACACACTAGTTGCTTCTACTGCATCAGATTATTTCTATAAATGATATGTAGATGTCAACTGGAAGAGGTGGTCTGGTTTCCTTTTTGTCTTTCATGTGATGGTGTTTAGGAGTAGATTCTTATATGCAATCTGTGGATTTGACTGGTTTTCTGTCAGAAAACCTCATTAGTCATGAGCTGAAACAAATGGTTTACCTGCCTGTTATGTAAGAAGAAAGCTTTGTGGTTTTTTAAGCAATTTTCATCTGTTTTTATGGAAGGGTAACAGATGCATTATTCATGATGCTTCTCTTCTAGATGCAACACATGAGCCTGTCTTTCATTTCTGCATTGATCTCCCAAGTGCCTATCCTCTCAGGCCTCTATTTCATTGCATTTAACACACCTTTGTTTGGTGTCAAAACTCTATTTTAATAACAGTGACAAGGTAGATTTTTCTCTGTGAACACTTCTTTTTGTGTGTGTGCCTGAACCGATTGAGTGTGGTGGGGGAAGAGCGGGGGTTTGATTTGGTTTTGTTTTACTCAGAGCAGTGAAATCTTCCCTATTTCTTCCTTCTGTGATGACACTCTCTACCATTGCCTTACTGCTCTAGACAGTTGTTATAGGCATTAATAACCCCACCCTGAACTTTATTAACTGGAGCGTGGAGGATATCAAAGTTAAAGATGGAGGGAATGCTTTCAGTGGCAAACTGCAGTATTATTAATGTAAGTACTGAACGGTAGAACAGGCTGTTCTCAACCTAAAAAGTGTTGATCTGACCTCAGCTGCTGTTTTCAACCTCTTTTTCTTTCAGTGTAACCTGGGCAGGTAAAGGAACAGAAGGTAACGGCTCCAGCTGAGCAACTAAACCACATCCTTATATTTATTTGCTACTCTGTGCTCGTTGCAAATGTTGGGGGTGTGTATGTGTACATATTTTTATCTTAAGATTGTCTCCTGGATGAAAATGTTGGGGTAGGGGACTATTAGGGCTTATACACAGTGGTTGCAGCTAGGACAGTGGGGTCCTAGCCTGAGAGCTGCTATTAAATGCTGCTAGTAGGTACTTGAATTATTATTCTATTGCATTCTATGTATTTTATATAAATCATAAAAATTGGTAGCATTTTAGGGTTTTTTGCTGTTTTATGTTTTTTTTTAACAAAGTCCGTGTTTTTGTGTAAAGAATTTCTTTTAATTTGTATTTTTTCTATTTATACTTAAAAATGGGAAATTGTAATACAGCACTGCAGGATCTGAGTTAGTGTAATAACTTACATGTATGTTAAGTGTAGTCATTAGTATAGAGCCTAGTAACACAGCAGGCATGACTTATTACACAATATTGTGTTTGCTTATTGCCTAAGTGGAAGGCAAAGCTGTTCTAACTGATTACATGTTACAGAGCTCTGTTGCAATAGTCAATTTCCCTGCCATTCCTCTTGCGTTTTGCAGGAAAATACCATGATAGTATTATGAATCAATTACTAAGTAGTCATTAGGAGGAAATGCATATTGAATATATTAATCACTTCTGTAATAAATTACACAACAGCACCATAAAAGTGCACATATGCTATTTGCAAATAGCTTATTGTAAGTCTAAATTTTTTCCTGTATTACTCTATTAAAACCATAAATAGGGAGAGCAAGGCATCGAGCAAACACCTTATAGGAGCTCAGGCATAACAAAACCATGGGGCTGAGAAACATCCCAGCAGCCTGGGAACCAGAAGCTGCAAGTTGAAGTACAGAGATGTCACAATGTCAAGACGCTCAGATCTGTGCATGGTCACCTCTAGGTCACCGAAGGGAATCACGGGTGGGCTGGGCTGTGCCTGGGGATGTTGGTGGCTGTGTAGGGCTGGGTGCCATGGGGGCTCACAGGCAGGGAACTCGCTGCCTGGCGGGGCAGCCCCGGACCGCGGGGTGGCTCACTGAGGGGATGGGCATCAGCAGGTCTTCACTGGGCTGTGGAGCTGTGGCGCAGTTGATGTTTGTGCTATGCGGTGTCTGTTCAAAGGCCTGTTGGTTCAAAGTCTGCCTGTGCCACCTCTCTGACTCAGTGAAGTCCATCCGGCAAGTGAAATCAAAGCTTTCTGGGTTTTTTTTATCCTGTTCATTCATTTTTACATATTCCGAAACAGCATTACTACATAGAATGAAAGCATTTTTCCTCAGAAAACATATCTTAACTTTGATGTATATTAGTTTTCCACTTTTTTCTATTGTCCAGTACATGTTCAAAAAAGACCACCTACTTGTAGTTTTTTTCATATTAGCGGCTGAAAATTCTGAGAAACAAATTGGGAAATACATCGAAGCTTATTCTATTTAAGAATGCTATACACTGAAGAAAACATACATTTAATCAAGATGTGTAGTATATTTGACCATTACGGAATTGGGGAGATAAAGCTATTAATAGCTTTCTCATTTAAAAATACACAAAAGAAACAAAAACCTGTAAATTATATTTTTGCAAAAAGTTACCCAAATGATGTAGAATGTGGGAAGTAGTTGCTTGGGAAATATCATACAGCACAGCACTAATGCACTCTTACATTTTACTGTATATAACATCAAAATAACATTTCCACAGTCTGATGTCCGTGAGATTTCAAAGTCCTTGAATAAATTCTATTAATATTTAAAATCAGTAACACATGCTTATCACCTTTTTCATATTCTTCTTTGCATTCCTACCTCTCAGAATAAGGGGAAAATAAATTATTTCCTTAGTTGAACAGTTTTTCTGTTGTCTGACAGTAAGCCTGATAATAAGTTGTACAAATTACATAGAAGTATAAAATATGTCTTACAAAGTGCATGATTGGAATGCACATCTCATTATGGGGTAGGTAGGGCATGTATGAGGCCGTGGTTACCTCACTAAATCTAGTAAGATAACTTGAACCCACTATCCAGTAATGTCTATGAAGCTTTGAGAACCTTGAGAGTATGTCCAAAATTTTTTTTTAAAAAAAAGGCAGTCTGGAAAATGTAACATTCACTATGTACCTCTGTTGTCTTAGGAACTACAGAGTATTGTCACCTGATGTTTCTCAGTTATGCTGGATTATAAGTTATAGACAGCTGTTTAATGTGAATTAGGTCAGAGAGTGCACATGCCGGCAGAGCAGCTGTGGTGGCATGCAGCTGCTGCTGCAACTTGTCATCATGATGGAGCTCAGACCAAAGTCCAGGCTGACACTGGTGGTTGCTTCTTCAACTCTTGTGGTGCCAACCTGTGACTGGAGGTGGGATGGGTGGTCCTTTGTCACTCCCAGAAAACACGGGTGCAATATAACAGAGTGGGACTTGTATGGATCCTTCCAAATCTGTGGAAGTGCTTTGGGAGAGCCTAGTGTCTTTCAGTCACCCCTCAGAAGCTTTTCTGGTGGTGACAGCAGCATGCCCCTCTGATCCCCTGGCAGCAAGAGCAGGTTGTGAATGCCTCTGTGGCGGCACCTGAGGCTGGGGCTATGCTCCTCCAAAGAGAGCAGCTTGAGGTGGTGGAAGCTGGATGGACCAAAGCACCTGAGCACAAATAAAAGTTTTATCACCTGACATAAAGTAGTTTCTGTGTATGTAAGCCAGTTTTAGATTTGTAGCAGACATGCCAGAGACTGCTGAAATCAGTGGGACAAAGAATTCAAGCCATGCTTAATGAAGTATAAGCTTTCCTAATAAAACCTAATATTTATGTGCTCGTGAACAGAATAGTTCACAATCATCAGGAGCCTTCTGTTAAATGTTCATTTTATTTAAATATATTTTTAAAATAAAAAAATTACAAAATAGGGTAGTGAATGGTTGATATCTACCTTTTCTCACAGGTAGAGAAGCAAACTTCTAAGTGAGTATGAACACATGAAAAAATATTACTTTCACTCATAAGGAGTGACATGACATTTCTTTAAAACTGCAGGACTTCAGAAGCTCTGTTGAAATTCAATGGCTTATATAGGGCGCCATAGACATGAAACTTCTATGCATGATACCTCTCAACTTTCAGCAATAAGCAATGAAGAATCGTGAGAACAGAGATCTGCTCAGTAGAGCCTCTCTGTGCAGAACATTTCATTTAAAAGACTGTTTATGATTGCCCACCCATTGTAGTATTTGCAGTTTTTTCTGGTGTGCATCTTTTCTGTGTGTTTTTTTCATGTCAGTTAATGCTTTTCCAGGAGACCCCTTGTTTATGAATCCTTCTGGGTCTTGTAGGAACTTTCTGGTTCCTGGGTCCTATAGTCTGGTGCGTCCCATGACTGACAATTGGATACAACCATACTGAAAATGTTTAATGTGGGAGGATTCAGAACACTGATTTTTTGGTGCTCCACTTTGCCAGTGTGCCCATTTACACAGACCATGTGCAAATGCCCCGAAATATATTTGTCTCAGAAAATTATAGTTTCCACTACTTCAGGAAGAATGTAAAGCTCTTCTCTATACATGAAGCAGGGAGAAAAGTCTCAGTACTCAGAAATTCAGTTCTTAGAAGTTCATTTCTTAATATGTGAAATACAGTACAAATCCTGTAACTGTTAATATAGTAGCATAAATAACTGCAATTTTGTCTCCTTTGAAAGTTGTGTAAATGCAGCAGCATTTTAGATATCTGTGGATTTATCATTAATTTCAGTTTTTTGATGGATGAAGCATAATGGGATTTCCTTACAAAACAGCAAATGGATAATAGGACGCAAAAAGCATGTCTGTAATTTCTTTTGTTTTAATCCAGGCAGTCATGCATTATTCAAAGTGAAAACCTATTGTATTAATCCAGAAAACACAAAGCACAGCTGACGCTGATTCTTTTTCTCTTGCAAGGGGGGGAGTAACATTTTAACATGTTTAATTGATGCTACTTTATAAACCGCATGACCTGTATATCCTAGTAATTTGATTTTGTTCTTTACAAAAAAATCTTGCTAATGAACCACTGTGAATAAATGAGGGAGAACAGACAACGTTTTCAGAGCTGCTTAAAAAACCCCAAACCTAAACCCCACATCTAACAAAGGAGCTGCGTGTGGTCCTTGCTAGACTCGTTAACCTAGATTGCCAGGAAAGAGAGTCCCTGTTATTAAGAGTGGTTGTAGGAAAGTATGGTCTTTTCAGCTCTGATGAAGTCAGCAGGCAATACAAATGCTGAAATGTGAGCTCCTGGAAAATCAAATTGAACATTATTTCTAAGCAATAATTGTATGTTGCTTTAAGTATCCTTTCTATATTAGCAAAGAAAATTTGTTAATAGCCCAATATTCTAATATACTGTTAGTGATTTATTTTATATTCTATTTTGCTTGCTAATGAGGCTTTTCAAATGCTTCTTTATATTATTGAAATGGCATTTATTTATGTAATTGAGTTGTCGCCTTCCAGTATTTGGGGATATCATTGAGAAAGGAATAGAACTGATACTTCTATAGATGTTGCTGCTGAAACAAGCTGGTGTGAATTTGAATTCCATCCCCAAAGCGTACCTAAGGAAAGCCAAGAAAAATTAATTTACTGTGCCTATGAAAATGCTAGATTATGTAAGAGTACAGGAACCAGGTTTGAAGTGTAAACAAATGCCTAGTGTAAAATTGACAGCACAGGAGTGGGTCATTAAAGTTGTGAGTAAAACTTGTTAACTTGGATGGAAGTAAAAAGAGCTAAAATGTATCATACAGTCATGGGGAGTGCTGAAAGGATACCTTGCTGTGAAAGGTGTATTGCAGACAATACACTGATATTTGCTATATATACACCATGTATACTGCTATCAAATACTTTTGGGCAGCAATCAAAGAGACATTTGAAGTACGTATGGGACAAGCAAAGATGTAAAATACTCAAAGTGGCAATATTAAAGTCTGAAACATAGAGGTAGGTGGATGTCCTAATTAACAAAACTTGCGTACTTGTAATTACTATTTTATGAACACTAGGAATTGAACTGTGTATCTTATTATCTAATGATGTCCCATCTTTTTATTGAACGGTAAATGTATTATAGTAACTGGAAAAGGTTGTTGCATGCTTCCTGAAAAGGTACAGTGGCATTGGTAGGTTTGAGATAGAGGCTGTGCTGGAAAAATAATTCTATACAGGGGCTGTGCAGACTACAATCATAGCTAATAGCTGTTCCTTTTTGACAAAAACACAGATGATAAAAAATTCCTTTAATGCATTTATTAGAATTTTGGTGCATAAAATTAGGGATTTCTTCTCTTGGATAATTGGACTCTCCAGGATATTCAGAGACTTTCTTACTTTGCGGCATATTTTTTCTCCTACTGCGTGCAGGTGGCAGAAGGTTTGTGAGCCCCGTGGTGCTCCCTGATACAGGTCATGCTCAGAAGATGGCGGGAACAGCACCTCTGCTCCAGCTCCTGGGGAGCAGTTGTTCTTCTGCCTGTGAACTAGGGTGGGGTGCACCTCATCCATTATTTAGAGAATAAGTTTCTGAAGTTTGCTTCAGAAGAAGACCGTGTGTTTTTGAGGGAGACAAAGAATGAAAAGGATGTATTCTTAAGTAACAAGAAGACTGAAACTCCCATAGAAATGGGATCTTGATGGATTTAGAAAAGAAAAAGAAAGAAAAACCTTTTAAAGTAGCAAAATAATATAAACAGATCTACAAATGCATGCTTAAGTGTTTCAGAACAGTAGCCTGGTTCACCAGAAATGGGGACAGCGCTCAGCTCTGGGAACTTGAGCAAAAAATAAAACCACTAACAAAAAGCCCTTGAGCTCAACTATCTTACAGGATAAAAATCTTACATTGCCTCTTTTTATAATCTAAGAGAATAGAACAACACATTAGTATGTAGAAATAACTTCAGGTACGTTTTTTTTTCTTTATTTGGACTGCCTGGTCACTATTCATCTCCCCAAGAAACAAAGTGAAAGGTCTCTGAGTTGCCTGAATTTCCTTAGGGAAATTATGGCAATTGGAAAGCCACATCAAGATGGTAAGGGCGATGCCTTGATTCTGTTGGAGTTGACAACAAAACTGAGCAAAGGGGGATTCAACCTAATGGTTCTCTATGGCTTCCTGTGCAATAACTCCTCCACTGAATTAAGTATAGACCAAAAGAAAACAGAGACCATGTTAAAAAGGCAGCTAGGCAGCAACAGGAAATTTGTAAAATAACTCTTAAGGACATCTATCATAACAATGCCTAAACCTGTTTTTCAGGATTCACTTCAAGTTTTATTGTACTAAGGAGTGGTGTTGACTATTTGTCTAGATCAAGGAGATCACAGATAATTATTTCATGTTAACTCTGCAACAAAATGTAACATCTCATTAATTCTTTCAATGCCTGATGTTTTTGATTCTGGCTGGTTTAGATACAGATCAAATTGTTATTTCGATTTATCTCTTTTTCTTTCCTACAGATGCACACTAAATAAGATTAATTAACAAAAACAACAGGAGGGCAAAAGAAACACCAGGGCATGGAATTTTGATGTTTTTCTCTCATTTTTTAAGGATTTTTTGAGGGTTTCTTTAACCACAACAGAGTGTTTGACTGTGCAGCAAATAATAACTGATAAATGTTATGTGCATGATAGTTATAATTACAGAAGATCAAATATGAAAAATATTATCTGCTGAAACATCTCTTCTGTGGTACAGTATAGAAAGCTTGTGATTTATCTGAGAGTACGTGATATGTGTTTAAAATTTGTGCACATGTGCATATATGTACTTAAAAGTACTATAGAGGTGAATTATTTTTAACACCCTGATTTCAAGGTCAACATAATTTCTTTCTTCTCAGAATAATAAAGTAAAAGATGGGACACACACACCCCCGATAGATTTCATAGGCTTTTTATCTTAGCTGTCATTTCAGGAAGTCCTTATGTAGTGTGTACCAAAAAAAGAAGGCAAAAAAGCAAAATACAGTGTAAAAATGAGTTGTGTCATGAGTGGTAAGTGGAATCAGATTATACAGTGAGGAGAGGAAAAAAAAAAATAATCTTTGATATGCCTTGGTTCACATTAATAATTGATGTAGACTGCATAAATCAAGTTTGTTAACTCTTCTTTTTTTGACTTTGATGTTTAATTCATGGTTTAAGAAATACAAAAACCCCAAGAAAACCTGGGTTTTAGAGGATCTTGCAATACTTCTTGAATGATTTGTTTGGAGATTAGATTTATTGTTATGATTAGGAGTACGAACAGCTGCCCAATTTAGAACTCAGGTATAAAGATAATGAATGGGATAATTGGGAAAATCTGAAGTGTCCTCTTCCCTTTTTACACTTCACTTTTCAAAATTGGAAGCAAAATTATGGTAAATGTCTGTGCTGTAAAATGACCTATAACTGCTTTATCATGTGAAATCACTTCATTTAATTTGTTTCTATTTAACAGTGAAAACATGAGTCTGTTGCAGATCAGAAAAGCTTGATAGAACCTGGCATGAGATAATTGTGATTTTGAGACATGGATATAACGATGCTTATAGACAGCCATTTTTTGTTTTATTTTGCTGTAGATAACAGATTTTTCTTCTTTTTATGATGCACTTGGCTCAATGAAAAGAAAGTTCTAAATGCTTCAATAAACCTATTTTTTGGTTATACAAACTGATGAAATCAGACACAGTCCCAAATCAGTTGTTGTAATGTTCTGGCTGTCAAGCAACAGACAGAAAAAGCGATCAGGTCACTTTAATGATTTTTCCAGACAATATACCTTAATTTAGTATATTTTTCCTAGAATTTAAAAAGATACAAATGAGCAGCTCTGTTGTAAAAAATAATCTGGGAAGGAGAAGAAATAGTAAGCAGCAGATACTGATGCTACCTTGCTGTAAGTGCT
Source organism: Ibycter americanus (assembly GCA_035590275.1). Lineage (NCBI taxonomy): Eukaryota > Metazoa > Chordata > Aves > Falconiformes > Falconidae > Ibycter > Ibycter americanus. Next base: position 84,944,293 of record JAVJGI010000014.1, read on the forward strand.
TAGCTGGCATTAAGTCACATGTGCAACAGCTCTCTGAGGTACATTGCTGGAGGTGTTATCTCCACTTACAGGACCATCAGCACTGCTTTTGCTAGGATCTCAGAAGAGGAATAAATAAAAAAAAAAGCTGAAGAACCTATCCAATATGCTGCATCTGTGTGCATGCTACTAAAACTCATCTCCAATGAGGCTTTTGTGAAATTTTACTCAGAGGCTGACATCTATGTTCTATAGGTGTTTTTTCTCAGGGAGGATATGACCTGTGTAGTGGTATTGTTATGACTGCTTGAAGAGTTGGGCAGCATACTACTTGGTATGTGTGGAAATATGGAACTTCTTGTCATTGTGGCGTTTTACGCTCAAGTCAGATACTCATAGGATAAACACACTGTTAATTAAGTGTTAAGGGGAACAAGCCAAGGCTCCCTTTGGTTTTCTAGTACCAGTAGTATCATTAGAGATCAGAAAGTAGTACTGTGCAATGGGAAGAATGTAAACAAACCTTTATGGTGAGGTTGCATATCATTTAGACTAGGAAGTAAATTCAGGAGAACCAAAACCACTTCTGCTGGTAACCCAGCACTTGCTTGCAGCCCTCTCAGCCCATGGTGCAGCCACCTGCCCAGGCTGTCCTAGCTGGGGCTGCCCCAGGGCAGCACTCCAAAGACATCCGTGTTTTGGAGAGGAGCTAAAGTTGGAATGCACAGTTGGCACAGGTAGATAATGACACGAACAGAGTTTTGGGGCCAGGATTTTGGACTTTGTGGATTACTTGCAGCCCGCTCAAGAGCACGTGAATAGCTGCTTCTGCCTCATTTTTCATTTCCCTGTCTCACAACAGCTCAGTGAGGAGGGAAGTATAACCTGCCTCTGCTTTGTAAGTTTATTTTTTCATTGCACAGGAAATATGCTGCTCTTTAGGGATAGAAATATCCGTTTCTATCCTTATAGACTTGGGCAATCATCATGTGCGCTATTTAGGCAGGCTTTTCTAATGCCTTGAGCGGTACCAAAGAGCAAGCAGATGGGGAAGGTGGCCCCAGTCTTGCTTTGATATGCTTTAGAAGTAACATCTCCACTATGAACCAGAGACAAATTCAAACTGCTTCTAATGGCTTTGCTGTAATAAGATGCTGATAGCAATAGCTGAGAAAGTATTGCGTGTTTCCTGTGTATATGGTTATAGGAAACCACTGCTGCACAGAGCAGTCTATGGAATAAGAATGTATTGTAGTCTAAATGGTTGTGCGCAGCCTGAAAAGTTGTAGCAGAGACCTTGAAAGCACAGACACAAGAAGAAACCAGAGTTCCTCACACCAGAGGACAATATATTGATCAGTATGAATTCAACCCAGAGAGGAACTGGTTTTAGAGAGTTGCAAAACCAATACACAAGGTTTAATTGCTCTGATGAAGCCATTAGTGTGCTGTCTTGAGAAGTGGTGGGAACAGTAGGAATCCTTGTTGGAGCAAATCATGTATCTTAATTGATGACAAGGGAGAAACTGGACCCTTCCATTAAGTTGTTTGCTAGTGACTGCTTGGAGCTATGTGAGTTAAACATGATTCCATATATCAATCTCTGAAAACTGTTCATAACTAATAGCACAGATGAAATTGTCTTTCAGTTGTTTTTGCAAGCCCGTAACAAAAAGCAACTACTGGTGATGCTGTGCATCAGAATCAGGTAATTCTATATCCTGTGCTGTACAGGTAGGCAGATAGGTATTGTCTGCTATCATTAAAAGCCACAGTACTTTAGTATCTAGTCTAAGGTTTTGCTGATTGTGTTAAATTTATGTGGTATCCCACTGTTAAATTTGGATGCAACATCTCATTGGAATAGAGCATATATATGTATCATCAGAAAGGCCCTTTGTCTATTAATTATTTCACAGTTTCTTTTGTAAGTATTTCTTCTGCCTGAATAACCTGCCAGGAGTATACTCGTGATGAATATCCATTTTCCCTGACAGAAACTACTAGCAAAAATCTCAAGGCTTTACTGTAATTAGTTCTTTTTCAGATCTGTGTATAATCTTTTGATTACATTTCTTATTACATTTTGGTACAGATAATTAATACCATATCCTTTAACGTGATTTCCTATAAAAAGAGAAGGTATGCATTCCTTTTATTTAAGACTGCAGTGTACTGCAATAATTGAATTTTATAGACCCGGAAAGTAAAAGGAGTGCTGTTTCTTGATTGTAACGGTGTTACTTTCCCAGTTTCAAGGTGTGAGTTCCTTCCCAGGAACATACTTTTGTGAGGCTGTAAGCCTAGATGAACCCTGGGGAATCTCAGCTGCAGTGTCAGTGACATTGGTGGGATGTGGACTCAACATCCCTTTCCCCTTCTGTCCTCAGGCAATACTGGAAATGAACTCCCAGCCTGGGTGGGACTTCCAGTCTCTCATGAAAAGGACCTCTATGCTTGACACTCTCGGGACATTTTCCCAGCGGTCAGAGCTCTGGCATGTTTTTCTTCCAGACACAAACAACTTCTTAGTTTTTCTGTGTGGTGTACTTGGCCCATGAGCTAGTTAAATGTTGATTTCCTCCAGGTTCCTTGCTTCTGTAATTCCTTTGCCTTTGGGAATGATATATAGTAGAATCTAGTCTAGGGAACAGGCATCTTCATGAGTAGCGTATTTCAAATATAACATGATATAAAACACTTCTGGCTGCAGAATGTCACAAGGATTGGAGTAAATGATGGCATAGTCATTTGTCTTGCAAATCAAACTTAAAATTCCTTAGCTTCGCTTGACTTTTCAGCTGTGGTGGGTTGACCTTGACTGGATGCCAGGTGCCCACCAAGCTGCTCTATCACTTGCCTCCTCAGCAGAACACAGGGAGAGAAAATAAGCTGAAAGAAAATCCTTGTGGGTCAAGATAAAGGCAGTTTAATGAAGCAACAGCAAAAGTCACACGCATAGAAGTGAAGGAAAACAAAAGATGTTATACTCAACTTCCTATCAGCAGGTGATGTTTGGCCACTGCCTGGGAAGCAGGGCTTTAGTATGTGTAGTGGTTGTTCGGAAGACAAATGTTGTAAATAACAAATGCCCCCCCTTCTTACTCCTTTCTCTTAGCTTTAATGTTTGAGGAGACGTCATATGGTATAGAATATCCCACTGGTCAGTTTGGGTCAGCTGTCCTGGCTGTGTGACCAGCCAAGATCTTGCCCACCCCAGCCTACTAGTGAGAGGCAGAGGTGAATATTGGAGACAGCCGTGATGCCGTGCTGGCACTGCTCAGCAGTAGCCAAAACACTGGTGTGTTATCACCACCTTTCTAGCTACCAACACAAGCACAGCGCTACGAGGGCTGCTATGGGGCTCAGCCAGACCCAATACCTCAGCTAAGTTCAGTTCAGCTTGTGGTTTGACTTCCTTTGATTTTTCTTGATTTTTCCCATACTTTTAAATGATTCTTTAAAAAAAAATAATTCCATTTCCAATCAATCAGTGCTCTTACACTTTTTGTACTTGCTTTTTCCTGTTCCTGTTACTCATAAGAATCCCGATTCAGATTTAATATCTGAAATTCAGACTGATTCTCAACCTAGCATCCACTGATACTTTCATGCTCTGGTTTCCAATAAAAAAACACAATTATGCACAATGTGTCTTCTCTCAATTCATACCTAATTTCTTTTATTTCTCTATTTTTAATGGATTCATTAAGAAAGCAAAATAACTGTTTTGATATCTAGATGATGATACTTTCTACTGTATCAGGCACAATACTGGAAAAAATTCAGCCTTCAGAAAGCTATTACACAGAATTTGAAATTTGTTATGTCATTGGTTCAGCTGTGGAAGGGGAGAAAACAGTTATTTGTGCAGAGTGAAAGGAATTGCAGAGTTGTGTCAATTGCAAACAAAATACACAGTATATTGAAACATTACAAAGCCTTTTGGTTCCTGAAGTGCTCGTGGTTATCTGCTATATTACATAACTTTAATCTGATCTGCTTTAGAAAGCAAAAAGGCTCTTTTGGCATTAAGCTATCTGCTGTACTGAGGCAGACATTTTGAAAAGTAAATGGTAAGTCTGAGAAGTCAGTTTAAGATGTCTCAAAAAGGCTTTAAGAAGTTAAGCACCTGATATCTGAAAAGTAGTTCTTAGAGGCCTCTAAACTTGAGCATCCCAAATCACAGGTTCTTTCTGAAAATTTTGCTCACATAATATCTTCATTGCTCTTTTGCAAGGTGTCCCATGCTTTAAACTACTCACAGTCCAAGTAGGACAATAGGTCTATGTGGAACAGACAAATGATAGAAGACAAAATGGTACTACAAGATACGTATGAGTTGTGTGAATTTTCACAACATTGCTACATGCGTAGCAAAGAATTTACCTCGCTTCCAGTTTAGTGTTGCTATCCGATGGATGGCAATGCCGCTCACAAAGAATTTGTTTATGACCAATCCTTTCCTAGTGATTTTGTTCTTGTGTGTCATGGTTTTTCATAAGGTTTTGGCTTTATATATAAGCACGTACTTATCAAGGAGAATTAGAAACTTATTGGACTAGGAATTTGGGTTGTGCCCAAATAAATATTGGCCTTAGAGAAGAGGGGTAGGAAATCTCAATTGCCTTTGTTTTAATCTACATTGAAATGCCAGTGGAGACAATTAGGGCTGGAGAACCTAGCAAATGGAGCTGTCTGTCTGTATTTGTTACTAACACCCACCTCTACAAAAGTGTTATCAGAGGATCTGATTGAAGGCCTCAACAGAAGAAGTTACGGATAAATAGACAAAGTCGGTGTTAATAAATACCCGAGATCAGATACTTCAAAACTCTTTAGTGATTAGTAACTTAGAGACAAAGCAGCTCAGATAAATCACCAATTGTGATGTGAAGGTTCTCATGTAAGACTTGAGTAGCTCTTGCTGATGCCAGGGCTCCACGGCAGAGTTGGGAACCAGTGCCAGTTCAGGCTGAAGACTGAATGGGGCAAATGAGGGGAAATCATAGCAAATAGTGAATGGGGGAATGCAGGGCTAAATACAATACACAAGGGAAGAGTCTTTTTAAAGGGAATTCATGCTTGGCAAACCTGATTTGATCTGTTTGATGCAGCTTGCTACGATTTCCAGAAGGCATTAGTTCTCCTAAAGCAAAAGTTCTTACAGAAATGAAGCTGCCGTGAGAAGGAGGGAAGATCCTTGCAGGTGTGGGTAGCTGCCTAAAGAACAATGTGCCCCGGCATTGTTTGCTAAAGTATTAACTCTAATGAGGGGAAAAGAATATGTTAAGGTAGATAAAATACATAAAAGATATTCATAAGGTGATTGTGTATTGTAGTAAGGGATGTTGTCTGCTGCTTTCTGCTGAAGTAAACTTGCGGTTTTCTGAAATTATTTCAGCGACTGATAAGAGATGAAGCTTAGGAAACTAACAAGAATTCAGCTGTTTCACTCTGTCTCTGACCTGATTGTTAAGAGACGTAAATCTCTCACCCATCTCTGGTCTGTACCACTCATTCTCTTTTTACTTACAGAAATCAGAGTACCTGTCTGAGTCAATACCCCTAACTTGTTAGTGAGATGCCCCATGCAGAACCCTTCCAGAAACCTGAAACTAGCCATCCTAACGCTCTGGGAATATGAGTTCTTTGAGACTACACTGTCCTGGCTTCAGGAAAGTTTGGCTTAGTCCACCTTTGCTGCCTTGCTAACTAGCCAATTGACCAGGAAAATTGGCTCCATCATTTAACGGCTATAAATTCCTTAAGACTTAAGTAGCTGTGTGGTTTTGAAAAAAACCTGAAGCATAACCAAACAGACGTAAAAAGTTTGAGACAGATAACATACGTCCAAGGGATTATTTGAAAGGGAGATTAAAAAGGGAGACATAAAATACAGCATTAAACATTCAGATCAGAGCAAGGAGGGAACAGGAAAAAAGCTGCTTCAGATCAGCCTGGTGAGAGGAAGGAAATAAACTTGAATTTTTGTAAACTTTGTTTAAATTGACAATGGTTTGAAATGGATATTTGAGACACACTACAATACCCAGTGTGTTCTTAAGTGTTTTCAATTTGATGAATTTGAAAATTCTTCTGAATATACCTTTGCATCTTGACCTGTAAGGTTGTTTTTGTTAGGTTTTAATGTTTTTCTGACAGATGAGACCTGTGAGCTTTTCAAAGTCAAAAGCCAATTTGAGAAAGCTGTTCTTCTGTATCCCTGAATAACATTTCTGAAAGATACAGCAAATGTATTTACAGTTCCTACAAGCAGAACTAGAAAATTCTAGCTAGATGTTTCAATTATGCTATAGGCGTTTGTTCTCGTACTGTATTTACGTTAGAGACTCAAGCATCTAAACTCAGGTGCAGACCTGGGCTTCTGACAACTTTGTGATGGTATATTTAGAAGTAGGGATATTTTTTTGTTTCATTATTAGCAGTCATTTTTATTAGGAGAGTGCTCAGAGGTCAATCAAAAATAGAGCCATGCAGTGCTAGCCATGGGAAAAATAAAAAATAACCGATAATTTGTGTCTCAAATTTCATTGTGTTTCTAGTAAAAGTAGATGCTACTGAGGGCCCTTACTATACTGGGAAAATATCTAATCTTTGTGATTTCAAAATATTTTTTAGTAATGGAACTGGCCTCAGTTTTGGCCAGTATTGCTTGTCCGTATTTAACTGCTGCATCCAAAAATACAATCCATTTTCTTGCTGTGGTATGTCATTCATTCATCCATTTACTTCCTAGACAACATAGCACAAATATCCTGTTTGTTTTGCTCAAGACCATTTTGTTTTTCTTTGGGTTTTTGTTTGTTTGTTGTCCTTGGCTTTTTAGTTTGGTTGTTTTGTTTTGATTTTCCAAATGCCTGAGTGTCCCTAACCCTTGTCACTTCTGAGTCACTTTGAAATATTTTGACTAACAGAATGAAAAGGGGGCATATGGTTACTTTGCATTGTGTTTAGCAGGGGCCTTGGTAATGATTACATCTTAGCAAATCCATACAGTGTCATGTAACTTAAGAGTAATGTAATGTCTGAAATTAATTTCAGTAACAAATTTGCCTTTTCATTTTTTAACTTGTCTTTCAATGGCAGAGACTATGCTGAGTAGCTTTTAAGGTTGTGCAGTTACACTTTAGAATTGCATCATATTAAATAATGTTTTGACTACTTATAAACCAAAGCATCAGAAATGTTTGCATTAAATGGTATAAAGAAAAGGAAAAAAGACATACATTGTTATACAAATTTAGTGTGTTCTTCCTAGATAGGACTTTTTCTTTAAAATTTTTGAATATGTTATTTGTCTCTTGTGAATTTGGAGTTTCAAAAACTCCATCTAAATACAGTAAATTATGAGAAGTGAAAGACAGATACATTTGAATGCTGGTGAAATCTCACCTTCAAGATTTTCTCATATATTAGTACTGAGAACGTGTATGTATTTTGAAGTTCATTTAACATTTATTTTCACACTTTGTAGAACTTAGATAATTAAAATCTGCATAAGGTCCCACAAGTCACGTTCGTGTTCAAACCCACTCTGTGGACAAGAATCTAGTTTCGGTTACAAATAGTTGTACAAACTCCAAAATAATGGCAATGAAATGAATGCATATTGTTGGTAGTAGTCGTGTAGCTGCAGGTACCTAGGAAGA